>PVKP010000206.1:0-240051 GCA_004027715.1 Plecturocebus donacophilus
AAAACCTAAGTCAAGTCAAATGGCTTCCTACCTCATTCAGAAAGGAATTCAGGCCCCTTATCCTGGTTCCTAAGGAAATGTGTCAACTGCCCCATCCCAATATCCTGCCCCATTCTTTGCTTTCATCTTTTACTACTCTCCCCTCACTCATAACTCAAGTCCCTTGGCCTCCTTGCTGCTCCTTTAAAATGCCAAGCCTGGGCTTGGCAAGGTGGCTCATGTCTGTAATCCCAGCAGTTTGGGAGGCCAAGGCAAGTGAATCACTTGAGGTAAGGAGTTTGAGACCAGCCTGGCCAACATGGTGAAACCCTGTCTCTACTAAAAGTACAAAAATTAGCCAGGCATGGTGGCCAGCGCCTGTAATCCCAGCTTCTTCGGAGGCTGAAGCAGAAGGATTGCTTGAGCCCAAGAGGTGGATGATGCACTGAGCTGAGATCGCACCACTGCACTTCAGCCTGTCTCAAAAAAAAAGACTCTGTCTCAAAAAAAAAAAAAAAAAAAAAGCCAAAACACACTCCCTCCATAAGGCCTTTGCATCTGCATCTCCTGTTTCCTCTACCTGGAACACTGCTCCCCTAGACACCATCATAGGCCCATCGCTTCCATCATTCAGGATCTGACCCCATGGTCACCCTTGAGCACCCTATATAATAATGCTTTTCCTGTCACTCTCTGGTTCCTCTGCTTTAGTTTTCTTTTTATATTGCATGGCTTGTCCCTAGAATGACCTTGGACATTAGGCTTAAAAATTCCACACCTTCCTGAGAGATAGCCACAATTTAATCTGAAATCTGTAAGAGCTGTGTGGCCTTTAGATTCTGAAGGGGGAAAAAGCCAAATTCTGGTCAAGTTCATGTGTTCTGTATTAGTCAGGGTTCTCTAGAAGGACAGGACTAATAGGATAGATGTACATATGAACGAGGAGCTTATTAAGGAGTATTAACTCACACGATCACAAGGCGAAGTCCAACAATAGACTGTCTGCAAGTTGAGGAGCAAGGAAGCCAGTCCTAGTCCCAAAACCTCAAAAGTAGGGAAGTTGACAGTGCAAACTTCAGTCTGTGGCTGAAGGCCTGAGAGCCCCTGGCAAACCACTGGTGAAAGTCCAAGAGACAAAAGAGCAGAAGAACTTGAAGTCTGATGTTCAAGGGCAGGAAGCATCCAGCATGGAAGAAAGATGGAGGCCAGAAGACTGAAACGGTCCCGTCTTTCCATGTCTCTCTGCCTGCTTTTATCCTAGCCACACTGGCAGCTGATTAGATGGTGGCCACCCAGACTGAGGGTGGGTCTGCCTCTCCAAGCCCACTGACTCAAATGTTAATCTCCTTTGGCAACACCCTCACAGACACACCCAGGAACAAAATTTTGCATCCTTCAATCTAATCAAGTTGACACTCAATATTAACCATCACATGCCTTTATCTAAGAGTGAAAGAAATGCAAAAACTAACAGCATGTGGCCATCTGCCTGAGAAGTCATGAGTTACATGAATATAAAGAATGCAGGTGAAGCCATCACCTTCTTCTTTATGCTTCCCTCGACGTGTAGTCACAATGGGGAAAGAAGTAGACAAGGGCAAGATTATGGTCAGGAGCTAGGGTTTTATTCTATTTCTGATGGAGTTTACAGGGTTTTAAGCAGGGTGGTGATATGAATAGTTAAGAAGGAATTCAGCTGGCCGATTAGACACTCCAAGATCTAGCCATACCTTAGTCATTAAACTCAGCAAACCCCAAACCTGAAAGTGCTGATATAATTGCTTTTTTTTAAGATTAAGCATGTTTCAACCCCGGGGAAATTTATGATTATTAGAATATTTAAGATAATCAAGTCATAATATTAATATGTATATAAATATTTCATGTTAAAATGTGTATTTTATGTACTTATTATATTTACAAGAATCTGGTCTATTAGAATAAATATATCAGCCAAGTAATACTCATTTCAAATATGTAATTGAGTAATAATTGATCTTGGGTTAGAATTTTAATTTGAGATCTTATTAAGTTTATATACATATTGTTAGAATATTTAAGACATTTAAAAAATTACATTTATTCTCTAATTTTAATAGACTTATGTAAATTACTTAGGCTCCTAGGAAGATTTATCAGTAACACAAATGAGCTACTAAACAGTGAAACTGAATACACAGAATTTATAAATGTAGCTTAAAATATTTGATAGTGTTGGAATTAATTGAGTTTGCAAATGAACTCAAACATTCAAACGATCTTTAAAAATGACGGCTCACATTTTTGAGACTTACCAGTAGACATATAAGCTGAGCTTAAACCCTTGCTTCTTAAAAACATGTGCCTTTAATAAATTAATCATTAATTTCTAAAACCAAGATACACTTTGGAATGGTCTTTTCTGTACACCAAAACCATCGAAGATTTCAAACATTATTTATTTATCTCTTTTATGCCTCGTTAGAAAATAAGCCCCACGAGAATGGGGTATTTTGTCCATTATTTTATTGCTGGGCTCCCAGTTCTTAGGGCTGTCCCTGGCATGTAGTAAGTGCTTAGGAAAATTTTGTTGCATAAAGGCAAATACCCTTAATCCTGGGTCCTACAGGATTGCTGGGCACATCCTAAAGAAACTAAAGCCCAGTGATTGCCTAGAAGGCACCCAGATCCTAAATCAAGTTAGATCTAAGGGTTTGGGGACAGTCCTAGGACACAGATTTCCTAGGCCTTCTGCTCCTCAAAGGCACCTGTGCCTGCTGCCTCCTCCATGAAGTCCTCTACCATACCCAGTGTATGTTACACCACTTACATGACTCAACATTGTAAGGTTACTTTTGTGCTTGTTTCATCTCCTCTCTTGGTGGGCTGAAGAGTTCTACATTTCTTTATCAGCCAACAACCTCACATGTCTTTTGAACGGACAAACAAATGGTGCTTTCACAAAGCATACTTTTACGCCTATTGCTCCATAGAGGTTAGCAGCCCAGGCTTTAGAATCAGCCAGAATGAGCTCAAAGCCCAGTTACATGGCTGGTGGTATGTGACTTCAACCCCTGTTTATGAAACATTGCGAATATTGCATGTTTTTAAAATAAACATTAACCTCAATCTGCTTACCAGGCAAGATAAAGGGAAAAGCTAAACTCAGGGCACCAGTGGAATCATTTAAAATTGTTTGCTTAAGATATGTCAATAGATACCTGCAGATGTGAAGGCTTACCAGGACACGCAGGCCTTTTGGAGAAGAGCTTCAACATGATTTACATTTCAGCCTCAGTATTTATAAACAGAACAAAATCCAGAGGGAAGAAGCCTGAGAAGATAAGCCTTTAGGTAAATAGTTCAAGAGGCACCAGAAGCTTCTTCCTGGGATGGGCCAGCAAGGCTTAACAATGCGGAGGCTGGGTGCAGTTGGAGAGTAGGGTGGGAAGGAGAAGTGGAATAGACCAGGATTTACATCAGCCCGTCTTAATTTTTAAAATGTACTCAAATCACCTGGGGGATCTTGTTAAGTACAGCTTCTGATTCATAGGTCTGGGCTGGGGTCTAACATTTTGCATTGCTAACAAGATCCCAGGTGATATTGATGCTGTTGGTCTGTGGACCACATTTTCAATAGCAACATTCTCTGGTGTAAAAGCATTATACATCCCTCCAAAAAGAGAAGTGAAGACAGAAGCACAAAAAACAATCTCCTCCCCAAAATACAAATAGTGGCCATTGCTATGTTTTTATTCTCATCAGGTTAGGTGTCTTAGAAACTGTATCTTAGCATAAACCATCTTGAAAAGATGCTGTTAAGATTCATTTATTTGCTCAACAAATACTTAACTACCAGGGTGGCTTGTTTCAAATTTTTAGGGTACAGTGGTGAGCAGCCTGCCCTTAAGGAGTTTACATTCCACTGTGGGAGGACAGACTCATAAGCACATTTTGACATACACAAGCATAACTCATAAACACCTAAAGACATACACAAGCAAAAAATAAAATTGCTTCAAGTTGTGATAAATGCCAAAGAAAATAAAACAGGGCTATGAGCCAGAGAGTGGCTTGGGAAGAAGGGCTTTGGGAAAGCGCTGAGAAGTAGCCAGCCACAAAGTGTTCTAGGGGGAGAGTGTCCCAAGCATAAATGCAAAGAGTCTAAGTTGAGAGAGAGCTTGGCAAATTTGAGGGATAGTAACAGTGTGGTTGACATGTAGTCACCAATGGGGAAAGAAGTAGACAAGGGCAAGACTGTATGGTAAGGACTAGGACTAGGGTTTTATTCTATTTGTGATTTTAAGGGTTTTAAGCAGGGTAGTGATATGAATAGTTAAAAAGATCATTCTGATCTATTTAAATATCATCAGTAGTGGCACAACCAGATATTATGTGCCTCCTAGAATTTGTAGGACACAGCGTCACTTATGAAATAATCTTGCTAAATGTAATTGAGCCTTTAGATCTAACACCTAGTTTATGAGAAATACAGGAGTTAGTGGAACAAGTTAAAGTATATCATCACAAAAAAGTACACAGATAAATCCACAAGATGGGATCACTGGCCTTTCTTTTCACCAAATTCATAGCCTGAAAACAAAGGGAATGCTTAAGATTAGAAGAGGGTTAAGAGATACAACAATCAATGTATGCAACATGTGGATCTTAATTGGCTTGTGGTTCTCATAAACCATCTGTAAGAGATGTTTTGGGATAACTGGAAACATTTTAGGATGGAAACAAGGACTTAGGAATTATTTTAATTATTTCAGATGTCATAATGGCATTGTGGTTAAGGAGAAGAATGTCCTTATTTTTTAAAGATGAATATTGAAGAATTTAGGAGTGAAAATTCATGATGTTTGCACTTCTTAATGACTTGCTTCTAATGACTAGAATGTGGCAAAAGGGGTGGAATGTCACTGATATGGTTTGGCTGTGTTCTATCCAAATCTCACCTTGAATTAATAATCCTCATGTGTCAAGGATGGGGCCAGATGAAGATAATTGAATAGTGGGGGTGGTTTCTTCCATACTGTTCTTGTGGTAGTGAATAAGTCTCACAAGATCTGATGGTTTATAAATGGGAGTTCCCCTGCGCAAGCCCTCTTGCCTGCCACCATGTAAGACGTGACTTTGCTCCTCATTTGCCTTCTGCCATGATTATGAGGCCTCCCCATCCATATAGGACTGTAAGTCAATTAAACCTCTTTCATTTTTAAATTACCCAGTCTCAGGTATGTCTTTATTAGCAGTGTGAGAACAGATAAATACAGTCACCTCTGAGATTAGGTTATAAAAGGCTGTGACTTTCATATTGCTGTCATTTTCTTTCAGGCACTTTCCACTTGCTCTCTCTTGGGGAAGCAAGTTGTCATGCCATGAACTGCCCTATAGAGATCCAAGGGACTGAGGGCAGGTTCCTGGCCAACAGCCTGCAAGGAACTGAATTCTGCCAACAACCACGGGGTGAGCTTGGAAGCCAATCCCTCTCCAGGCAGCCTAGAAATGACTACAGTGCTGGCCAACGTCTGACTGTAGTCTCTAAACCATACCATATCTGTGGATTCCTGATCCACAGATACCGTGAGATACTAAATGTGTATTGCTGTAAGCTGCTATGTTTCAGGGTGATTTGCTATGCAGTAATAGATAACAAATACAACATTATATAGGTAGTTCATTTAACTAATCTACTCTTAAGGGGCATTAGGTTATTTCCAAGACTTTGCTATTGCAAAGAATGCTACAATACACTTCTATTAGTCCTATTATATTTTAAGGAAATTATTCTTAAATTACACTTAAACATTTATGATTTTGAGAATTATCAAATTGCCCATTTCAGAGGTGGAGAACACTTTCTTTCTTTCTTTTCTTTTTTTTTTAGATACAGTCTTGCTCTATCACCCAGGCTGGAGTGCAATGGTGCTATCTTGGCTCACTGCAACCTTAGCCTCCTGGATTCAAGCCATTCCCCTGCCTCAACCTCCTGAGTAGCTGGGATTGTAGACATGCACCACCACACCTGGCTAATTTTTGTATTTTCAGTGGAGACGGGTTTAGTCATGTTGGTCAGGCTGGTCTTGAACTCCTGACCTCAAGTGATCCGCCTGTCTTGGCCTCCCAAAATGCTGGGATTACAGGTATGAGCCACCACACCTGGCTCCAGAGGTGGAAAACACTTTCAGAAATACTGAGTACTACCAATTTTTTTCCTCATTTGATAGATGAAAAAAAATTCTCATTGATATTTTAATTTATAGTTCACTGATTACAAAATAAATTGGGTATAGTTTCCTCATCATTTCCTTCAAATTTTCTAAAAACTATGTCTTATCACTGTTTTTCTTTCTTTTATTATCATTCTTCCTCTTCCTTCTTTGTTCATTTTCTTCAGCACTTTTTTTTTTAAAGCAGGTTGTTTATATTTGTAAATGGAAATAATGCCTTAATCTGGCAAATGTGTGGAGAACATTTTTCTCCCACTTTAGAATTTATCTTTGGACTGTGTTTATGGATTTATTTTTTTCATATACACATTCTTAATTTTTATGTGGTTAAACTTTTAATTTTTCTTCTTTATAACTTTGGAGTTTTGCATCATTTCTAAAAAGATGTTCTTATTCAAAGATGCTGGCAATGAGACTGATGATGGTGATGTTAGAGGGAAGAAGAGAGAAGGAGGATGATAAATACTTGTTTTGTATAATGTATTATGTGCCAGTTTCTGTTCTATGAAGCTTTTGTGTATATTTCACTTAAACCCTGAATTACCCTATAAGGGAATTACCATTATAACCCCAATTGACAAATGAGGAAACTGAGGTCTAGAGAGAAATAAGTTAACTTGTCTAGGTTTTAGAGGCTGTGCTCTATACTACCATGCACTTGCAAAGGCTGTTTTTGATGCTGTTCTTCCTTGATTTCATGCCAACACAGAGCACTTTGGTCTTTGTGACTGCAAAGCCAACTCCATTTCTTGGGTGCCAGGGATGATTATAATGCTTTTTCATGACCAAAGAAGTCTTTTATTCCATAAAAAAAAAAATGGAGCCATAAATGATTTAGCACACACAAGGAGGCAGAAATGGAAATCGTTGCTGAAAACCAGCTCTTATCTGAGCGATGAATTGAGGCTAGAACAAGAAGCGTGGCCTTTCAGAATTGCTCACATCCTATACCAATTAAGTGTTTGGGGAAGCCGACAATGGCTTCCTGATGTGGAAATCACTTTGAAACATGTAGGCTGCTAGTTAAAGCCATTAGTTCCTCTTGGGCTTCAAGGACAACTACAAAGAAAATATTTTGTAAATTGCGCAAGAAGCATGGATTTGGCAACTCCTGGGTTAGCGGGAACTGGTCAAGCAATTGCTTTTACCGCTTTATGTCCTAAGTGGACTAATACCTGCTGGGGAGATAGAAAACAAACCTCACTTCAGAAAGACAACGTAGGGCTTCTTAAAAGTTACAGGTCTCCCTGCCTCGGACCAGCACTGAGAGAAGAGCTAGGCTCTTCCCTTGGACAAAGAGTTTTTATTTCAGTCTCAAGATTGAGGGGATGCAAATAAGCCCAGCACTTCTTGCCTGACCTTTCCTTGTTGAAAAGCTCCAGCAGAAAGCCCAGAAGGACACCTAGGTAGGCATTTCTACACGCCTCGAAGTCATACTGAAAGTTGAGCTACAAAAAGCAAGAGAATAGGAGGCAAGTTGAAGTCACAAACAGGAAAATTGCTTTATCTTGAGTTCTCAGGGGCCTATGGCTCTTAGCCAGTGGTAGCTAATACAAAATATAGTTGAGCACTCACCGGAAATGTTCCAGCCGGGACTAATCTTCTTTCTTTCTCTGCTTGCTCTTGTGAAGCAAGGTTCTAAATTTTCTCTTCTTTCTGTGAGGAAGCCTGCTGGTGTGAAAAAGCAGCATGACAAGAAAGGAGGTGTTGGCTCTAGTCTTGGCAGTGCTCTTTAACTAATTTAATGTCTGGACACAGCTGCTTTGAGTCTCACCTACACTGAGCTGTTAAAGACCCTGGGTTTGGGAGCTGACTCTCTTACTCCTTAATTTTCTCATCTTTAAAATGGTAATAAAAATAGCAGCTCCCTCAAAGAGCTATCATGAGGATTCCAGAAGAGGCCACATGCAAAGCATTTATACCGCTCCTGGCATGTTTCAGCTCAGAGTGAATGGTGCCCTCTGGAGTTGTGCAGAGGATCAGTGCTGGACTGGCACGTACTGCATTAGTCTAGGTCAGGGTTCTCCAGAGAAACAGAACTGATAGAATAGAAATAGAGATAGATCTCTCTCTAGATTGACCTGTCTATCTCTCTATCTATCTCTGTCTTTATCTAGCTGATCTATCTATTATATTTATGGCGAGAGAGAGAAAAAGAGAGACTTTGAAGAATTGGCTCATGTGATTGTGGGGGCTGGCAAGTCCAAAATCTGCATGGCAGATGAGCAGGCTCGCACCCCAAGGAAGAACTGGCATTGCAGCTAGAATCTAAAAGCAGTCTGAAGACAGAACTTCTTTCTTGGGGGATATCCATCTTTCTTTCTTAAGACCTTCAATTGTCTTAACAGGATGAGGCCCACCCACATGATGGAGAGTAATATGATTTCCTCGGAGAGTACTGATTTAAATGTTAATCATGTCTAAAAAATGCCTTCACAGCAACATCTAGACTGGTGTTTGACCAAAACCTAGATATGATGGCCTAATCAAGTTGACACATAAAATTAACCATCACACATCGTAAATGGTCTTCTATGGTCTAAATGTTCATGTCCCCCCAAATTTTTATGTTGAAATACTTACACCCTGAGGTGATAAGATTAGAAGATTGGGTTTTTGGAAGGTGATTAAGTCATAGGGGTGGAGCCCTCATGAATGGGATTAATGTTCTTATGAATGATGCTTGAAAGAGACCTCTCACTCCTTATGCTGTTGAGGTTAGAATGAGAAGACAGCTGTCCATGAGAAAGTGGGTCCTCACCCAACACTGAGTTTGCTGACACACTGATCTTGGATTTTCCAGCCTCCATAACTGTGAGAAATAAATTCCTATTATTTATAAGCCACCCTATCTTGTTATAGTAACCTGAACAGACTAAGGCATGGTCAATACATGTAGTTAATATTTTTCTTATGATATAATTTCTGTTGTTGTTGGTCTACCTATATGCCCTTTCAGGCCCCTTCTAGTCTTGACATCTTCTGTTGAACAACATGCATCTACATTTAGGGAAAGGAAACAGAACTGCAGTATTGTGCAAGCAAATGGAATCTGAGAAGGATACATACAGGAAAATCCAGTTTTCTCAACACTTGGTTATGAAGTTGAGATGAAAGTTGAGTCAACACCTTCTCCGTAATAGCCTTTCCCAAACTAAAACACAGATTATAGGGAGCATTTGTGTATTACATAACTCTTCAAATCGCCAAGAATTATTGAGTACTTACTATGTACCAGCCAGTGTTCTGAATATTTTAAATGTATTAACACAATGAGCTTCACAGCAACCCTATAATGTGGGTGCCAGTGCCAATAATATGTTCCATCTCATTGATGAGGAAGGTGAGGCCAGGGAGTGTAAGGATTCTTGTCCACGATCACACAACTGGGAAGTGGAGGGACCCAAACAAGCCACTCTGTCCTGTTCTAGAGCCTGTCGTTCCTAAACACATGTCTAGCATGCAAAAATTGTAGCGCTAGAGTAATGGGATGAGGGACATTGCCACTGCCTAGAGACTTCACCGCTGTGTGGAAAGGACACCCTAAAGGTGGATCTCCCTCATGTGCATAAAGGTCTCTTGGAGAGCCTGTTAAAAAGGCGTATTCTCAGGTCCCAACCCTAGAGAGACTGATTGAGTAAGGCTAGTGTATGTCCAGGATCCACACGGGATCCTACTAAGGTCTCCTGCTTTTTCCCTGGTCATTCCAGAGCTCAGAAGGCTCTCACATATACATCCATTCTGTGGTATTATGAAGCTGAGCAGTAAGCCCTAAAGAAGTATCCTGGCTCACCAAGACAGATGAAGACAGCACTGCTATCAGGTATGCCCATGGAGGTTTCTATACTTAATAATGGCTCATGTACTAAAAGGCTGTCATAAGAGAAGTCCTATGAGCCTTGACAAAGCCACAAGAGACATCCAGATTTCAGTATACCATCACCTAGCACTATAAGAATTCTAGGTTCTAAGATGTATGTGTAAGAATGCAGAATTCTTGTCAAGTTCAAAAGTCTTTGGATCAAAGCAGAAAGAGATTTGCATATGAGAGCCACATGCAAAATCAATTAAGCAATAAATGGCTGCAGACTTTGGAATGTAGACAGAAAAACTAGTCAATACATGGAATTTGAATCCAGGAACATGGGCTATGGGAACATCCCTCAGTTGAAGTTAAGGGTCACTGATGTAAAGCCCAGTGTGGCTTGTTGGGGATTTGGACAGTCATATCAGCATCTGGTCCTTACGTGTTTGCAGGAGAGTAGACAAAATAACGGCCTCCCAAAAATGTCCATGTCCTAATCTCCAAAACCTGTATATATGCCTTTATATTACCTTACATGGCAAAAGAGACTTTGCAGATGTGATTAAGAATCTTGAGATGGGATGATGATCCTGGGGTACCCGGCAGGCCCGAGGGAATCACAAGGGTCTTTACAAGAGAAAGACAAATGAGTTAAAGCCAGAAACAGGTGACATATGATGGAAACAGAGGAGAGAGAGACAGATTTGAAGATGCTATACTGCTGGCTTTGCAGACAGAGGAAGGGGTCATGAGTTAAAGCATGCAGGTAGCCTTTAGAAGCTGGGAAGGGCAAGAAAACACATTCTCCACCTACAGCCTCCAGAGAGAACGAAGCCTTGCTGACCCATTTTAGATGTCTGGCCTCCAAAACTGTAAAATAACAAATGTGTGTTGTTTTAAGCCACATAGGTTTGAAGTAATCTGCTACAGCCACATAAGAAACCAATATAGAAAGCTTCCCTCAAATTTACGTGGGATAATCTCACAGTTTCCTTAGTTGGAGTAAAAAGAATTCCCCTGATTGTCTTCTATTCCAGACCTGCGCCCAAGTGAACCGCTGGCTCTACAGTAGGTATATGAGCACACAACTTTTATTCATGCCGAGAGTGAGATCTGAAACCTAAAACTCTTCAAAGACATCAGAAACATTAAGATTTTTGTGTTGAAGAATATGTTAAAACTTAGTAGTTTATATGTCATGATGTTAAAAATTTAAACTCTTAAGAGTGGCAGCTTACAATGTCAATTTAAAATGTGTCATTGAGTACTTGATTTAGATTTGTGATTTTAAGTCAAAACCATACTACATTAATTTTCTATTCTGGAATATTTTAAAGAACTTTAAAGCCACTGATTTACATAATATTCATTATATATATTTTTTATATAAATATTTATATATATTATATTTATATATTTATATTATATATTTATATATATATATTATATATTTATATACATATATTTTTTGAGATGGAGTTTTACTCTGTCAACCCAGGCTGGAGTATAGTGGCATAATCTCAGCTCACTGCAACCACCACTTCCCGAGGTCAAGCAATTCTTCTGCCTCAGCCTCCCAAGTAGCTGGGATTACAGGTGCCCACCACCATGCCTGGCTAATTTTTGTATTTTTAATAGAGATGGGGTTTCACCATGTTGGCCAGGCTGTTTTCGAACTCCTGACCTCAGGTGATCCACCCACCTCGGCCTCCCAAAGTGCTGGGATTACAAGCGTGAGCCACCATGCCCGGCCTAAATCATTTAAGTATTCACAAAAGTTTGCTGAGTGAGATAACTGAAGAACCTAAGACAGAAGTACAATCTGTTAAGTGTACAAATGTGTTCTAAAATATTTCAAGTCTTTTAATTAAGTCACAAATGAGACAAACATTAGTCAAAAGGTTTCTTAGAGTAATTGAAAAAAACTAGGGTTTTTAAAAGTAATTGATAAAAACTAGGCTAGTAAATAAATAAAATGATAAAATTTGTAAGTTTGAATCAAAAGCTTAAGGAACAACTAGGCTTCTGAACTTGTAAATATAATAAACTGGATGTCAATTCTTTTTTACACTCAACAACACCATTTTTACACCCAACACCATTTTTGACCATGCTGTGACACCTCATATCAGTGGCCTATAAGGCATTTGATCCCAAGTCCAAACCAAGTGGCAGGATGCAAGTTACATATGAAGATGTGCATTTCTGTGCAAAGTCACTTCTTTTTTTCTTTCCCATTGTAATCGGATGCCTTTCTTATTAGCACTTTGAATATTTGTTCCTTTTATCCCTACTGGAAATCACTGAGGTGAATAATGTTGTAAAACTAGTTGATCGCCTACCTGACAGATAAAACATGCACCCAGAGCTAAAGCAAAAATTGCCTTCAAAAATGTTTTTTGGAAAAATCAATATTTGATATTTAAAAGAACAAGTAATAGTCATGGAAAAAGACTAACTTCCTGGTCTGGAGTTCTTGTTTAAAAGATGGGGTCTCGTTATGTCACCCAGGCTGCAGTGCAGTGGCATGATCATGGCTCACTATAGCCTCCAAATCCTGAGCTCAAGCCATCCTCCAGTTTAACCTCTCAAGTAGCTAGGACCACAGGATGTGCCACCATACCTGGCTAATTGTTCAACCTGTTTGTAGAGACAGGCTCTTGCTATCTTGCCCAGACTGATCTCAAACTCCTGGCCTCAAGTAATCCTCCTACCTTGGCCTCCGGAGTAGCTGGGATTAGAAGCCTGAGCCACTGCATCTGGCCTTGGAGTTATTTTGCATTTTGAGGTACATATTCGAGGGGAGCCATATCATCTTTTTAGGGCTTAGGACTTCTAAAGAACATAAGCATACTTCGCAAAATCACCTCTAAATTGAGCAGAGCACTTACTTGGGCAGCACATATACTAAAACTGGAGTTGTACAGGGAAGATTAGTGGGGTCCTTGTGCAAGGATGACACATGAATTCATGAAGTATTCCATATTTAAAAATTTTTTAAAAACTGAAATAAGCAGATTATCAGTGCAATGGCCCAGACATTAACAAAGCAAGACCTCTCCCGCCATCTGTTGGTGATAGGTGGTTTCCCATGCCCACTGAGGTTAGCGGCAGGGTTTGATGGTGACCCACAGCTTTGCTCATAGCTATCAAGTTTGTAAACAAGCAATTTCTGACCACCCTATTTAAAAAAGCAACATGCTCACCCCATGACACCTGGCATTCCCAATTCCTTTTCCCTATTTTATTTCTCTCTCTCTGATACTTTTTACCTTCTTACACACAAGGTTTTGCGTGCTACTTATTACTTCTGTACCAACTGGAGCATAAAGAAAAATCAAATGCCAAGGCAAAGGGAATCATGGTGTGTTTGCCAGCTCGGGGGTATGGAAGTTCTTGGTGCCCAGGGAATGCCATTCCATGCCATGATGGTAGATGAGTGGCCATCATGGACAATATGGTCAGATTTATTACTGGAAAACATCTGTAGGGTGGTTTAGTTGTTGATTTGCTCATCTTCTCTCTCTTTTGTCACTGCCAAATTGTAAGCTCCAAAGGGAAAGAGATTTTTGTAGCTTTTGTTCACTGTTTGTGACAGAAGCAACAAATTTCTTCAGTAACAATTCTCCCCTTCTTCCTTAGAGTAACAGACTGCCCACCTCCACTTAGCATCAGCTGGGCATGTGGTTGCCAGCCAGAAGGTACATTTCCCAGCCTCATTTGCAGCTAGGTGTGGCTATGCCAATAAAATATCGTCAATACGTTGTAAATAAAAATTATGCTTTATCTTTCCTGTCTTGCCTTCAAACAATTGCTCCCTTCCTGCAGGCTAGATGCAGACATTGTGAGGAAGAACCATATGAGGACAATGCCTTTGAGAATGGCAAGATACAAAACAGAAGGATCTTAGTCCTCTGATGTTACGGAGCTGTCACCTACCAGGCCCAGAGTGCCTGCTACCTCTGGAAAGCAAGTAAGAGAAATTAATGTCTAGCTTATTTTGGGTTCTCTTTGTTATAGCCTCTGCTGTGGACTGAATTCTGTCCTCAATCCTTACCCCCGAATTCCTATATTGAAGCCCTAACCCCAGTGTGACTGTATTTGGAAATGCCTATAAGAAGGTAATGAAGGTTAAGTGAGGCCAGAAGGGCAGGACTCAAATCTGATAGAAATGCTGACATTGTTAAGAGGAGGAAGAGACACCAGAAATCTCTTTTTCTCTGTTCATACACACAAGAGGAGAGGCAATGTTAGGACACAGGAAGAGGCCTGTTTACAAGCCAGAAAGAAAGGCCTCCTCAGAAACCAACCCCGACAGCACCTTGATCTTGGACTTCCAGCCTCCAGAGAACTGTGAGAGAATAAATTTCTGATGTTGATACCACCCTGTCTGTGATATTCTGCAAAGGCAGCCCAAGCAAACTCATGTTATCTCTTACCCTTGACCTTAACTGAAACACTGCTGCACCCAGACCCTAGGAGAGTGCCTAAAAATTAGTAAGGTATGCAATAAATATTACTTGGTTAAATAAATGAAATGCAAAGACAATATTTAATTTGTGCAGTGCTATACAAATATAAGTGATTACTGGACTCATAGATTGTACATCTGTCTATTTGTCTACCCATCCATTCAACTTTTTGTCACCCTGTTTGTGTTTACAATGAAAATAAAATCTCATCTTTGAACTCTTACTGGTTCCTTTACTCCCACAGCCCATCCCAAATCTGACAGTTGTCAGCTCCTATTAATTTTACCACCTATATCTCTCTATAGTTGTTTTTTTCTACCATTAGAATGATCACCACTCTGGGTCCCATTTATCTTTTACTTACTCTGTAAATGCTTCCAAAACTTTCTCTAATCTCTGCACTTGACCTATTGCAGAGACTTCTAATTGCCTCTTTCAAATTCATTTTGCTCTCTTTACTAAGAAGAGATCGCTCGTTTTATTTTCTATGGCAATCTAGTACTGTGTGAAACAAACCCATTTCCCCACTACTACTACAACCACATGACTAAATTCTGGCTAAGGAGACAGAAGTAAAATTTGTTAGGTAAGGTTTCTGAAAAATTTATTTAAAAGAACAATAGAGAACTGAGACTATGCCACTTTCTATCCTTCCCCCGACTCTTTTTTTTTTTTTTCTCCTGTCATCTGGAGTTTGGCAGTGATCTCTAGATGGCCACTGGCACAGGATCCCAGCCCTCTTGATATGGTGATTGATTGGTCCAGAAGTGGTCACGTGATGCAAACAGAGCCAAACAGAGTTCTTCTTTGGGAGACCACCATTTATTCACTGTGTGTGAACTTGAGCCGATTTGCAACTCTAAGGCTCTGTCTCCTTACCATCAAATGAAGGCTCGTCTATTACCTGCTGTATTTTATGGTTGTGAGGATGAGGCGAAACAATATAAGTAAAAGGCTGGGCATATGGTGAATTTTCGGTTATAATTTGCTTTTAGTAGACTTACTTAGAGAGCTCTCATTTTTCTCTGGACACCATACAGGGTAGGAACTATTGCCATATAAAATGAACAATTAAGTGCTCAAATCCCACCTAAATATCTTGTTTTGTTTTCTCATTTGTTTCCCAAGAGGGGTAGTTCCCAGTTTCCAGAAAAACCACTTTAATTGATTTTTGTATGATGAAAAGACAGATCTTATGGACAATCCCCATTCCTATCTGTCTCTAGAATGGCAATTGTAATCGATGAAATAAAAAAATCTTCACTTCTTCTCAATCTGGAAACTAGAGACATTTTTACTTCAACTTGAATCAAGAGTCCAGAAACTATGCAAAACACAAATGGTTTCAGTGTGGTGATGTATTTATTCATAATATATTTTAAGAACATATTAATAATGGAGAATAACAGTTATTCATATACTGAATATAATTTTTCCTGGAGCATTCTAGAGCTTACTTGGAGTTGGAGAATACTGCCAGGCTTTTCTTAATCTCTTTGGTCTTTGGAAGTGGGCAGGGTTTTTCAAACCAAGTGTCTTCCATGGGCCATTGCAAAGGCTTCCTTTCATCAGTTTGGAAGGACAGAAAGACCATGGCTTCAGCACTTCCATTTTGCAAAGAAGTAACAAAAAAAGTGAATTAATGAACAATCAGAAAGACTCAAAGCGTTTTGTACTCCACAGTTCATTCCTTCACACAAAAGTCCATTACTGCAGTGCCCATGAAAACTGGTAGGGTGTTAGGCTCATGGCCTGACGAGAAGTCACGTCACCAGCCAATGTTTCCATGCAAAACACAATCCTGATGATTCAGAACCTGGTTCTAAACTTCTCCAGGTGTGCTAGTGAGCTGAAGGTCACACCCATTCTGTGCATCCTCTGTCTTGCTACTGATACACTTAGATGCCATTTTAGGGTATCTTGGCAAAATGATGAGAGGATCTCACTTTCCCAATGTCACTCTGTAAGGAAGCTGCTTAGGGGATCCTCCATTTGATTGTAGAGAGACCAAGGCACGGTGGGTTGAAGCAAAAAATATTAACACTAACAACAATAAGGACAAAGTCCAAGTCTCTTCTAAAAAAGGCATGTCCAAAAATAAGGGTAAAGAGCTGGTCTTACTTCATCCAAGTGATTCTGTGCACTGGAAATTGTCCTTCTGTTCCTTCCTTTCATTAAAAGTGAGTTTATATTTCTGAGTCTGAAGATCATTTAAATACATACAATATTAGCACCAAGGCAGCATATTTTGTTTCCCAGAGATCACATGAAACTGAATAGATATTTAACATAGTTAATAGTTGGTACAATCTGTGATATCACAAACTTACTTATTGGGTGATACTTGCCTAGAACTGACAAAAATATTTTTTACATAACTCTCATAGCACCTTGATGACGGGTAGGTTGTTTTAAAAAAATTCATTTTAAAAAAGCAAAAACAGAACATTTACAGATGAAAAGTAAACAATAGTGTACCGTGATAATGAAGGATCACTTTGTCATAGCACTACATGCAAAGGCAGTCATAATAGAATCATTTTACGTACAAAAATATTACATCACAATAAATAATTTCAAACATAAATATTAAACTTTACATCATTAGGATATTCCACATATATACATACACACATATATATGTGTATATATGTATGTGTATATATGTATATATATGTATATGTATACACATTTACACAAACAAGCACACAAGTCTGTCTCACACACACATACACACACACACGCACACATGCACCCAAATTAAGGTGGAGGTATTGCATTACTATCCTTCATCCATCCCATAATGGCTTCCTCTTCAGAGCACCTGAAATAAACAGACCAGAAAATATAAACTTTCTGCCTCAAAAGCCATAAGTTAAGAATAGGCAACTGATACATTTTTACATACAGAATTTAAAATTAACACTTATTTTCTCTGGATTTTATTTTAATTTTTTCTAAGTCACAGTCTCACTCTGTCACTCAGGCTGGAGTGCAATGGCATAACCATGGCTCACTGCAGTCTTGACCTCCTGGGCAAGCAATCCTCCCATCTCAGCCTCCCAACTAGCTGGGTCTACAGGTGCACACCATCATGCCCAGCTAATTAATTTTTTTTTTTTTGGCAGAAATGGGAGTCCCACTATGTTGTCCAGGCTGGTTTCAACATCCTGGACTCAAGAAATCCTCCTGTCTTAGCCTCCCAGAGTGCTGGGATTATATACATGAACCACCACTGCTGGCCCTAGATTTTAAAAGTAATGTTTGTTTGCTGTAAGAAACATGCAAGTTTCAGGGAAGTAATAAAGAATAAAATTTAAAAACCCATTAGCCTGAAATCTCCCCACCTGAGATAACTGCTCTTCATATGTGGGTATTTTGGTATTTCTTTCTAGTCTTTTTTCTATAAATATGTGTGTGTGTGTGTGTGTGTGTGTGTGTGTGTGTGTGTGTATATATATATATATAGTATATTTGTACTTATGCATAAAATTTACTACATACAACATACATACAAAATTTATCTTCTTAGATTTAAAATATATGAAGTACATATATAGTGGCGATCTCTAGTGGATACCTGCTGACTTTTGCATGCCTCCATTCCATTTCCCCCTTTCTGATAACACAACGCCTTCTTGTCCTTTGGAAACCATCCCTCTTCTAACTGAAGCTATCAATCACCTAACTCTAGATGGGTACATGAGCTCCGATCCTTGGATGTTGTGATTGGTTAAAAAATGACCATGTGACCTAACCAGAGCTAAACAGAGTTATTTTGCAGAATGCATGCTAGGGGATGAGTATTTACTTGAATCATGAATTGTAAGGATGATGTAATCCCTGAGCTGCCCAGGACCATGGTGTGGGGGTGATGATCTGCCTCAGAATAAAGCCATTTAAGAGGCAATCATTGCTGATTAATGAAGAAAGAACACTGATGACTGTTTGAACTTCTGGATCTAGCCATGCCTGAAGCTAGCATACTTCTTGGATATCTGTTACTTAAGATAATAAATTTCCTTAGCTCCTTGCAAGAGAAATAATCCTAAATGTCAAATAGGCACTCTTGTATCAGGATGTTCAAGAGCCTTACATGGTAATGGGCTACTGGAAGCTTGAGGGAAGATGCAGGAGGGTCACAAGAATTGCTTGAGCTCATCCCTTGCAGCTGAAGGCACTGGGATGATAAAAAGAGTGACCAATTCAGCCCTTTACTCAGCAGAAGAATCACTTTCTGACATGATGTACTTAGGTCAGGGATTGCCAAACTTTAATATGCATGACTCCTGTGGACTTTCTTAAAATGCAGATTCTGATTTCACGGGTATAGGGTGAGGCCTGACATTGTGCATTTCTTTATTTTTTATTTACTTATTTATTTTTTAAAAGCCCACAGCACCCAGGATTCCCAGTTGGTCTCCCATCCAAGTATTAACCAGGCCCAACCCTGCTTAGCTTCCAAGATCAGACGAGATCAGGTGCATTCAAGGTGGTATGGCCATAGGTGATGGTGTGCATTTCTAACAAGTTCCTAGGCGAAGCTGATCACACTGGTCCTTGGAACACACTATGAGTGACAGAGGGTGTGGCACACTGCAGCGATTAGGAACACCGGCTTTAGTATAGGACACTCTGGGTTCTCACGAGGGATTTTACCATTACCTTTTTATATTTTTTATCTTTTTGAGGCAAAGTCTCACTCTGCCATCCAGGCTGGAGTGCAGTGGCATTATCTTGGCTGACTGCAACCTCTGCCCCACAGGTTCAAGTGATTCTCCTGCCTCAGCCTCCCGAGTAGCTAGGACTACAGGCATGCACCAACACACCCAGCTAAATTTTGAATTTATAGTAGAGACGGGGTTTCATTATGTTGGCCAGGCTGGTCTCAAACTTCTGACCTCAAGTGATCTGCCTGCCACAGGCGTGAGCCACCACACCCAGCTTCATCATGATCTTAAGCAAGTTACTTAATTGTTTTGGGGTTCAGCTTCCTCATATGTAAAATAGCAGCCCCTCCACACAGTTTTGTTGTGAGGATTCAATGAAATATTGCTCAACAAATGCCACTGTGGTTATTACTATTACATTCTTGGGAAGTATTTCTCAAAGAATGAGCTGTGATTCACTTGTATCAGAATTCTCTGTATTAAAATTACAAATCCCTGAATCCACCAGAGACCTAATGAGGCAGGACCCCTAGAGATGCAGCCCAATAAACAACATTTTAAATAAGCTCTGCTAAGAGCTGGTACCAATCCTACTAAAACAACTAAAAATAATCAAAGAGGAGATATTCCTTCCTAACTCATTCTATGAAACGTGTATCATCCTGATACCAATATCTGGCAAAGACACAACAACAAAAAAAGAAAACTACAGACTAATATCCCTGATGAACACTGACATGAAAATCCTCAATGAAATACTAGCAAACTGAATCCAGCAACATACCCTAAATATAATCTACCATGATCAAGTGGGCTTTATTCTTGGGAAGCAAGGATCATTCAACATATGCAAATCTATAAATGTGATTCACTATGCAAACAATTAAAAACAATATGATCATATAAATAGATGCAGAAAAAGCATTTGATAAAATCCAACATTGCTTCATGATAAAAACCTACAAGGAACAAGATGTCAAAGGAACATATCTCAAAATAATAAAAGCCATCTATAACAAACCCACAGCCAATATAATACTGAATAGGCAAAAGTTGGAAGCATTCCTCCTAAGAACTGGAACAAGACAAGAATGTGTACTCTCACCACTCGTATTCAACATAGTACTGGAAATCTTAGAGCAATCAGGCAAGAGAAAGAGAGAAAAGATATCCAAACAAGTAAAGAGGAAGTCAAATTACCTTCCTTCACTGACAATATGATTCTATACAGAGAAAACCCAAATATTCCACCAAAAGATTCCTAGACCTGATAAATGACTTTGGCAAATTTTCAGGATGCAAAATAAATGTACAAAAATCAGAAGCATTTCTATACACAAATAACATTCAAATTGAGAACCAAATCAAGAATGCGATCCATTTACAATCACCAAAAAAAGAATAAAATACTTAGGAATACATCTAACCAAGCAGGTAAAAGATCTCTACAAGAAGAACTATAAACATTGCTTAAGGAAATCACAGATGACACAAATAGAAAAACGTTCCATGCTCGTCGACTGGAAGAATCAATAGCATTAAAATGTCCATACTGCCCAAAGAAATCTACAGATTCAACAAAATTTCTATCAAATTACCAATGTTAGTCTTCACAGTTAGGAGAAGAACTGTTCTAAAACTGATATAAAACCAAAGCAGTCTAAATAGCAAAAGCAATCCTAAGCAAAAGAGCAAAGCCAGAGATATCATCTTACTGGACTTCAAACTGTACTCTAAGGCAGCAAACTATACCTTACTGTAAGGTAACCAAAACAATATGGCGCTGGTACAGAAACAGACACATAAACCAATGGAACAGAATAAAGAACCCAGAAATAAAGCTATACATCTATAACCAACTGGTTATATACGCTGGGAAAACTGGCTAACCGTACACAGAAGAATGAAATTGAATCTCTACCTCTCACCATATACAAAAAGAAACTCAGGATAGATTAAAGACTTAAATGTAAGACTTCAAATCATAAAAATTCAAGAGGAAAACTCAGGATAGTCTTCCGGACATTGGCCTAGGCAAATAATTTATGACTAAGTCCTCAAAAGCAAACTCAACAAAACAAAAATTGATAATGGAGACCTGACTAAACTAAAGAGCTTCTGCACAGCAAAATAAACTATCAACAGAACAGACAGACAAGCTAGAGAAAAGGAGAAAACATTTTTAAACTATACATTTGATAAAGTACTAATATTCAGAATCTGTAAGAAACTTAAGCAAATCAACAAGAAAAAAAACAAACAACCCTATTAAAAAGTAGGCAAAGGACGTGGGCAGATACTTCTCAAAAGACACACAAGCAAGCAATAAATATATGAAAAAAATGCTGAACATCACTAATCATCACAGAAATGCAAGTCAAAACCACAATGAGATAACATCTCATGCCCGTCAGAATGACTATTCTTAAAAAGTAGAAAGATAACAGCTATTGGTGAGATTGCAGAGAAAAATGGAATACACTGTTGGTGGGATCATAAATTAGTTCAACCTCTGTGAAAAACAGTTTGGAGATTTCTTTTTTCTTTTCTTTGCTTTTCTTTTTCTTTTTTTTTGAGACAGAGTCTCACTCTGCTGCCCAGGCTGGAGGGCAATGGTGTGATCTCGGCTCACTGCAACCTCTGCCTCTCGGGTTCAAGCGATTCTCCTGTCTCCGCCATGCAAGTAGCTAGGACTACAGATGCATGCCACCACACTCAGCTAATTTTTGTATTTTTAGTAGAGATGGGGTGTCACCATATTGGGGCAGGCTGGTCTTAAACTCCTGACCTCATGATCTGCCCACTGTGGCCTCCCAAAGTGCTGGGATTACAGGCGTGAGCCATCATGCCCAGCCCTGGTGATTTCTGAAAGAACTAAAAACAGAATTACCATTTGACCCAGCAATCCATTACTGAGTATATATCAAAAAGAAAATAAATCATTCAACCAAAAACACCTGCACTAACACGTTTACTGCAGCACTTTTCACAATAGCAAACATGGAATCAACCTAGGTGCCCATTAATGGTAGACTGGATTTTAAAAATATGGTCTGTATGCATGATGGAATATTATACAACCACAAACAAGAATGTAATCATGTCCTTGCAGCAATACAGATGCAGCTGGAGGCCATTTTCCTAAGTGAATTAACACAGAAACACAAATCAAATACCATATGCTCTTGCTTATAATTGGGAGTGGAACTTTGGGTACACATGGACATAAAGACAGAAATAATGGACACTGGCGACTCCAAAATGGAGGAGGGAGGAAAGGAAAATCTATCTATTGAAAACTGCGTTCACTATTGGGGTGATGGGTTCAAATGAAGCCTACAACTCAACACAATATATCAGTGTAACAATTTTGCACATGTACCTCCTGAATCTAAAATTTCAAAGTAAATAAATAAAAAGGCCAGCTCTGCAGAGGGGAACCCATGTCTAATGGCAGAGAACTGATGGCTTCAGTCATGTGAGAACAGAGGAGCATAAGATAAAAAGGTAGAACAGTATTGGGTCAGCTTCAAGATGCTTAACTATAACTCTACCTGATCCACCCACATGTGCTCATCTATGCTACATAAACAAATAAAAGACAGACAGACAGACAGACATAGGACTACTTACCTTAGCTATAAAACTCGCACCTCCAGGCCAGTACCAGAGGATGGAGTGCATTTCCCACAGTAACCACCGCATTTCCCTATGACTCGGGTACCATCCTGCAAGAAGATGCATCATCTTAGGCTACCTGCTTGGATAATGTTTTCAGGGCCTGCACTAGCTTTTTGGGAAAATGTTTATATACATACAGTAAGTGGGCCTTCTGAACTGATGTGAAGCCCAACATACTCACCATGGTCTAAAGCAGGGGCTGGCAAACTTCTGCCTGTGAGCCAAATCCAGCCCACCACCTGTTTTTGTATGGCTTGCAAACTAAGGACGATTTTTACATTTTTAAATAATTGAGAAAAGGTAAACTAAAAATAATATTTCTTGACACATAAAATCATATGAAATTCAAATTTCAGTGTCTATTAATAAAGTTTTATTGGAACATAGCCATATGCATTTATTTACCTGATGGCTATAGCCGCTTTCATGCTGTAAAAACAGAATTGAGTCTCAGCTTCATACTGCTTCTTGGTACAGAACAAATCACAGTGACATTGTTTTAATGTGAGAGTGTTTTGAGTGCCATGTGTATTGCTAGATCATTATACTTTATGTGCTTATTACCAGTGTATACCACCATTATGACAAATCAAGAAAAGAAGAGAAACATGGACTTTGAATGTTGCACTTTCAAGGTATAATGGCATATGGACTATTTTGTTATCAAATTTAGATGACAAAGTACTGTGGTTATTATGAAATAACACCATAGCTGTGCTAAAAGAATACAATATATACCATCACCAACCTAAATACTCATCACGATATTCCCAACTCACAGGAAAGCAACAGTCAAAAATTTAGAAAATTTAAAATGGAATATCTCACCATAGCATAATCCCTCCACAAAAAATAAAAAAAAAAAAATAAGTTTCCAAGTTGCTCTTTTGTTAGCCAAGCAAGAAAAACAATTTGCTAATTGTGAGTTCATTAAATCCTGTTTAACTGCAACATCTGAAGAAATGTGTCCAGAGAAAATAAACTTAACTACTCTTTTGGCAAGGACTATTGCTTGAAAAGCTAGTAACATTGAGAACCACATCAATAGACAATTAAAAAACAAGCCAGATTATTTTGAGTGGTTTTCACTGGCTTTTGATGAGTCCACACATATTACTGATGTTATTCAGGTGTTATCATTTCTTTGAGGAGAAAATGCCCAGTCTGAAGTGTCTAAAGAATTAGTCTCTATGAATAGTCTAGTGGAACTAGTGGAATAGTGGAATAGTTTGTGGAACAAGGACAGGTGAGCATATTTCAAAAGGTTGAGAAAGACCTGCAGATCAACTGAAGTGGAATCTGGTAAGATGTGTTCACAACTGATGGCAGTAAAAATATGCATGGAGCATAAAAAGCTTTGGTTGGACAAATTTACAAAGTTTGTGCAGCTGTTCAATGTTTAAAGCTAATGGTTATTCACTGTATTATTCATTTGCAGGTACTTTGCAGAAAATATCTGACCTATCAAGTGCTATAGAATTAGTAGCATCAATGGTGAACTTTATTTTCTATCATGGACTTTTCCTTCATCTGTTTTGTGAATTTTTTTGGTCAGAACTGAAAGCTCACCACCTTGACTTGTCCTACTACACAGCAATTTGATGGCTTAAAAGTAGTAAAGTTTTATTTTGATTTCTGAGCTCGGGGTCAAGATTATAATTTTTTGAACTAGAATTGCTCTCAATCACTGTAATTCAACACTTAATGGCTCTGAATATTAGCTTTTGCTTCAGAGTTGATCATGTTTCTTAATGAATTGTATCTAAAATTACAAGGCAAAATTGTACGTATAGGAAAAACTTACACTGTGAGAAAGTAATTTCACTGACAACACTGTTTGGATCACAAGTAATGTTAGACTGTTTTATGCACTTCCCATGCTGTCAAAAGTTAAAACAGAAAATGACTTCTCTATTACACACAAATTTACAGTGAATATATTTTTTGAGCTTAAACTGCAGTTCCAGCACTGTTTTTCAGACTTTGATATAAATGCAAAGGAAATCTTTATATGTTAAAATCCATTTAACTAGCAACCGAGGAGCTTCTATCTCATTTCCAATTGTAAGTGATTAATAGGCAATGTAGTGACATGCTAAAAGGCAAATATCAAGAGAAAACTCTAATAGAATTCTATGCATGCCCTCCAAACCATGAATATGCTTAATTAACATTATATGGTTATGGACAGATACCAGTATATAGCAATATTAATGCATGTAGAAAGGCATTTAGAAAGATGATATATATAATGTCTCTTTTCAGGTCAGCATTAATAGATAAACATTTACAATCAATTTTGATAACAGAGAACACTGATTAAGCAAAATATTTTCCTCCCCGAATATCTCATTCATCTCCTCAGGTGATCTGTATTACAAAAAGTTATACTCAGTTATTATGATTGTATTTTGAATTTAACCAATAAAAATTTTGTGCAAATTTGTTTTCTCTCTTGACATACAAATACATATATAATATCATTGATTTTGCTTCTTGGCCCTTCAAGACTTAAATCTTTACCAACTGGCACTTTGCAGACCAAGTATGCCAACTCCTAGTTTAAAGACCTACACTCCTTAGAGTCTGTCTTTGCCTCTGCAGATTCATCTGGTACCATTCTCTACTCAAGACACGAATTTCTTTGGGTTGTTCTTCTGACATGTCCCTTACATTACAAGGCCTTGGTATGTGCCATTCTCTCTGATTGGAATTCTCATCTCTCTCCTTCTCTGTACATACTGAAACACCCCAACTTTGGCCTGGTAAATTCTTCAGAACTCAGTTCAAAGGCCATTTCCTCTAAGAAACCTTCCTGACCTGGTTATCTGCTGCAAAGCACCCTATAACTGGGTAATTTTTAATTTCTATCATCCTACTGGAATGTCAGCTCCATTATGACAGCCCAATATCTTGTTAAAACCTGGGAGTATCCAGAACCTACCACCATGTGTGGCTTGTAATGATACAAAATATATATTTGTTAAATAAATGAATGAATAAAAGGCTGAAGCTGAATTCTTCTTTTGGAACTGCAGTTAAGAATGCCCTGCTAATCAGTTCCCCTTATGCTTTACCATGCTATGAAAAAGTCCTTGTTTAACTGTGACCTCATATTCCATTGTGTATAATTACCAAGTCACATAATTCCACCCTTCCTCTGCACCTGCACAATATTTCATATTTTCCACTTCTGGAAATAATACTATGATGAACATATTTGTCCCTACATTTTAGGATATTTTTGGGTTACATTCTCAGAAGTAGGTTAAAAGTCATGAAGATTTGCTTCATACAGCTGAACTAAGAAACCTTCTTGAAAATAATGTATAATCTCATTTGAAAAAAAGATGAGTACAAAAATGCAATTAGAAGAAGTTATAGTATTTGACACTACAGTAGAAAAACTATATTTACCAATTTATTACATATTATAATATATAACCATTTATATATAATTTATGTATAAAATTTACATACAAAATTTGTATATATTTATACATAAAATATATTGTATAATGCATTATGATAATCTTATATATATTATACCATGTATTATAATAAAATAATATATAGTATATTAATATATTATAAATAACATATTTAATATAGATAGTTAACAATAATTAATTATATGCTTCAAAATAGCTAGAAGAGAAGAATTGTAATGTTCCCAACTCAAAGAGAAGATAAACATTTGAGGTGTTGGGTATCCCAATTACCCTGATTTAATCATTACACATTGTTTACATAAATCAAAATATCACATGTATAACCAAAAATATGTACAACTATGATATATCAATACAAATACAAAAGAAATAAAAACCAGTGCCAGTTTAACAATAAAATAGGACAAAATATTTTCTCTTTATTTTTAAAAGTTTGCATGCATTTGCTAATGAATGGAACTGAGTTGGGAGAGTTATTTCTCTCCTCCCACCTGGTCTTGGTTTTAGGGGCCTGTGGTCATTCTGGAGCTGGCCTATGCCACCAGCAGCTGGATTTGATGCCAGACTAACTGGCCTCCAGTAAGGAACTTTCTCACCAGGCTTAAGTATAGGGCCACGGGCCTTTACAGGCCAGCTAAGAATGTCTTCTGTATCATCACAACTGATGTTTTAGTCAAACTCTTCTGACCCAGCAGAGGAGATAACCTGAATTGGAGTGCCTGGAGCTTGTACTGTATCTTTAACAATCTAAGCCTCAGTTCCTGGTTCATCTGTAAAATAGGGATAATAGTCCCCCCTCACAGGTTTGCTGTAAATGAGATAATGCACATAATGTGCTCAGCATAGTACTTGGCCTAATATATGTGCTCAATAAATATTAACTGCTATCATCATAAAGATATTTTTAATGTGTAAATATCCATCATAGCCTGTTTTCAGGGAAATGAGTAAAAGTCTGGGTAATTATAATTATAGAATTTTAAAAATAAAGCCACTACTGGGTTTACACCATTACTGCTATCTCCTTAATTGATCATAAAACACAGCATATATGGTTTTTTTTCTGAATATAGGCCTGGACATTTGCTATATATAGGAACGTATGTATCCATGTCTAATTTCTACAGGAATATACAGAATAAAAATTACACTACATAAAATGTAAATGTACAGCATTTTACTCTACTGGTCTGTGGTATGATTTTTACACTTGGTGGATAGCTGGATTTTCATAAGTTAACTGCAAATTTGGAGGCAGCCCAAATCGACACCTGAGAGTGGATGGCACTGAGAATGTGCGTGTGTTCACACGCGTGTTTATTTCAGGTACCTGAACTCCACTGTTCGCAAGTGAACTGAACAATAGGAACTGAGTCCGTCTCCTCTATGGTGATACAACTTTCATTATTTTTTAACTTAAAAGCCATTCTTTGATTTACAGTCCTTTTTCTAGCACAGGAATGTCTGTTAGACCATATCCCTTAGAACACTGGCCCTAGTTCTTCCCTGACCCTGCAAAGCCCTGTAAGCGCCTCTCACACACAGCTGGGACGTGGTCATCCCTTCATGCTGCCTGTCTCTGAAGGTGTGTTCCAGAATCTTCTACCTGGAGGAGACCAAAATAGGCAGCTCTAAGAATGCGCATGGGGAGCTATGGTGGAATCCTGACATGTTGCAGAGTTGAGGGTGTATACTGTCGCTGGCAGAGGAGCTTGAAATTCTGACATTTTCTCTCAGACCTTGCCTGTAGGCCATGGTCTCCTTTCTGTCTGTGTGTCTGTCTCTCATGCAGCGATCTAAGCTGTGAGTGAAGAGGAACTTACTAGACCCCTAGCTGAGCTGATGCAAGGAAAGCGTTGGCCCAGAAGTCTACCCCTAACCAAGCGGTGTCCCACACAACTCATTCCTGGGATCAGGTGACGGCCATGTGAACTGGCTCAGCCTGGGCTTACCCTGCAGTTCCGTGTTTTCCCCACCAGCTCTCTCAAGCAAGCTCCCTTCCTTAGTCACCTTGGCCAACTTCTGAAACAATATGGCAAGCCTTAGGGCTATGAACATGTTATAACATTAATAGCTAATTCTTGTGCTCCTGCTATTTGCCTAGTAGGATACCAGCAGCTTTACATTTTTATTTCATTTAAGCTTCACAGGAACCCAGTGAGAAAGGGGCTACTACAGTCCCCAGTTTATAGATGAACAGACAGTTCCCCTTTCCCCGCTCCCATTTTCCCAGAAGTTAAATAACTTGCCCAAGATGGCAGAACCAGTGGGCACAGACTCTGGCAGTCAGATTTCAGAGTCCGCGTGATTCACCTCTGTGCCCTGCAGCCACTGACAGTTTTCACTGTGGCACCAAGGGCTGGGCCTGCTGTGGGTTGGAGTGGCTGATCCCACCACGTGCTTCACTTAACCTCTCCAGAAGTTGACCTTATTCTCACTTTGTTGTCCCAATCTCCTGGTGACGGCACAGCTGGGAGGAAGATGCAGTTCTAATGCATGTAAGCTGCCTAATAAATAGCAGCTATTTTAACTATAATGAGGTTAAAACCAGAGAAAGAGTGCTCTCCATTGTTCACGAGGTAGTCAACAATGAACCTGATATTGAGACTGATTTGGACCAGTTCTGCCCTTCGAAGCGAGACAGCATCCTTGTTCCCTAAGCGGTGCTGGAGATCTAGTTTTACCCTGACTGATGACACCTCTCCTTCAGTTTTGCTTGGGGAAAACATTTCATTGCCAAGGAGGTTTGGAAAATTGAGGTTTTCATTGTGTTTTTTTTTTTCCTCTGTAGCTACCAACAGAAAAGCAAAAAAAAGTGAGGAATGATTATTTGAGAGCTAAAACAGGGCTATTTGGAAAAGAGAGTATTGTAACTGGCCAGGGTCTGAGCATCCCAGAGAAGACTGGGACATAGGCCCTCGGGAGCCAGATCATGGTAGGTAACGAGTGGGAACAGGATTTGGCACAATTCCCTGAAGTGTGTTTCATGGAACCCTGGTTATTTGGGGAAATTAAAAGCTGTAACTTTGAAAAGAAGGTTTTGTGGTTGGCTTCATTTAGGTTAGTAGTTCTCAAAGTGTGACCCCAGATCAGGGGCATCAGCATCATCTGGGAAGTGGTTATAGATGTCAATTTCTGGACTCTCCTCAGACTGACCCCATGGTGGGTTTGTTTTGTCTTGTTTTGAGATGGGGTCTCACTGTTTTGCCCAGGCTGGAGTACAGTGATGCGTTTACGGCTCACTGCAGCCTGGACCACCCAGGCTCCTCCTTCCCTCAGCCTCCTGAGTTGCTAAGACTCCAGGTGCACACCACCACACCCAGCTATTTAATTTTTTTTTTTTTTCTGTAGAGATTGGGTCTCCCTGTGTTGCCCAAGCTGGCCTTGAACTCCTGGGCTCAAGCAATCCTCCTGCCTCGGCCTTTCAAAGTGCTGGCTGGGATTATGGGCACAAGCCACCGCGTCTGGCCACCTGCTTGTGTTTTAACAAGTCCTGCAGGTGATGGTGATGTACTTGCGAGTTTGAGAACCACTGCCTTAGAGAAATGCTGGTTCAAATGAAGTCACACAGGTTTCTTTCCTGTATGCTTTATTTCCCCTCACAAGCTAATGCTTACTGCGACACTTCAGGAAGGACATACAACATACTAGCATTTTTTTTCCAAATGTGTTGGGTGGTGGAAGCCTGTTTTCCGGAAGCATTGCTAGGAGATGTTTTTCTACAAACTACACAGGGGAATCAGGCATAGAGCAGTGTTTCTCCAGATTGCCGGGAGCTGGAGAGGACTCAGTCATAGCTTCCAGACACTCATAAGGAGTACCTGACAGGCCCTGGAGATTAATTTTAAGCTCAGACCCTCTGAGCTGCCAAAGTGCACCAATATTTAAAAAAAAAAAAAAAATGCCTACAGGCAATTACACCCAGCTCCCTCCGCCCAGGCCTCCCAGAAGCCTTGGGGAATAGCCAATGTAGTGATCATTCTTTCCATAAGGTGGCGCTCCTGGCTTTAATTATTTTTAGTTTCTGGCTGAAACGATAGTAACTAGCTAACGAATAGAATTATACTTTATGTTACATAGTTTACCTAGATGGGTTTCCTACAATCACATTTTTATTTATTCATTTCCCTATTTTGTTAAAAAATAGGGAAATGAAGCTGCAGTGCAGTGGCACTAGACAGGCAAATTTTTTGATTCTGGGTCGCTGAAATATACAGTATATTTCAAAACATCATGTTGTACACAATAAAAATATACAATTTTTATTTGCCCATAGAAAAGAAGCATAATGTATATATTTTGGAGGGAAGGAATGGGGAGGGGGAAATTATAATTTCTGGGCACATTCTAAAGCTCACGCAGTCTCTCTGAGCTATCCTTATTCCTTTCAGTGCAAGGAAAAATATTTAATGACGAATTTACAAGTAATCAATATGGCTATTTAATCGGATTTGAGGTCACTGGCTTCAATGGAGAAAAGAGAGAGTGAGATAATTTTTCACAGACACAAATTTACTTAATCCTGGCAGCTAGAAAAAGAGCAGATTTCAAATCTGGGATGTCACAATTGGACATTTCTCCCCTTTCTTAGGTGAGAAAGGCAGGTTGCATTGCTTTTCTACATTCTTATTTTGAGAATAAGTGGAAGTATTTGTGATACCATTTCCAGATTTAGAAAATAAAAATACAGAATGCTTGATTAAATATGAATTTCAGATAAACAACATATACATGTTTAGTATAAGTATGTCCCATGTAATAACAGTATACTTATAGTAAATAATGTTCATTGTGTACATGTTTTGTTTTGTTTTTGAGATGGTGTCTCACTTTGCAGTCAAGCCTGGAGTGCAGTGGTGCAATCATGGTTCACTGCCCCCTTGACATCCTGGGCTCAAGGGATCTGCCCACCTCAGCCTCCAAGTAGCTGGGATTACAGGTGAGCACCACCATGCCTAGCTAATTTTTAAAGGTTTTGCAAAACCAGGGTCTCACCACCTTGCCCAGACTGGTCTCAAACTCTTAGGATCAAGCGATCCTTAATGTGTATTTGAAATTCTAATTTAACCAGGTGTCCTGTATTTTATCTGGCAGTTCTGCCTTGTAATAATACCCTACTTTCCCACCTCTCTTCTTTGTCTTCCCCTACCCACATTTCTGAGGCAACCCCAGGCAGGGCTGCTGGCTGAGGTGGAACTGGGGAAATGGGCCATGCTTGGGTAAACTTAAGACATATTTTTCCATGAGCCCGGTTTCTGCCCCACGTTCTCAGGACTTCAGAGGGAAGGCTGTAAGTGGCAGCGGTTTCTGACATGGCTGTACATTTGAATCACTGGGGAGTTTTAAATTCTACTTCTGCCAGGAACCCCCACTCTCAGAGATTCCGATTCAGTTCATCTGTGTGGGAAGGACCTGGTCACTAACATTCTGAAATTCCTCAAGTGATTCTACTATACACCCAAGGTGAGAAAGAGTACAGAGTCAACATGCTCCTCCGTTCACAATGGGGTTATGTCTCAATAAACACATCGCAAGTCAAAAATACTGTTAAGTCAAAAACGCATTTAATATATCTAAGCTTCTGAACATTACAGTCTAGCCTAGCCTACTTTAAATGTACTCAGAACACCTGCATTAGCCTATGGCAGGGCAAAACCATCTAACACAAAGCCTATTTTATAATAAAGTGTTGAATATTTCATGTAATTTGTTGAATACTGTACTGAGTGAAAAACAGAACGGTTGTATGGGTATTCAAAGTAGGGTTTCTACTGAGCGTGTTTTGCTTTGGAACCACGGTGAAGTTGAAAACTCGAGTGGAACCCTCGAAAGTCGGGGACCATCTGCACAGCACAGTGTTTCTCAAGCTGTACGGTGCCCATCACCACCTGAAAACTTGTTCAGCTGTAGACTCTGACTCACTTGGGTCTCGGCCCCAGAACCTGCATTTCCAACAGGCCCCGAGGTGACACTGATGCACTGCATAGACCGCACCTTGAGCAGCCAGGTTTTAGAGTGTGAAAAATTATTATTGTGGACTCTCTGGGGGTATCTCTGACTCTCCAGATAGATCACTTAATAAGTTATCTGTCTTCCAGCTCCATCTGTATTTCAGTTTTTCTTAATCAAAAGAAGAGGTCATTTCCCCTAGGTTTACAGAATGAACCACAAGCTGGCTAACTGCAAGATGTTTGAGCCACATACTTGACAGAGGTTTCTGCCTTTTTACCTTCCTGGTTAGGTGGTTTTTCTAATTACTTGGATGATTCATATCTCAAGGAAGAATTCACCAGAAGTGAAAAAGACTCTCACATTTTAATCACATGTAAACACTGCACCCTAGGTTTATTTCCTAAATGGTCTTCCTGACACTGCAAAATGGCTTGAGTAAGTGGGAAAGCACATTCATTTGTTACTTCAGCACAACTACCACAGTTATAAAGACAGAAAGGAAAGAAAAAGAAGAAAGAAAGAATGAATGAATGAATGAAAAAGGAAGGAGGGAAAGAAACAAAAGAGATGAAAGAAAGAGAAAGAGAAAGAAGAAAGAAAGAAAAGAAAAGAAGGAAAGAAAGAAAGAAAATTGAAATTCATCTCCCAACCAATCTGTAGAACCTTACCGGTAACTTCTTGATGTCAGAGACAGCGTAATTCCCTTGTGATATCCATCTGGCAGATTCAGTTAAAGACAGGCCAGTTCCATAAAGGTTGATGCTAAAACGACCCTGGAATGCACGGCCAGCAAAAGAGATTTTCAGTCCACGTGATGTCCCCAACAAAAGCAAAGGCAAAGGTGATACAATAAAAGGTACTTCTGAAAACAGAAGGATGTTATTAATTGTGATAGATACTAAATATTGATGGCGTTTAGTTTTGTTCGTTCAGGGTCAGCCATTCTTCATGCACCATCTTAATCATCCTCAAACGAGCTCTATGAAGGAGGTTTTCTTTTCAGATGGGGAAACTGAGGCTTAGTGGAGGTGATTAACTTTTCCAGGATACGGTAAGAGTCCAACTCACATCCTCCCGACTTCAAAGTCCCTGCTCCATTCGGCCTCCCTAACACAGCAGTCCTGATGTTGCTCACAATTACCAGATTCCTTCAGGAACAAAATGTCACAGTGTAATTTCTCTAACAAGATCTTGGTGCCAAGCTTCCTGGGCTTCCAGCTCCCTGGGGTGATTAGCACACTGCGTACTAAGCACAGCAGGGCGGGACTTCAAAGAAGAGGTGCTTTCCCCAGGGCGGTCAGCAGAGGGCAGGGCTGGCTTGCTCAAGATCACCTGGGCCAGTGGGCTGCGGCTTCAGGCTCCAGCAAGGGATCTTCCAAACCCCTCCAAGGGTGCCTTGCAGGACATGGCCTCTGGTGCCTCAATACTGATTTCTAAAGAGAGTGCAGCAGAGAGACCCTCTCACTGCTTTCTTCAATTGTCTCTCTCACTCTCTGTTTCAAAAATGACTTCGCAGAGGCATCTGAAATACTTTGTTCTTAAGACTTCCTATTTCACCATGAGTAGTTGCAGAGCTGAAAATATTCCTCATGAACACTCCTGATTGCTTTCTCTCTGAACCTGACAAGCTAGTACTTTGTCAGAACAGTCTTTTGTAAAGCAAGTAGAGAGGCAAGGAGAAGCTCACAGCTGGTCAGACCCCCTTGTAAATAACGGTCTTTCACCTGTGATTAGATCCTGGACAGATTTTTTTTTAACCTCTTGGAAACTCAGTTTGTTCATCTGTAAAATGGAAGGTACTAAAACTCTCTCCCCTCAGAGCACCGTACAGTGGACTAAATGGAATCAGCCATGTAGCATATGGCTGGCACTTAGCAGATATGCAAAGAGATGGCATCTGTCCTACATTTTCTAACTGTTTTCTAAGTATTCGTGTGATCTCTCCAATATAACAGTAAGCTTATTGAGAGCAGAGGCTTACTATTGCTTCGTTTATTGACTCAGCTACGGTTTGTAACATATGACTCGTCACTTAAATATTATATCCTAACTCCTCAATTAAGATTTCCAGGGCTAAGGGTAGCTTCGAGGTCTCTCAATGCCAGCTCCATAAATATTGACTAACAAGAGTTTATAAACACCTTGGGAGCACTAGATTCTACAGGATAGAGGTGACCAGAGGACTTAGTTAGGACTAAATCAGTGGTTCTCAACAGGGCACGATTTTGACCTGAGGAGAAATCTGGCAATGTCTGGAAACATTTTTGTTTGTCACAACTGTGGGGGACAGGGAGTGCTGTTGCTATTAGTATCTGGTGGGTAAAGACCAAGGACATTGCTGCAGGGTAGTCCACAACAGAAAATTCTCCAGCCTGAAATGTCAACAGTGCTGAGGCTGAGAAAACGTGTACAAAGGGTGGATTCATCCTAGAATCTTGCTCCCCTCTTTACTTTCAGTGTGATCTCAGGCAAGGCACCTATTTGTAAAATGGATTAGTAAGACATAACCTGTGAATAGGAGGCGATTAGACAGAAGGCACAATGCATGTCACTCATTACCTGGCAGACAGCAGGTAATATTTAAAAAATATTTTTAGGCCAGGTGCAGTGGCTCACACCTGTAATCCCAGCACTTTGAGAGGCCGAGGTGGGTGGATCACCTGATGTCAGGAGTTTGAGACCACCCTGGCCCAACATGGTGAAACCCTGCCTCTACTAAATACAAAAATTAGCTGGGCATGGTGGTGTCTGTAGTCCCAGCTACTCAGGAGACTGAGCAGGAGAATCGTTTGAGTCCAGAAGGTGGAGATTGAAGTGAGCAGAGATTGTGCCACTGGACTCCAGCCTGGGTGACATAATGAAACTCCATCTCAAATATATATATATATATATATATATATATATATATATATATATATATGCAGAGGACATTATTTTTATGACAATACAGAGGTTTATGGCTATTATGTGGCGTGGCCACAATGCTCAGATGTTTCTGATTGTAGCTGCACTGAAGCCTCCTCAGACACTGAATTCTGTGTGTTGCATTATTTCATTGGCCATTTTCTTTCTTTTTTTTTTTTGAGACAGAGTCTCACTCTGTCACCCAGGCTGGAGTGCAGTGATGTGATCTTGGCTCACTGCAACCTTTGCCTCCCAGGTTCAAGCGATTCTGCTACCTCAGCCTTCTGAGTAGCTGGGTCTACAGGGGTGCACCACCACACCCAGCTAATTTTTTCTCTGGTAGAAACAAACTTTCACCATGTTGGCTGGGCTGATCTTGACCTCAAGTGAACCACCTGCCTCAGCCTCCCAAAGTGCTGGGATTATAGGCATTAGCCACTGTGCCTGGGACCCCATTTTCTTATCTTACTACAATTCCTGACCCCAGAAGTGGGTCCCCAAGAGGGGCATTCTTGGCACTAGGATGGCCTGAGCATAATTCATAATGCCCCGTTTTTCTTCCTCCATTCTGCTTTCCACTCAGATTGCCCATCCCACCTGTAATGCAGGAGAAGGGAGACTTGATCTCCTTTGGTACTGAAGTATTCAGGAGGTCCAGGCTGCTGACCTGGTTTCTTTCTGGACAATGTCCCCAGCTGATTTGGGTGTCCAGTGTCTGAGCATGCTCAATATACATATCTACAAGGTCTGTCTTCCCAGAGGGGTTGATGAACCCAGAAGCAACAAGAGATCGTCCTCCTCATTCTCCTTCTGCCTTTTCCAGTTTAGGGATCTGCATTTTCAGTAACTGTCCTAGCTGATTATTCACACTCTAAAAGTTGAGTTCCACCAGAGAAGTAAAGACCTAATGTTCTTTCTGGCTCTGCTCTGGTACATCTTTGCCCTTAAAGGCTTTATCTTCAGGGTCTAAAGGGCATACATGTTGTAACTACTACCTCCTGTTGCCGATTCTAAAGAAGAGTGATTAAGAGTTATACGTGTACTAGATGGTCCCTAAAGGTTTGCAAAAGATGTGCTTAGACCAAAGGGGAATCCTGTTCTCTGTCATACAAGAGCAAACATTGCAGAAATTTTGCCTGAAAACAGAATCAGAAAGACACCTCTACTATCATGGATATGAATTCAGATGCACTTAGCATCAAACCCAGATTCTACTGAGAGCAGCTGCTTAGGTTTGGGCTAACCTTTCCAATTTCTACTCCTCACTCTCCTCTTTAAAAAGGAGGAATTCTCTTAGAATATTGTGGTGATTTTAAAATATATTTAAATATGTATATATTTAAATGCTACATTGAGTAGACAATGCTGAGTACAGCAACTAAAGCATAAATGCATAATAAATGCTAGCTATTAATAACATCAATAATAACAGTGTCACATCTACTATCATTAGGATAAAAAATATTCTGGTTATGTTTTGAGGTAAGGGCTGTTGGGGAACCCACTCTTATTAATAAACACATCTACAAAGCAATAGCGGTCAATGAAGTGAAAGAAACAAATTCTGAAACACAGCATCACTCTGCTTTGATTTCTGTGCAATCACTAGGTCAAAGGCTGAACCATCCACTCTGAAGCAGTCTGAATCATTATGCTTTCTACAAACCTTTTCCTGGAAAACTGATTGGAAAAACTCACATCTTGCATCAGTATAGCTGGTGCTCAACAAGTGTCTGAGGAATTGAATTCTAAAAGTACCCAATATGGTTTGAAGAATGAGCTGGGAAAAAATACAAATTAGTCTCTCACAAGCTTTTAGGTTTTCCCATTTAGGAATTGCTTCATTGTCAGGATTTAGCAAATCAATCAGTTCATTTGTCTCTGAATTATTAAAATAAACGAATGCAAATTACTTTTGACTTACTTAAGCTTCCCAAAGGATATGCATATAGAAACAGGAAAATCCTGAGACATTTGAAAAAGGCAGGATAGGGCCAATCTATTAGCCACTAAAATGCAAAAGATACCAATGGGATTTTTGAAGCCATCAATTGCCCTAAAAATGCACTTCAAAAGTTTCGATTCCTGGGTAATGGAAGAAAGGCTCTTTTTACTGTTAGGTCCTTTGTTTATTTTCTTTCTCCCCTGAGAGCTTCCTCTCCACTTCTCTAAAATGTTTAGCAATGCTATTCTAAAGCTTGAGGCTGAAAAAACACTTTGTTAAAAGAACATTCAGATGTGTTTGTCTTTGGACGTTCTCTGCAGTTAGTGGTAAATCCATCCTATGGAGACAGGGCTTGGGATTCTGAATGTATCACGGAGTCCCAATCTTCAGACTTTTGAAGTCTCACAGGCAAAGTGAGAAAGTCTTGACAGAGTTTAACAACAGCTTTGTGAAGACCCTCCTTCAAAGTGAAGAGAAAACTGGCCAAGTTCTCCTGTCCAGAATCACTGAATTCATTGTGTGTCCTGCTTTTCAAGGGCAGAAGCTTCTTGCAAAGACCAACGCCTGCTTCGCAAAATTAGCCTGGGCTGATTATGACAGCATGTTTCAAAAGGCAAGTTAAAACTTGCCACCCCTTTCTCAGGCAAGAAAGTGTAGAACCACAGAATGGGCAGAAAGATTGCTGTTGAGTGGCTCTGCTGAAAAGCCATCCAGCAGAAGATGATGAATTTGCACTTCTGGCTGGAACATTGCAAACTTTGTAGATCTGAAGAAAGGGTAACAGGTTGAGTCAGTGACATCCGCAGAGCCCCAAGCCTTGGTCCCGGAGGATTTCTAGAATATATTATTATCTCATTGGTATTCATTAACCTGTCATGCTCTCCAACAGGCTATAAATTCCTCAAGGGATGAATGTTGGTGAGTCCAGTAAAAAGGATGGTGCCAGGCACAAAGTGAGCACTCAAGAAATTCTACAGCCATTTCTTACTACTATTAAGGAATCAAAGGAAACCCAGGTAAGTGTTGAAAATTTTGAGATCTCTAGGTCCAATATTTATTTCTTTAAAAAAAAAATTGGTTCCATGCTTATTTTGAAAAATTTAGGAAACCTAGCAAAGTTAAACTTACCAATATACCCCACTAATATTTTGAAAAAGTTCTTGCAGACTTTTTTCTCTATTTATACGTTAAAAGAAAATACACATGGGATCATACTGCATGTAATGTTTTGTATCTTGTTTTTTTCTGTCTAATAAGTGTTTTTATATATCATGCAATATTCAGAATCATAAATGGCACTTGCTTGAACTGGCTTTTGAGACTCAATTGTCTGCATTCTTCTTAGCCCTCCATTTAGTGACATAATGGTGACAGCTTGAAATCAACTATGGGGAGAATATTTACACCATGGCAATTGACAAATGTTACAAAATAGGGCCTTTTTTTTTTTTTTTGGAAGAGTTAGTCACTAAATATTTACTAGCACTCTGCTGACTCTACAATATTCATTTTTTTAGCCATCATAATTTGTTTAACCAAGCCCTTGCCACCCGAAATCTAATTTGTTTCTAAGTTGATGCATTTTGTTGAATGCAGAAGTTAGGCATGTAGCTGGTCATCATTTCCTTAGGACCCACTTTCAGGAGCTGAATTATGAGATTAGACTTTAGAGCATTTGTGAGGCTCTTGATACATGTGGCCAAATTGTCCTCCAGAGCAATTGTTCTAATCACGTTCCCAAGAGCAGATGCAAATGAGGGCGTCCCTGGGGAAGGTAGGAGGTGAATCCCTGGCAAGGGACAAGGTACCAAGGACCTACCTGTGGGCACCTGGCAGCGCTGTAGCAGTCTCCGGCTGTGGCAAAAGGGACGGGATGTCCTTCGCTTGTCCTTGCAAACTGTAAGTCAGTGGCTGTGGGGTGGAGAAAGGGTTAAGGGCAGGGGAGGGTAAGAGTGGGAGAAAGGCAAGGAAGGAACAGGACATTAACAAGGAGACAGAAGGAAAGAAGAAGAAGGGGAATTGGAGAGAAAGGAGCAATATGAATATTAGTGAGCAAATGGATCCAGATGCTCGCTCGCTTGCTTTTTCCTCATTATATTTGTGGTTCTGAGAGCTTCGTTCCCTGGGATTCATCAGCCTTGCCTGTCTGTCTCCCCCCTAGTATAGAAGTCAAAAAAGGGGTTTCAAATGACTTTGGAATTGATTCCTACATAAATAAATATGTGAATCACCTCACTTAAATGTAGCGTAATTGGCTGGTTGAGAACCTCCTGTTATCCTGCAACACAGGCTTCAGGCCAGGGGGAAATAAGCCAGAAAGAAAGCATTTCCAGCTACTTAGGAGCAATTCCCTGAGGTTTCCTCTGTCCTCCCATGGCCTAGGCACTATTATTGCCAAAATGTGGAGCAATTAGAACCCCCATCTTGAAATTATTAATGGCAGTTTCTCAAGTTCGGGGCTAGCCTATAATTTTTTATTTTTTAAAGAGCCAATAAATACAAGGCCAACCCTAAGTGCATGTTGTTAACCCCTACTGTAGCTCCTGATGTGAGCTCTGCACATGGAAAGGGAGGAGTTAAACTGAGAATCCTGCAAAAGCTGTCTGCCAGGGAGACTGGGGGCCAGAGGCAGGTTTCATCTTTCTGCCTCGTCTTTCAGGAATGGCGTTAATCTTTCTACAGTTCACTACACTTTGATGAGAGGGAAATCCCAGTGCTCCATTCTGCAAGGAAAGGGGCCCTTGCCTTCTTCAGCATGTAGAACCCTTGGGCCTTAGCTGGGGTTTTTCTAAGTGGAGAAACTGCAGACCCTTATCAGTCTAGTTGAAGGAAATTTAAAGTATCTTGGTACAAATCACATTTAATCTATCTCAAGAGAAAAGCAAAGCAATACTATGGGTATAATGTTAATGAGGAAAAATTAATTATTCATTATTTCTGTTTTTCCTTTATTCAAGGGAACATGTTGAGGTATTATAGCTGTCCTTAACCACTCCTATGATTAATGTCCCCAACAGAGATACACTGTTGGCAAGAGTATGAAGTCAGCCCACGCACAGGCTAGTTTAGAAAAGGTAATTCTGTGTTCCATTTTTCTTCTGCAAATTGACAATTGGATAAAATTAGTTTTATGCCCATGTAAGCATGTACACTGTGCTGCTGAAAGCTGGGGTGGGGGATGGTGAATGTTGCCCATGACTTTCTTAGCTTTGGGGTTTTGTATCTGCAGTTTATTCTACCTTGAATACTTCTGCTACCACCTCTGCCTTCCCCACACTGACCCCTATGCCTGACCAACTTTAATTTGACCTTGAGGTCTCCATTTCGATGTCATATTTTCTGGAATGCTGCCCTGACCTTTCACATTTCAATGGTGCTTCTTTCATGTGCTTTCATCTACTCCATTCATTCATTCAATTCATTCATTACAAATCAGAGAGAGCACCTCCCACATTTCAATGGTGCTTCTTCCATACACTTTATCGACTTCATTCATTCATTTAATTCATTCATTACAAATCAGAGAGAGCACCTGCCTTGTGCCAGTCACTCTCCAGGCACTGGGGACACAGCATTGAACAAAAAGGACAAACTCTGCTCAGGATTGTCCGTATTGCACTGTAAGCTCCCAGTCTTCTTCCTCTCCACACCCTCAGCACCTCCCTGCTAGCCAACATGCAAGACATACTTGCTGTCTGAATGGAGAGAAAAACGCACATGTTCCCACAGGACACTTCACTCACTCACTTATTATCTGCATACTAGTCAGGTCTATTCTGATTTTCTGAAAACTGGAAAACCCAGCCGCCGTGTAATCCTTCCGACATTGGCAGTCATCTCGTCGGCTCCCGTTATAGGGACATTCCGTTGGGTTGTGTAACCTAAATTATAGAGAGAATGTTCTGGTAAGGATGGGAAAGCATTTGCAGGTATCTCCAGGCCTCTAGGATCTTCTGAGCCTGGCTCTCCTACCTGTGCCCATAAACCTCGGAGAAATTCTCAGAGTCTCCATGTACCAGTGTCACGTACTCTTTGGGGTGGTCAGAGTGCATCCCTGCACAGAATATCTGAAAGACCAGAAATAACCCATGAAGAGTGGCTCAGAAATGAGGTGATGAGAGCAGTGATCACTCACTCTAAAAATACTCTTGAAATAATGCCTGGTATCTGACATTCACCTTCAGAAGCTTTCCTCTAATGATCAAGAAATATTCACCATCTTCACTGGCACCTTTGAGTCTCTTTACATCCTTGCAATTCTGGGGTAACTCACCTAGAAAACACAAATCACAAAAAATAGGGTGTGATGCTCTGAGATGTGAATTATCTACCTAGAGAATGAACGACATTGTTCACATTAAAACTTTTTAGCAAAGAGAATGATTTCTTTATTAAAAATTCTATATTTCTAAAAAGGGCAGGCAATCAAATGAACAAAGAGAGCCCGTTCTTCATGCTAAAGAAAGATAACTTCCGTTGACCAACTTACAGTTATAGGTATTACGGCAGGTTTTTCGTTCTTCTGGCTTCAGATCAGTGTGGCATAAGTGGCTGGGTTCGTCCTCATTGGTTAAACATTGCACGGATCTCTGCATCACTCCAACGCCACAGGACACAGAGCACTGTAAGACGAATGAGAGTCAGTGGTGTAGCTGTGGAATGTGGGAGGCATAGGTTTCTGGTGGTGTGGAGCTCAGCCCTGACATCATCATGTACAGGGTGTCACTTCAGACCCTGTGTCGTTGAATATAAATAGCTGACATTTACTGAGCACTTACTACGGGTCAGTCTCTGTTAAGCCTTATAGATTCATATTTATACATTTATAAAACACATATGTATAAAACACTTACATGTATGTATAAAACTATATGTAATTTTATAAATACCTATACACATACACACATACACATACACACACAAGTTTTTTCATTTAAGCCTCACAGTAATCCTATGAGATAGTATCATGATTACCCTATTTTTACAGGTGGGAGACTGGGGCTCAAATATTAAGGAATTTGTTCAAGGTCATAGTGGAGCCAGGATTCAAACCCTAACTGCTTTCAACTCTTCATACACTTTTGTCTGATCACTTTTCAAGACTGAGAGCTGCCTGGTCCAGAGCCAGGAGGTTGTGACAATCTTCCAGGGTAGTCCCAATTTAAAATATTCTGCCTTGTACCCCAATGCAATGAAATATTTCTTACATAGAACATACAGATTTCTTAACAACATAAGCAACAATAACTAGTCCTTCTGTAACTCTTATGAAGTGTCAGATTTTAAGTACTTTAAAAAATTATTTGCAGTAAAATATTATATAAAACATTTGCCATTATAAATAATCTAAGTGCTTTATATATACAGACTGAATATCCATTCTGAGTATCCCTTATTGGAAGTGCTGGGGACCAGAAGTATTTTACATTTCAGATTTTTTTTTTCAGATTTTGAAATATCTGTATTATTACTAGTTGGATATCCCTAATCTGAACATCTGAAACCCAAGATGCTCCAAGGAGCATTTCATTAGAGTGCCAAATCAGCACTAAAGGTGTCTGGATTTTATAGCATTTTGGATTTATGGATTAGGGATGCTCAACCTGTGTAAACTCATTTCATCTTCACAGCCACCTGTTTGGCAGATAAGGAAACTGAGACACAAAAGTTATGCAACTTACCCAAGGTTGTTCACCTGGGAAGTGGCAGAACCAGGGTTCAGATCCAGACTGTCTGGCTTCAGAGCCCACGTTTCAAGCATCAAGCCACATTTCTGAACAGAAAGAGGTCCCTTTGATCCCTGTCAGACCATTTCAGCTTGCTCTCTCCAGGGTGTCTCTTGGAAGTAGAGTTACTCAGGAGAGCGGGTTAGGCAGGACACGTTTAAGACGGGGTTGAGATCCTAGGGCTTTCAGATTTGAGCACTCAGTCTTTACTTACGCTTCCCCAGTTTCCAACTCTCCAGGTGGCTGAGATAGGGCACTCCCTCAGGTAGCAGGGGTGGACACTGGGGGGCTGTGTGCCCGGGCAGTTGACAGTGGTTTGGTAGCTGTACTCATAATTCTCCTTCCCGGTGTAAATCTCGCTGCACGAGACAAGCCTTTGTTTGTAGCCTTTTCCACAGGTCACTGAGCACTGTGAAGACAGGGGTTGAAAGGAGAGGTTCGAGCAGTTCCTGGGGGCAGCCCACAATAGGCCCCTGACCTCCACACCAAGCACTGACCGTGTGACTATGCTGCAGAAAGCTGCCACTTCATTAGCTTATTTATTCATTTCAAGCGGCAGGCCCTGCACACACAGGAGACAGGCAACCCTACAGGGTGCCTCTGGGATCTGATGCCTCCACTGGCATCTTCTTGGCCCCCACTGCAGGTGGGGGTGCCTCAAGCCCCTTCTGGGGGTTTTGAGGGGAGGAGAAGGGGGAGGTGCTTCAGCTGTCATTCATTCAGTTTGCATCTTCAGCCCAACTTCACCGGCTGGCAAAGTGCTCTTTTCTAAACCTACGATGACCACCAAATTGGGAGGGGAAGAGGATCCAGGAGCGGACCCATGAGTCAGCAATTTGAGTGTGAAATCCAAGCACTGAGCCAAAGAGGACTCTGGGACTGTTTTCCTTCCCGACTTGGTGCTGTTTGCTTTCCTACTGACCCTACACTTAATTTCCTTCTCTCCTCTCTCTCCCTGGCCATAGAATTTTTTTTTTTTTTTTTAGACAGCACCTCACTCTGTTATCCAGGCTAGAGTGCAGTGGCATGATCTTCGCTCACTGCAACCTCCGCCTCCCAGGATCAAATGATTCTAGTGCCTCAGTCTCCCAAGTAGTTGGGATTACAGGTGTGTGCCACCACACCCGGCTAGGTTATAGATCTTGACTGGAATGTTACCTTTCTGCTCTTCCATCTCTTGCTCTGTATCATGCCCTCATCTATATTCTGTTATCCTAAATCCACAGCATTTAAACATACTCAACCAATACAGAAATGGAGAAGAAATAAACATCAGACTAGTGTCCCAACCTTCAACCTCCTTAGCTAAGTTATTTTTTAAATCATTTTCTATTTAAAAAATAAAACTGAGTTACAGTTAATTTAGTTTTGATGGTATTTTTAGCAACAGCATCAAATAACTGGTCATCTTTTGTAAACGTGCTTCATAAAATTGGGGTAGAGTGCCAGTTTTTCTCTGGACTTAGGGTTCTTGGGTGAGGGTGAGATAAACTGCCCAAAACAGTATGCCACATGGGGTATATTATGCTTTTTCTGAGATGAGGGACCACAGCTTTCATCAATTCTCAAGGGCAGTTAGAAGCCACAGTGTCTGCTCTGCCCTAACGTTTCCTGTTGCTTTTAGTCACATGGTTTTCGTCTACTACAACTCTTCCAGGGAAAAGGCTCTCCTTGAAGAAACCCCAGAGACAGGAGAGAACAAGTCCAGCCAGAGGCATGCAGAGCATCCCTGGGGCTCCCCTTCCAGCTGGCTCGAGACATAGAAATGCTCTGCGTACATTTCTTCCTTCTTTGGCTGCTGCTGCTCAAACGTCTGAAGGCCAAGTTGACGCCAGGCCAGGGAAGTGTAAGGCCAGCCCGGGGTGTTTCAAGCAGATGGCTAACAAACTCTGTCCAAGCTGTGGGTATCTCAGTTTCTAACCCAGTGCTTGCATGCACTGACATCAGTCCATACTAACTTAAACAAGGTTGTGCATTTGAGAGAGGCAAGGAATAATACTCTTGACTCCCACAAACTGGGAGCAAAAGCAGCGCCCTGGCTATTTGTGTGGGGGACCCAGTGGGAGACAGGTATTTGCTGATGGAACTGAGCCCCAAATATGGTCAGGCTAAATGCAGAGGACTTCACATCTCTAAAAAGAAGCTGGCAAGAACAGATGCTCTCAGCTAGCTGATATCAGCATTGTGAAAATGTTGACTGCTGCTGGTATCCTTAAACCATTTCAGAGCAGAGTTATGAAGTGTTAAGAAGCTCCTCTCTAGAGAGAGAAGCTCATACTGTAGACTGTGCATGCTTTGGTTTATGTGCTTGGTTCCACATGAGCATGCATTACTTTTCTAAATTGAAAATAACAGCAAGGCAAAACAAAACAATAAGAATGTGGGCTCCCTGCATGAGCTGTACACTTCAGGCCCTACTAGGAAAATGCACATGTCAATCAGGACTGACAGAGCTCTTCTTTGCCAGTCTAGCTTGGGCCTCCTCAAATGCAGGTGAGCAGAGTTCAGGGAAAAACACAAAGAACCCTCCAGGTAATAGAGGTCCCAGAGAGAAGGCATATCTTCTTTTCTAGAGAGGACGCTGGTGCCAGTCCCTTTCGGCACCTCTCCCCTCCATGCAGGCTTCCTTTCCTGTGGTCCTTGTATCTGTGGTAAGTACTGTTTCCAGCCCTCTGCTTGTTGCCCATAAATTTACTGACTTTTCAATTCATGATGCACCTGTGAATTTACAGGAGTGTGGAAGGCTTCCTTTTTTCTTTTCAATCTTCTCCTTGTCTCATCTTTTGGGAGTTATGGTTATATTAAAGCTATAGGAATAATATGACTCAAGTCTTAGAAAAAGATCCAAACTCTTTTAGCCTAATAAAAGTGCTACACAAGAGATAAGCTAAGATAAACATGTCAACTTGGCCTGGCGAAAGGTGAGATCCCCCTGCGTTGGGATCTGGATGGGTTGGAACCTATGCCTCAAACCCAACGGCAAGAACTATTCTGAACACTCATTTGGATTCCACATGTTCCTAGCTGGCCAAGAGCAAATCAATTTCCTAAAGACCAGAACCATGTCTCCTCTTCACTCTCTAAGGGTGTACAGTACTATTAAGGACATACCCAGAAGATGCAGGGTTGGGGGTCGAACAGGGTTTCCCAACCTCAGCACCACTGACATTTGGGCCAGGTAATTCTGTATTGTGAGGGCTTCCCTGTGCACTATAGGATGTTGAGCCCCATCCCTGGTCTCCACCTTCCAACCCTGGTCAGTAGGGTCCCCTTTCCCCAGATGTCACAACCAAAAAAGTCTCCAGACACTGCCAAATGTCCCCTTGAAGGACAAAACTCAGGAATAAAGGCTAGGGAAAGATAATAGAAAAGACTCTGGGATCAGCTTTAGCGCAGGAAGCAATTCAACACCTAACACACACATCATCTAAATGCAAATATTCATCTCATTAACATATGAAATTGCTGCCCTGTCAAACTTTGAAGAGACCCAGCGGCAGCAATCATATTACCTAACAATCTTCAGTACCATTACCATGAGTCCAGATGCCTCCCTTTCGAATCTCTAAATTCTTTTGGGCAAATGACAACTGGTTTGAATGTTACAGATCTCTCATACAGATATGAACATATTATGATGTTTGAAAATAATATAATCATGCTATTATTACTATTGGTTTATTATCAGTGAAAAGGGTCTGGATAAGCATTGTATACAGAAGGATATATGAAACAAATGGTACGTGAGATACTTTGGATATTATAGAAAATTGTTTCATTCCTTTGAAGCTGTTTGTTAAACAGGTAAAATATATCTGCTTCATGAAAGTGGTTTGTTTGCCCCTTACAATGTTTTAAAACCAAAAATTTGAGCCCCCATTTTCATGTTAGGAAATCTCACATGCTAGTCCAGAGTTTTAGCCTCTCTTGAAAATTCAGGTCTGGTAATGCTAGACCCCATTTCTGCATGTCCTCAGCTGGAGGAAAGAGATTCTGCTTCCTTCACACAGCCTGTGCTAGTTTGTCACAGTTCCCACCTCTCCCTGTTGTCTCCCTGGCGCTACAAAATTTTCTTATATTTAACTGTCTTCAGGCACCTAAAAACATCCTATGAGTTTGCAGCCCCTGTCATAATTCCTTCTTTATGCCAATAGGACATCAAGGTAAATCATAGAATGTAGACCTGAAGGGAACTAGAGACCATCTTATACATCTCTCCCACTTTGCATGCAAGGAATCTGAGTTTGGGCAGGCTGAGGACCTGTCAGAGAACACACAGTTCACAGTGGCAGATCTGAGGGGTAGGCTCAAGTCTCCCACATTCCTGCACTCATCCCTCTGCCACTCTCAGGCCATGGCTGAGCTGAAGATGGTTACAGGGTCCCCAGGATGGTACCTCTGACCATTCTCCTGTGATCCAGACATACTCGCAGGGTTGCAAACTGCAGCTTTCTCGGTCCACAGGCCGCTTGCTCACGTCACAGCGCACACCGTGCACCTCACTTTTGTTGTCATCGACGCACATCACCTTGCGGTACCTGGAGCCTTCACCGCAGGTCTTGGTGCACTGTCAAGTCAAGCAAAAGGGAAGAATAAACAATAGTTCCTCATATCCTATGACTGTAATTATGTGTTTACCTGTGTACATAGCCTTTAAGATCATGAGAGCCCTGAAGGCAGGGATTGCCAGAGAACTCCTCATTTTACCCCAGTTATCTAACAACGCTGTTCCTGTCATTCACCACCAGGCTCTCTAAAGGAAGGAAGTATAAATGAGTCGGTCTCAGTTTAGAAAGGACCTTAAATCCTATTTACTTCAAGCACCCACTCACAAGTGACTTGCTTTAACATGGGCAAATGGTTACCGAACTGGTGTCTAAATGCCTCCAGGGTCCGGGACATCAGTACCTGCCCAGGTAGCCATCTCTTCTCATAACACAGAACTAAGGAAATCTCTTTGTATGTTCCAGCCCCTTCTCCTAGTTTTCTATTCCAGGGAAGCATAAATAAAAGTTTCAACTCTCACAAAAAATCTCCTCCAGCTCCTTGAACAGGGCTTTCCTGCAGCCCCAGGAGCCTTTTCTTCTCCAGGGGAACTGCTCTCATACCACATCATCCTGCAAATATTCACCAAGTTCCTACTAGGTGGCAGGCCCTGTGATGGGTCCTGAGTGAACAAGAGTGGACACAGATGGCACATTCCTTGTTCTCAGAGAGGATCTTATATGTTAGTAGCAAAGGCAGACAATAAAGAAGATAGCTAGGTAGCGAGATTGAACAATTACTGTAATTCCATTTTCCAGATGAAGAAACTGGGACTTGGAGAGCCTAAGTAACTTGTCCCAGGTCACATATCTCTTTGTGAGGAAAATGGGACAGATATGTTTATTCCCATAAGCCAAAGGATGATTACAGAGCAAGTGGTATGCTTCATTGTGGGATAATCTCTCTACTATCCACAGATTCTTATTTGTTTTGCTTTAACCAATAGCAAACCCCATCCCTGAAGTTTAACCTTAGTGCTCTGTGTTGCTAAAGGTCACCAAAGCCAAAGCCTCTGTGTCACTCAACATTCCAAGACTCTAGACTACATCGGGAAGCCCCAGTGAGCTAACTGAAACCTGTGCCAAGGACTACTGCGGTTTCTTTTAGGCCAGGGATTGAATACCCTGTTGGCAACAAGCTTATCTAACAACTGTGATTTTTTGTTGTGTTGTTAGCATGTTGTCTTTTCTTTTCTTCTTTCTTTTTTCTTTGAGACAAAGTCTCCTTCTGTTGCCCAGGCTGGAGTACAGTGGTGTGATCACAGTTTGCTATAGCCTCAACTTCCCTGGCTCAACCCATCCTCTCACATTTTAGTACCGAGTAGCTGAGACTACAGGTATGAGCCACCATGCCCAGCTAATTTTTAAAAAATTTTTTGTAGAGATGAGTCTCACTATGTTGCCCAGGTTGGTCTTGAACTCCTGGGTTCAAGGGCTCCATCCTCCTTGGCCTCCCAAAGTACTGGGGTTACAGGCATGAGCCTTCATGCCCAGCTAGCACACTGTCTTTTAAATGTCTAATTTTAGTCTCTTTACGGAGAACCATAGACACCACCTATCTTTTCCATCTAACCGGCAGCCTTTCCTTTTATCACCTGCCTTGCCTCAAAGGTATTCGTGTTTGGGATTCAGCTTCACTCAGAAATGTCTTCTGTGATATGCCCCATATCTTTTTTTTTGGTAATAAAATACACATAATATAAAATTCACCATTTTAACGATAACAAGTGTACAATTCAGTGGCATTTAGTACATTGCAATGTTGTACAATCATCACCCCATCTAGTTCTAGAATATTTCATCACTGCAAAAAGAAGCCCTGTACCTGTTAAGCAGTCACTCCCCATTTATTCCTTCCCACAGCCCCTAGCAGCCACCAATCTGCTTTTTGTCTCTGTAGATTTGCCTATTCTGGGTATTTAATATTTATGGAATCATCCAATATGTGGCCTTTATTACCTGACTTCTCTCCCTTAATGTTTTCAAGGTTCTTCCACATTGCAGCATGTATCAATAGTTCATTCCTTTTTAAGGCTGAATAATATTCCATTTTATGCATATACCACATGTTGTTTATCCATTCCTCAGTTGATGGACATATGGGTCGTTTCTCTTTTGGCTATTGTGAATAGTCCCACTATGAACATTTGTGTACAAATTTAAACATCTGTTTTCCATTCTTTTGAGTATATATATCTAGGAGTGGAATTGCTGGGTCATATAGTATGTCCCGTGTGTTTTGTGAGCTATCCTGTTCCTTTCGGAAGAAGAAGGGATATACTGGCATGTCTTGGTAGCCCCCTGTCACTTGCAAACTTAACTTAAAATTGCTGCTGCTTGGGAGCAAACCTCAATATCTAAAATATGAAGTCACTCCTCATTTTTCTGGAGCATAAGCATAACTTGAAACCACTGTGAGGTGAGCATGGAGGAGCAGAATCACTTCAAAGTAGCATAGGAGGCTGGCTGAGATTAGCTCCCTAGGTCAACAACCCTTGCTCAGTGGTTTTGGGGTTTTCTATTCCCCTAGAGTATACTGGGAACTACTGCAAAGTGATAACATTTTTTTTCATCATTGAAAAACTGAGTTAGAGAGCCACTGAATGTTAAAAAAAACAAAAGAAAGAAAAAGAAAAAGAAAAGCTTAATCTTCGAAGTGTCGACATATGCAAATACTTAACTACTCATAGAAAAAGCAATTCCTTAGAAAATTAGGACTTAGGTGACTCAGAGAAGATCCTAATTATTGCACAACTAAACCTGGACTAAACCTTTCAGTATCCCAGTATCCTCTCTTGTTTTCACTAATCCACAAGGCTTTAATCTGCATCAATAAGTAACAGTTCAGAGCAGAAATACAATGATTCCTAAATACTTTATGCTTGTTAAGCTTTTCTCTCTGGGTCTTGAAGAATGGTTAACTACCATAAAACTATTTTGCCAGCAGTGGAAAAGGGAGCTGGGAAAATTTATTTTGAATATAACTTTTACAAAATTAAAAATTAAACTAAGTAAATAAGTGACTTGCCCAGTGCTTCCTAATTAGTCAACAGCAGCTCTGAAAATCACATGGCAAGGTTTTTTTTTTTTTCCTGGAATCTAAACCCTAACTAGGGTATGGGGGCTGGGCAATCATAAAACAAATCCAGCCCATGCGTTCAGGTTTTATCAGCTTTTTGTAATTTGGCTTACTCCGCAACCCTCCATGATTTATGACTCTTTTCCCCTGTCCTGGAATGTGATCTAGAACTTTCTAAAAAACAGTTGGAAAGATCAATCTGCCTCATTTTAACTTCTAAAAGGTTTTCTCTAATTTCAGTATGGCTTTTAGAAAATTCTCTAGCAAAAGTAGTACCACCAGCCTCCTTGCATTTCTTCACATACTATAATTCAGAAAGAAAATAATCACAGTGCTGGACTAAATTGGGCAGCTTGCCTATTGCTGTGCAAGCTCCATGTACCTTTAAATGTGCCGAAATTAACAGGGGGAAAAGAACTTTTCCAAATTGGAGGGTGAGGAAGACCTAAAGTAAACCCTGAAGGTGGTATTTTATTCAGCCAGGTAGGTTGGCCCCAGAGCGATGGTCTAAAAAGGATCATTTAATGCGATGGGTAGAAATTGTCCTTAAAGATTATAATCAAGTTGCTTTATACTTTCAAATGTATTTTTTGGTGCAATTCCCTAACTGCATGGGGGGAAGAAAATCATCTGATGTTCACAGGCCCTATCTTTTAAGGTTGTTGATTTTCTCCATGGATGAAAGACCTGTCTGCTCTAGTGCCAGGTTACCACTGTTGCAGTGTATGGACGGCAACTCACAGAAGCACAGGGTTCCAGGGTTTTTATGACATGAGAAGCAGCAACGACAAATCAGTTTATCTACCATTGCTTTAAATGGCAACAACAAAAAGCAGTCCTTACTTCAAAGCTCATTTTAAAATCAGGAATATAGAATTTAGACATTTTTGTTCCCAAATAGTATATATTTGCTGAAAGTCGGCGGGGGATGGGGAGAAGGAGGCAGACATAATATGATGGAGACACTTTGTAACTTTAAAGTCATTCATTCATTCATTCTGTCAGTATTTTACAATGAACCAAGGTCTACGCTGGGCACTGGGAGGCAGTCCCCATGGCTTCCTATTGCGCTTCTCTCCCTGTTAGGGAACCCAGGGTGGCAGCTATTCTCAGCTTCGGGTCTCATGCATTAGCTCAGCTGGCTAACTGGTGACCCCTGGGGTTTAACACCTAGGGCTACCTTATACAGTTGTGTAAGCAGATGTGGGTTTCATAACAGAGTGTATAATTAAGTAAGAAGCCACCAGGGAGAGAAGAGGAGAAACAATGGGGTAATTCCCGTGATGCTGCAAAGGCGGGCCCAGGTAGCAGCAGATGAGCAGGAGGAATGATGGAGGACATCATCAGTTCACCGGGCAGGGAAGGGAAGAGGATGTTCTCAGGAAGGGCTCAGCATGCATGGTGGCTGGACGTGCGAAACACCATGGGTGAAGAAGCGGAGGAGGAGAATGACCACAGCATTTTGTAGTTTTCAGAGCAGATGACTTGTGTTTTGGGATTTTTAGACCATCCCTAATGTCTAATGCCTGGAACTTTGCAAGTGATTGATAAACGTTGGTTAAATAAATTAATAAAACAAGCAATAAAGAGTTTGTATCTGGCTGTGTGCACACATCAAAACCTGCTCATTCCCTACTGTTACCTTCAGAAAAACCTGTTAAATCAACTGACCAAGGACCTGCTGCTCATTTCTAACTTTTCTGTGTTAAGAAGATGAACTGGAGAATCATTCTACAGCTGATCTTAATAAAAGTCCTCAGAATCCAAATATGTATCAGAGTGGGCCAAGTCCCCATATTGGAACAAATAGCAATGAGGTGAGTAGTTCTGCAATATTCAGACGTATCTGAGCACAGCTTGTTTGTGGCATTGTGACAACAAACTAAAACAGCTGTTCTTACAGAAAAAACAGAATTTGCTTGAGTGTGCTTTTTTTTAAAAATTTTTTTGAGACAGGGCCTTGCTCTGTCACCCAGACTGGAGTGCAGTGGCTCACTGCAGCCTTGGCCTCCTAAGCTTAAGCAATCCTCCCACCTCAGCCTCCCAAGTAGCTGGGACTACAGGTGCATGCTACCATACCCTGCTAATTTTTTCTATTTTTTGTAGAGATGCAGTCTCACTATGTTGCCCAGGCTGGTCTCAAACTCCGGGGCTCAACGATCCTCACACTTTGGCCTCCCAAAGTTCTGGGATTACAGGCATGAGCCACTGGGTCTAGCCTGCTGACTGTTCTAAAAGTCATTTTAGAATGTCTTTATTCTATAGAGTGAAAGACAGAAGTCCATCAATTAGCAGGCACTGCTCTATGTCTCCATCTTTCCTTCCTTCCTTCCTCCCTCCCTCTTTGCTTCCATTATTCCCTCACTCCTTTCTCCTTCCCTTCCTTTCTTTTCTTCCACCCATCCATTCTTTTGTCCCTCCATTCATTCACTGATTCATTCAACAGGTGTCTTTGATGTTGTATGTACCATGTTAAATGATAGAGAAGATTCTGGTGAATAAGCTTCCTGACCTTAAATAACTGATGACATAGATGAGGAAAACAGGCAATGAGAATTCTGAATGCTAAATACCAGAGTATAGTAATTTGAGGGTACTGTGAGAGCTGAGTGGAGGAGCACCTGACTCAGATTTAGTGGGGCGGTGTGATTGGCAAAGGCTTCTGAGAGGAAGTGACATCTTGGTTGAGGCCTGAAGAATGAGTAAGGGTGACTGAGGTGAGGGTCGGAGTATGGTGGCCTTATGATAAAGAGGTGCTGCAAAGGATAAGAAAGTATTCCAGGTAAAGGGGAAAAGGAACACGTGCAGGACCTGTGAGATCTATTCCTCAGTGCTGCAGATTCAGAGCCCCATACAATCACAACTCAAATTTGATCAAAAGGACCTCTGCTGCTCTAAGTGTCTATGCTCTATGTCTAAGTGCTGCTCTATGTCAGATTGTAACATTATGAACAAGTAAATCCTTTGTGATAATAATTTTCAAAACAATTAAAAAGACTTTTCAAAACTTTTTTCTCCCAAACAGCCTCATTATAATTCTAAAGTGGGTAAAACTGACCACTGCAAGGACAAATTACTCACCTGAAGCTGATGGTGATATTAGAAGCCCAACATCCTAAGGCGCAGGCCAAACTGAACTGCTGTTATCACCAGAAGCCTCCATCGGAAGGCCATGGTACTCAAGAGACGTCTATTTTGGGAAGGCCTAAAATGTGGTAGGCACTGTGTCGAATCCCTCTTGCCATCTCACCAAATCCTCACTGTGACCCTTGAGCAAGGTCTGCGATATAATTCCCATTTTGCAGATGAGCTAAGTGAAGTCTAGAAATTAAAAGTCAACTTTTCAGAGCTACATGCTGAATAGAATTTTGCTTACAACATGTTGTTTCTAGAGTGTAAACAAAATGAGACATGGAAGTGTGGACAGAGCATTTTTCTCTTGTCCACTTATTTTGCCCTATTCCTGAAAGTCTGGGCTCTACTCTCATGGCATCGGGAAGGTACCCTGATGCCCCTCTCCCCTGCACAATCAATGGGCCTCACAATGAATAGGGGAAGTCCACTGAGAGGCCCCAACATCATCAATACTCTCCCAGTGACATGGCTTAAGGTCTGATAGCCAACTGGACTGAGAATCTCATTTTTAGAAGGGGCTGGTATTATAACCCAGGAGAGGGAATGCACTTTGATAGCAACTCTCCAATAAGAGCCTTGGCAAGTCATTGAGATGAAAATAAAATAATTTGCTTTAGGCAAATGATTTTATGTTGGCATGGGATTAGTGAAGATAATGATTCAAAGTATAGGTGCCAGAGGTCAAGCTTCTGGGCTTCAAATTCCAGCCATATTATTTACTAAACACATGATCATTGATAAATTAAGCTACTAAGCCCCAAGTTGCCCCTGTTAAATGATGATAAAAATATAGATACTATATCAGAGAGTTATGGAAAGGGCTAAGTGAGGTACTTCATGTGAAAACATTCAACGTAGTGCCTGGTTTGTAGCTTAGTAAACAACGAACTTTATTATTTTTATTATCATCAGTATTAGGGCCATTGTACTATACAACTCTAGGGGATGCTCCTCACATTTTAGCCTATAAAAATGGCACCCCTCAAGGTTGTGCAGTGTACAACCTGTGTGGCTGTACAGAACATCCCTGATGACCATGCCAGGTGAGGGTGCAGAAACTGTGCTTCTCAAAGCAGATGCTTGGATTATTTCTCAAAAAGAGGATAGTGCCATATGCCACAGGCCTAGCAGAAAATATACCTTGCCAACAAACTGGGGAATTTTAATAGTCCACAGAAGGGAAGCAAAAGGGAAAGTGCACATTCAAGAAGCAAACAAGAGTTCTGTAGTGGTGGCCAAGTACTGCTAAGAAAGAGGGGCATTTCCTGGAATGGGGGGCTCCCGCACATCCCATTCATTGGGCTGAGAGGCTGCCCTGTGGCACACCTCTGACCTCAGGTCAAGATGTCACTGATGTGGGAGAAAAGTGGAAATGCGTACCTGCATCAGTGGATAGCAGGTAAAACGGTGGCTGAATGAATGGATGTGAGAGGAGGTAGAAGCAAGAAAGGAAGTGAGGGCTGTGACTTAGGGTAGCCTGAAGGGTGCTGTATTAACAAGTGACCACCCAACTTACTGCTGAACCAAGGCACTTTTGATCACAAAAGTAGGAATAATGAATAATTACCTGAGGACTACCCCAGGCAAACAGGAGGCATGGTCACTGTTTTCTGATTTGATCAATTAAGGTAATTGCCCAGGTAACCGTCATCCTTCACTCTCAGCTTTGCTGCTGCTGCGGAGACATTCTGAGCAGGCTGTCAGTAGGCCTTGCATACATGGAAAACATAAAGACTTTTGGTGGGGCTTCTCCCAGCCTCCAGCTGCCCTGGGCCTTACTCTGCCAATGGTAGGCCTTCTATAGAATACCATAGGAATATCACAGGAATATCTCATATTCCATCCACTCTCATCACCCCAGTATTCCTTCCTTAGACTCTCCACTTTGGGTGAAGGCAGATGAGAAAGCGTGTTCCCAGGAGGGTGACTATTAGACTCTGCTTTTCCCATTACTCACAGAGAGTCTTTTCTCTTTGTGGGAATGGCAAACCTCTAGTAAACTTCTTAAACAGAGGCCCAGGCCAGGCTATCCCCTGAAGCCTTCTATTCTTATACAGAGTTTAACCGCAATATTTGAGTGAGGTGTAAAAAAGTCCCATCTGCACAGCACATGCAAAGAAGTAAATTTTAGGCATATTTTGCATGATCGGAGCAGAAGAATATCCTCAGTGCATATGTACAAGGTTTTTCCATTCTTTGGGATGCAGAAGGAATTGTAAATAGAGCATACACTTTCATGATCAGCTCTAGCATTTTCAAAAGCTGGCTAAAGCACGAGCAGTCAGCTTCTATTCACTTCTAAACACTCTCACTTTCTGCTCCTCAGAGCAGGGCTGAGTTTAGCATGACACAAAGAGGGAGAGGGAGAGAGCAGGTCACGGTAAGTCTGAAATAGGTTCACAAAGAGAATCAAGAGGTCACTGAGGGGGAGAGAGAGAGATGAGGGAGTCTCCTCTTCCTTCTATATCTGACATGGCCAATCCCCAAACCATAACTGACCATACATAACACTATTTTCTCCAGTTTTCTCAGAACAATTCTGCAAAGTTATTTTATCCCCATTCTACAGATGGATAATCCCAGGCTCATAGAAACCAAGAATCCTTGTTCTAAGTCCCTTGGCTAATGTGTAGCAGTGCTGGGCTATGAACCAAGTCTGTAGAATTTTATAGTCTCTAGGGTTCCAAATAACTTGTGTGGCTCAAGTGCTCTTAAGCTGAAATATAACTGCTTTAGGCATTCCTCCCTGCCACTGTCTGGTGGGAATAAAAAAAGTAAAGAGGGAAAACAGCAAAAAGACTGAGTAGATGGAGAGGGTGAGTTTCCTAAGAAAAGAAATTACTGCGGACAATGGAAGTAATCCATGAGGACAGGGAAGGGGAAGACCGGGCTGGGCGGCTGAATCCCAGTAGGTAAAGAATGCAGTTCTACAACGAGAACACATGGACACAGGGAGGGGAATATCACACACGGGGACCAGTCGGGGGGTGGGCGTGCTGAGGAGGGATAGTAGGGAGACGGGAGGCTGGGGGGGGGACAGCATTGATGCAGATGACGGGGAGATGGACGCAGTGAACCATAGCACCTATATACCTATGTAACAAACCTGCACATTCTGCACATGTATCCGACAACTTAAAGTATTGAAAAAAAAAAAAAAAAGAATGCAGTTTTAGTATTTCATACTGGTTTAAGAGAACAAACTTAGCATCAGGTCTTGCTTCCTCCACTAGGTAGGTGCTAGGTATGCGATACTTGGACAAATGATATAGACTCTCTGAACCTCGGTTTTTTCACCTGCAGAATGGGATGATGATAATAATAATACTCACCTTGTCTGGTGGTTAAAAAGATGAAGTGAAGTGAACCACACGTGCCCAGCACAGTGCCAGGGGTACAGTCTAACTTTTCCCCAAACCACACCCTTTCCTTATGTTCTGGAAAGCTCTTCCTGGTGGGGAATTTCCCGTCTTATTTTTCATTATCTCTGCACCTCAAACAGCATGCATTGTGTTTTTCATGCCCGCATCCGTGGATATGGTTTTGCTTTCTAATTCTTTCCCCCATTTTCTACAATTTAATCTTCTGTTCTGGAAACAGAGGTTACCTCCTACAAAACCTCCCTGGCCAAACTTTTCCCCATGGACATAGTGTTTTCTTTAAGCAAACATTAACTTGAAGCCAAGAAAACAGCAAGTCCTGTCCATTTCTGCATTGACCATCAACAGAGCAGTTTCTTCAGATACCATCCTTTTTTTTCCCTAATGTCAGAAATCTTTCACTAATTAATCAAGGTTGCACATGAATGCCCATCTTCTACCTGACAGCCAAAGTCATAGAAAGAGGAAAAATACAGAGTAGGTTCTACCTGAAGTCTGCCCTGTGGCTATTTAAACGAATACAGAATGACCACCTCTGGAGACACATATTTAAAATATTCCTTCTATCTCCCCCTCCTTCTGTGAAGGTTATCTGCATGCATTTGGCCCATGGCCTTTTTTTTTTTTTTTTTGGAGGCGGCCAGACTGGGAACACTCAGGCACACAGACAGACTTGGGAATTGCTTACAAACGAAAAGTTCTCCCACCTTTGCTGGAGCGAACGCTCGAGTCTGACAGTGGACCTTCTGGGAAACAGCCAGCATTGTAACCGTGCTCGATGACTTCTCTGGCTTTACAGGGACCGATGCGATCATAGCAAGGGGTGCGCATGTAAAATGCCTGACAGGTACCCCTTTGTGGCTCTACTTACTTCTTGCCATTCCTCTGCCCTCCAAGTATAGAGAGGACACCGTGGGCCTTGGCAGTCGCGTTCTGACTCGGGTCTGGTGTACGGGTCGCACTCCGTCTCTCTGGCTATTTTGTGTGTTCCGATCTGACAGCCCACATGCCTCTGCTGTACGCCTCGGCCACAGGACACAGAGCACTGAGAAGACAGAGGACGTAAGTGGGAGCTTCGGCTCATTTATTTTTGGGGGGCGGGGGGTGTCGAGGGTCACAGAGGAGGGGAATGCACTCCTAATCCAGTGACTTTCATAGCTATCACATCACTTTCTAATTTGCTATGAAAGATATCCCAGATCATGTCTTAAACCTGGAAACTCACTGCTTATCTCATCCATGCTAGAGTGAGGAAAGTGCTCAAGTTTGGAGGAATCCTTCAAGTTAATGAAATTCTTAGAGGACTGAAGAGGTTGACAGAAATCATTATGAAACATTTAGCACAACCTAGAAATAGTGCTGCCGTGAGAAATGAAAAGTTGAAATGATTTCTATCCTGGAGGACTTGAGATTCATGAAAACTGGAGAGACAGGGTTGTACAAGAAGAATTTCTTGGCAGATTAAAAATATAATCCAAGGAGAGTAAACCACTGAATATTTTAGGACCTTATAAGTATAATTATTTTCTCCAGTCTCTTCCTTTTCTTGTTCCTATTCCTGGAGATAAGGAATATTTTTTTTAAACATGGAATTCACTAAAGAATTTGTGTCTATTTACAACCTCAGATGAATATATAAAGAATAAAAAGCTGACAGGAAAAACCATTTCCTCGAGTTTAATGTTTTCGTCCCTTGAAAAATATTGTTAATCATGTTGAACATTTTGTTGACCAAGTTGCAAAACACCATATTAAATCTGCAATTAACTTTCCTCTAAATTAATTTTTAATGGTTTCCTCATTGCTAGGTTTCATAATCTCAATTATGGCCAGCCCAAGAATTATTTTCTTAATTAAGGTTTTGACAGTCAGAAACTAAAGGCAACATTTGGAAAGAATGGCATATTATTACACTTAGCTATTAAAAATTGTTTTCAAATTTTTGTGATAGCTCAGCCTCCATTTATTGGTCTGGTGCTGAGAAAACAAGCTTAACATACATTAAAGCCACATTCCTAAGAGGGAGTCTTCTTAAAGAATAGAACCATGCTCTTTCAAACTTGAAAAAAATTATTTTACAATTAACCTGTAGCAGCATTCAACTTTCTCTGAGGCTAACAATGGAAATTTACTATCAAGAATCATATCCAAATTTATTCTGTTGAATGTTAATTTTCTCTCCATTTCAGATTTTAAGAAAATAGGTAATGATATTGAGAAGGTAGCTTGGGAAATCATATTATTTCAGATAAATCCATGCCAGAAAGGAGGACCATATGTTCACATCAAAGCTAGTTGAACAGAAAAAAATGTTTGGATCAACATAGCTACTATTGTTTGGGTTCAATTGTATTAATTGGATTGAATGAATTTGTGACCCACAAGAAACCAAACTTTTAAAGTCATTATGTCCTGGGTATAATGGGAGGATTCCTGAATACAAGTGATGATCATATCTACAGAGAATGGCCATTTAATGCTCATTAGAGCTACATTAATAATATTTTCCATTGATTACAATGGAAAAGAATTAACTGTAACATGGTAGAGTTACCCCGTAAATGACAGAAATGTTCAAACATTATCATCATCATCATCAACAAACAAAAACCAAAAAGTTTTTTGACTATTTCAATTCGGGGTCTTAAACATAAAAGAGCACATTTGCAGAATGATATATCCAAATGGAAATACAGGAAGAATATTATAAACAAATTGGAGTTTGGTATAGGGCTCAAAAATATGCAAAACACTTATAATGTTTTAATAACCTAAAGAAAAATGAAAACATATTAAAGATTTTCAGAATGTATAAGACTCTTCAGGCTACTAAATAAATAAAACCTCTTTTTGATGCTATTGTTACTGAATAAATTACTTATGGTTCAACAAAGGCATGGTACTAAGAGCCATAAGTATCCAACATTTAAAAAATCACTTCTTACAATGTTTGAGAATTTTTCAAAAGACAAATTAAGACAGAGGAAGGTTCCATTATACAGTATGTCATTCTGGCTTCTGATTTTCATAATGCCAAACCCAGGTTTGAAATAACACATTCAGAAGTTTCTACATGACTTAAGTGCTCACAGCAAGGTACAAACCTGCCTTTCTAAATAATACATTCACAGTAATCTTTGCTCACAATGAGGTGCACTGCATCAGAGTTGGTTTTCTGTGCTCAACTTTTCTTCCTGTGCTGTCTCAAGAGAGGCGACAGTTTGCACACAGAGCCAGCCAGGCTTGATTGGAACTGAGAGATCTGTGCAGACACCCCATGAATAAAACAGCATCAGAAAGACCTCTGTGTGACCCTGGAGGCAGTGATGGTATTGGTATGTGTATATGTGTGTAACTCTAAGTATTTTTGTTGTGTTCAGTACACTCTTTAGTTAGTTTACAGATAAAAACATCTGAATAGCCTCTATTAATGTGTTCCCCCCACAGCCATCTTCCCAACACCATCACAGTCTATTCGTGAAGAATCGAAAGTAGATGTTTTTCATCCGAACTATTGAGCTGGGAGCTATGTTTCATCTCTCTCTACTCCCCACTGTGCAATGCTAGTATGCAGAACTCACCAGCTTAAAAGGGGAACTTGATGCTTATTTCCATAGAGAGAAAGAATCTCCATGGAACTTTTGATGTTTAGGGAATCATATACTTGAAAACATAGAAAGAGTTTTATATACTTTCTTCCAGTATTACTGCTGAAATTATGGTGATGACATTAAAGCAGCAATTAGTTTGAAAAATAACTATATAAACCAACTTTTATAAGTAATAATAATAACCATAATACAAACTTTTACTAAGCACTTACTATATCCTAGGATTTCTATACTACCATACAGTATATGCTAGTATATTGGGGTTTCTCAATTAAATAATTCTTTTTTTGTGGGGGCTGTTCTGTGCATTGTAGAAAGTTTAGCAGTAGCTCTGGTTTGTACTCACCAGACACTAGTTGCAGTCCCCGTCATCCCCCAAGTTGTGGCTACCAAAACTGTCTCTAGACATTCCCAGATGTCTCATGGGGTACAAAATCACCCCCAGTTGAAAGTGTAGCTCTTGGCTAAGCATTTTAAACAAAATACCTCTGATACCTCCCAATAAATCTTTTAGGCAGATACTCATAAATAAATAAAAAACAAAGATAATTAACCTAACTCAAGCAAAAAGAAAACCAAAAACACAAAGTAAAAATTGTTTTAGACAATGTAGCATAGCTACTGCAAATGTCAATTTGTGATTCCAGTTTTAAATATGGTGCTAATATGATGCAGTCTTTTGTACTAGGTCAGTGAGGGTGTGGGTGAGAAGTCTGTCTTCAAACAATTCAATATTAATGCCCATGCTTCAAATAAAAACAAAATACAAGGAAAGCATAAAATACTAAAGTGACTCTAGTTCTCCTCACTAACCACATTTGGCTTCCTTAATTTCTCAAAGAACACAAGGTATACATTTGCCACATTTCTTCATTAAACACTTGAAGGACACTTCAGAATGACACCACAACCCTGCTGCTCTAATTATAATTATAAGAAAAGTCTTAATCAAGAGGGGATGGTAGATTCCTAATGCAATTTGGCAGTTTTCATTTCAGCGTTAGCACTGAAGATCTTTTAAAAATTAATGCTCATTTCATTGAATGTAAGACAACACTGATTGCAAGACACACCACCATTATATTTTGTAGCACTAAGAAAGACAACAAGGTCTGTTAAGGAAATCGTGACATTCCATTTGTGAAGCCCATCCTGCTCACAAACTGAACTGTGAAAAAGACCTGCATCTCCGAACTGATGAATGAATTGACTGAATGAATTCATGACTGATGAATGTGTTGGTGTGTTACTTTCATTCTAATCTGATAGTTTATTCTTTTTTATCTTTATTTGTAAAACTCTATAGAGATAAGTTAAAAAAAAAAAGTTTTACTGTGCAATGCTTTTGTATCACGGGAATACAGAGTCTTCACATTTGTCAGTCTGAACCAAGACCTTGATGCTAATTTTTGTCTTAAAAGTTCATAGGCATTCCTTAGCTCTTGATTTAAAATATCTAAACAAATTAAACATAACCTTTTCAGAGAGAGAAAAACCCTTTAAGACTTTAGTTAGGATACTCCCCTCCTTCAAGAAAGGCCGATTTCTTTACAAATTCAAGATTTCAGAAGATGCAGAAATGAAATATTCCACTTTAAACCTCAAAATATCAACACTGGGGGAGAGACTGTAAAGATTGGCGTGGCTACAGTAGTTTCTATCCCAATATTCTAGATATCATATTATCATCAGACCTTTGGATGTGATGAGAAATTACATCAATTATTTTTCCTACCTTGAAGACAGGATGACTAGGCTGTAACTACCAGCAGAAAACAGAAAGACCAGATACAAAATCTTCTAAATATTGCTGCAAGTGGACAAGCATTACTCTTGCTTAATATCACAGCCTTAGGGATATTCTTGTTTACCAGTGGATCATTAGGAAGCCAATAATCTTTAATCATGCAGACCATCTTTCTCCATCAACCACTGGGTCGGATTATTTTCAGGTACACCTCTAAATTGTCCAAATTGAATTTTACCTATGCAGTACTTTGTCTTGCCTGCTTTTATAATTCATTTCTACAAATCAAATCAGGGCATTATAAGGCTGGCCACAGACCATTATATAACTGTGTTTACTTGCATTTTCTAAAAAGGTGACTTGACTTTTCCAAGCAATCATTTTGAACAGGTGCAGTTTTTTTCTGGGGAGGCATTCTGATAATCCTATTACCTTATGTTGGCAAAAACCCCCAGGGTTTAAACCTAATCATTCAAGCTTTGTAAGCAATTTCTGGCTTCCCATCAAGATCACGCGATGCTGGATTAAAACTCACTCTGTGTTTACCAATAAAGACCAAAATATTCTTTTAATTATCCTTTGTGAATTTGGCCTTTACCATGAGCATCATTTATATACTCTGAACTTAATATTCAGAGATAAATACAAATAGATAAGTAGAGGCCAAGGAACATTAAAAAAAGTAACAGGTCATGAAAGTCCACAAGAGGACAAGCTAATTAGCATGGTATCTTAAATCATGCTAGCTGCAAGCTTTCACATGAATTAAATAGCTCCAAACAATAAAAGGGCTGGAAGTTAACACATGACAAGGATCACTTAGAAAAACATTAAGGAGGACGACTGGTATGAAATACTACCTTGAATGTGATCCCTTAAGGAAGGCAAAGAAGGAACTAGCTATGGCTGGGTACAGATTTTTTGACTGTTAAATTAAAACAACCACCACCCTCCTCACCGTGTTTCATTATGATAAAGGCCTTGAGAGGGATGAGGCCACTGCTGTAGGGAATGATGGCTGGAGGATATGGAGGGCAGTGATGCCAGATCAGGGCATTTAGAATACATTCAGGTTTCTTGAGGAATTTTCCATTAGTCATATTGAAATGGAAGATTCTCGAATCCTCCCCATGTTAACATAGCTATGTCCAAAGCTGCTTTGGGGCCTTAAGAATCAAGATTCTAGGCTCTGGAAGAATCCATTCTAGGGTCTGCCAACCTTGAACCTAGCTTCTCATCAATTCTCTAGAGTCATCTGCCTGATTCTCCACTGCATGGAAGTGCCAGACATACAGTAAAACCTCATTGACTTAGATTAGTGGAGACAAGGATCAGCATTAAATACAAATTATTTTAAAAGAAGTTGAGCCCCATTAAAGTTAGCACCATCAACCAAACTAAGAAAATGTGCAAGTGTGGAGTTACCAGATCTATTTCAAGGATTGGATGTGAATGGCTTTAGTTCACATATCCAGTGTTTATAGATTAAACAGAAGCTTCTAAAGTTCTTGTTTCAAGTTCATCAGGGAAACTCACACCGGTTCCTGACTAGCTTATGAAATGTTTAGAATTAGTGGAGTCTAACTGTAATCAGTGTCTTGGGTACTCACCCACTTCTCCATCCCATACACACATCACACTCGTCCAAACAAAATATTACTCATAAGAGCCTACTAGATTCAAGACCCCTGCATAGCATTCATGATTGCATTAAATCTTCATAAGAGTCCTGTGTAGTAGGCTCAGGAAAGTTAAACAAATTACCCAAGGTCATATAGCTGGAAAATAACAGAGAACTCCCCTTCCTGTCCTTCACCTTTTGTAAATGAGCAAACGGGCAGAGATGTATTTTCTAATACTTTCGGTCAATAGCCCTTTCTTCAAGTACCTCCAAAGTATACTGAGACTCAATTTCTGCCAGGTGACCACAGGCAGCTTCAGTGCAGTCTGAATTAGTAGTTTTCTATGTGGTGATAATACAGTGCCATCAGTGAAGTTTTGAGGGGCTGCTCTGTGCTCCATCTGACCCCTATTTCCACTTAGAATTCATCCTCACAGCCACCCCTAATTATATGTATTATCCAAAGCTCCAGAGTCTGAAGCCCAATATCACACAGCTATTAAGTATCCTGACTCTGTAGGTAATAGCTAGTAAGAATCACAGCTAGTATCCTGACTATCAAGGTAACGATTCTTCCCTCCCAGTCCCTGAGCTCTCCTCCGTAAAACCAAAACAGTGCACAGAAACACAAGTGAACACACTGGGGTCAGGCGTGTGGCCAGATGTAAGGAAGTAGTCGGTAGAGGAGAAGCATTGCTCACCTGACTCCAAGCGCCAGCTTTCCATTTGGGGCATCTTCCTCCTCGGCACTTTCTGTGCCCATGTGGCTTAGCCAGGTGTTTACAGTAATCACTTTCTAAAAGGCTTCCATCTTTTGCCATGCAGTAAACATTTCGTTGCTTATGCCCTCGACCACAAGAGACAGAACACTGCAATATAAAGCAATGGCAAGGTTGTTGTTGTTTTTTAATCACATGGAGTTTGAGAAAAAACCTGTGTCGTGAGATGTTAAGACAATGCCTAACAAGAGTTACCATTCCCCTCTTTTACAGCGCCAGTTCGAATAATATCTCAAGGCTCGATAGGGAAGGAAAGTGGAATTGAAAAAAAAAAGTCCATAGCATTACAGCAGCAATCCTGTGTGGCATTTTGGCTCACTCAAGAGTGTGGGTAAATCCTGATAATTGAGGCCAAAAATAAAGCTCATGAACCTGAAATTACCATGAAATTCTGATTTTAAGAAGTTCTACTATGAAATAGTGGGATATTTCTTCAACAAAATGCCTTGTGATTCACTGATTGGGATAAAGGTGCATTTCCAAAATATAACTATGTTCAATTTCTTAATTAAATGATTTAAGAATAAAACTCTTCAACCATTCTCCAGAGGATAAGCTCTCATTTTCCCAGTCTACTGGGAAGAGGTGAAAAAGGCACGTTAGAAACTGAAAGGTAAGCTAGCAGGTAAGTCGGTGCCAATTTCGGGAGGGAGGCATTACCTTTCAACTTTGATCTGCAGATTCACTGGACTGTTTTAAATGTGACCTTGTCTGACCACATCTGAGAAACTTGACTTTGATTTCAGATTAGGTTTCTCAGAAAGGTTTAAAAATCAAAGTGCCCATGGAGTTGGGACAAAAATTTGATATGACAGCTTCTTGTAAAACAGGCAAGAGGCTGGCCCCAGTGAGTGTGCTGAGATATGCAATGTCCATTGCCTCATTAGTGATTACAGAAGTCATTACCACTCGGATCATAAGCTGCTGGCTCAGGTTTTCAAGACACATTATTTCCCAGTATAATGGTCTTGCTTTTTAGAGGGAAATGAGTTTAAGAATGAAGAACAAAATGTGAAAATGCAATGAAAACGGATTTCAAGTGTCACTTCCTTCTATTCAATATTTCTTATTTCCCCCACTAACTTTGTGATTTTGTTAAATTACCAACATGCCCTTTTATGCCTAATAAATAGCAACACATGAAATATGTAGCCTAATATTAATTCAACCACTGTTACCAAGCATGCTCACAGTTATACCATTCATAAATGTAGCAGACATGTTTTTCTAGTAAACACAAACCACTATAAAAATTTCAATTGTTCCTGATAGAGAAATGTAAGGCACATGTGTTAATACATTTGGCTTTAATTTTTTTAACTTTAGGAGGTGAAAATATTGCTGTCTTCATTTGAGCTCTAATCTTATATAGTGATTTGGAGTAGTCATCCTGAAAAATCTTAATAGAGAACACAGGACTGCAGGAAGGCACCCAACTTGAAATATCTATACCAAACCACTAATATTCATCATTCAACCTACAGTGTTTGATCTATATAAAGACTTTGCAAAATAATTCTAGAAGGCTTTTCATATAAAATTCCTAGAAGCATCCCTACAAATCTCTAAAAGTGGGCTGATGACTTGCACACAGATAATCCCTATTAATAGTGACCAATTTTAACATTTTAAAATGTCACTCCAAAAAGTAAATAATATAAAGGGTTCAATTAGATTTGGAATGAATTCATGTTTTATTTAACAAACATTTATTGAGCATCTACTATGTTCCAGCAATTACAGAAAGTACTAGGAATACAGTGATAAAATTGACAGTCTCTGCCTTCATGGAGGTTACAGACCAGTAAGGGAAACTGACATTAATTAAGTGATGACAAAAATAAATATATGACTATTCATTGATGAGTACTATGAAACAAACAGCCTGGAGTGGTTATAAGAAGGCTCCCTGAGACACTTCATGTGGTCAGGCCAGCAAAGCTATGACTTATAATTATGAGTTTGGATTTTTTTCTGCATAAGAGGAAAAATCACTGGAGTTTCAGGTCAGAGTAAGACATAGTCTAATTTTTGTTTCAAAAAATTTACTTTGCTGAGTAGAGACCAAATGGGAATACAGTGTGAGTGGAAATGAGAAACTCACTCAGGAATGCTTGGGTAGGGGAAGTTGGTGGATTTAAGATGTATTTTTTTGAGGTAGAAATGACAGATGTTCTCTAGGGTGAAGAGGAAAGGGCAGTATCAAGGATAACTTTCAGGTTTCTGGTTTGGGCAACTCAGTAGACAGTGATAACACTTACAGAAATGAAGAAAACTGGGAGATACAGCATTGGGCGTCAAGGATATATTTATTTCTAGGAAATGAGTTGAACTTAAAGGATAAAGAATCATGGGTGGTAAAATCTGCTTGCCTAGGGTGAAGAAACATAGTTGTGTTAGGGTAATCAAATAAGCATGGGTGACCTTAACACAAGTCTATCTGTAGGGATAGTCATTTCAATATACAAATAGTCCAAACAAGCTGTCTCTTAATATAGAGGGGAAAAGAGAGTTGATGGAAATATTAATTTAGCAGTCTACTGTGGTCATCAGAAGATACAGCCTAAAAGTTGGCAACAATCTGTCGATGAAGAATTGGAAAAGGTACAACTCTCTCACATTTATGAGCCAGGCACTGCCCTACAACTTTATATGCATCATCTAATTTAATCATCCCAATAACCCAGTGAAATTCAGTAATAGAGCTAGGTACTATTACTAGAGACAACTGGTGTTTTCAGGATGGCATAACCACAATGCCTTGTATAGGGCTTCCCACATGACTTCAACATGAATGAATACATTTCTGTTGGAAATAATAATAGCACAATGAAAAATAGTTAAATTATAACCAACCTTACTGATAAAAATTCATCTGTGGTGTAATTGACATCTATTGCTAATGGAATGAATGTGGATGAAGTAACTTCTAAATACAATGGCTTAAAAATCTTTTCACTATCTGAACTAGCTGCAACCTACCCATTCCAGTGTTTTGTTTTGTTTTTTAATTTGGGGACTTGTATGGAATTGACTTGGAAAAAAACAATGCAGTACTCAGTACACATATTATTTACTTAATACGGTTAAGATCTAAAGGCAATTAGGTAATTCTCAAGGTATCTAATCTGACAGCAAACACTCTTCTTTTAATGTTTTCTAACTTACCAGTGAAGAAAAGCAGCTGCTAGTGGAAATGTCCAAATCTAACAGGTTTATTATTAGGTCTACTATGACTTGATAGAGGAGCTGTCATTTTGATAATCAAATAAACACAAGTTTCAGCTCTTCCATTCAGAGGGAAAGTTCCATCTGATCATTACCAGTCCTTTGCCAGGCATTGACTTTTATATCAACATGTGTCACTGAGACATAGCAGTTAAATTTAGAGCATCACCTACTATATGCTATTTATTGGTTACCCATCTGACAGTTCTTGCTCTAGGGAATGTTTAATTCCTGAAATTTGAAGCCAAAAAGCCTCCTACTTTGCCAATAGGACTCTAACATTTTTGTCTTGGGAAACAACCCAACTTCGTGTAACAGAATGAGTTTCCTCCCAACTTTGAGCAAGACTCTCAGACAATGTCATCTCTGTTACTTAGCAGCAGCAAGGTCAGCATTCCAAGTGTTTGAGCATTCAGGCTTTTGTTTCTGTGAGGTGGTTTGAAGGGGATGTTGAAAAGCGGAGATTTGTTCAGATGGTGTGTTAACACTTTTCACTAATTAAGGTCTAAGAGCTTGAAATCCTTGCATTCCAATTTACCTGGTGAAAGGAAACTCAAGACATGGGCTGTCTGTTCTTAACCTCTGTTGAGGGCTCTCTCTCAAGCAGTAGCACTGGATATAGTACAGACAAATTTGGGTTTGGTGTGCTGTCTCTGGTTTTAGGGATGCCCCACACTGGTCCTTTCACTTATACTGAGGAACATGGTTTCTTAGTTATTGAGAAGCCAGAAAACTGCCCAGGTATGTCTGCCTGAATGAGAAGGGCTGGAGAACTAAAGAGAATGGGATCCCTGGGGTTGCCAAGGCTGTCAAGGACCTGGACATCCAAAAGAAGATGGACTTCTACACAGAGTTGCTGAAGATACCATAGGGAACCAAGAAGGAATAAAGTGGAGGTCAGAGATGTACACAGGGTCCGGCAAGAAGAAGCTTCTCGGTGGGGCTGGAAGATGCTGGGGCTTAGAAAAAGCACTGGAAGGGGATCAGATGATGACCAGGACTGCCTGAGCTATAGCGAATGCCCGCTATGCAAGGACTAATGGATGGGCCAAGGCGACAGCCATAGCACAGCGTCTGCGCAGTTCTATGCGTCTAGGTGATGCCCATCTCCAAGCAGTCTGGATCGATGAGATTCTGTACATATGAAATATGAAATGGGGGATGCTGACCAACCAGTCCATATTTCCAACCACAGCACTGGCTGACAGCAGGTGAGAAACAACAAGCACTGAAAGGCCAAGAGAACTGTCGTATACTAGCACCTATTACCAAGTTGTCAAGGCTCTTTGGATCTAAGGATTTTTCACAACAGATGGCTAACCATCCCACAGATAGGTGTTTTGGGACAGGAGACTGAATGAATTACTATTCAATGTCCTTCCCCTGTGAGTCTACAGACTATGAAAATAACACATAAATCACTTCCTTTAAAAAATGTTCAGTTGTATCTTTTCATACAACAAGCTCTTCTTGATTCTACTCTCATTTTAACTTTGCTTAACAAAACATAAAATCACACCTCATCTGGAAAGTATGTCATCAGAAAGGATATAATGCATATGCCCAAGGTTCAGGGCTGCCTCTGCTAATTACAGTGACAAATGAAGTGAACACTGCATGCGCACCGCACTGCTGGGGGAGGCAAAGGAAATGCCAGCCTGTACCTCCTGTTCCACTGAAGAAAGACCATAAACACAAGGATACAGATTTAGGGATCAAAGTTTCAAAGAGTGCTCAACGGAAGGCCTGGAAAACCAGGTAGGCTTGCCACATGGGAAAAAGACAGTAGCTGCAACTCACACGTTTACTTGCTGTTTTCTACACTGTAGCCAATCAGCAAAAAGGCCACCCCAAGAGCACTGTCTTTCGGTTTGAGCAGAACTCCTGAAAATCATACTAGCTACTTTTCATTGAGTTCTTACTATAAGCAGGATACTGGGCTAACGAACATTGGCTTCTCTCATTTAATTCTAACAACACTCTGGTGGCTCAGGCACTATTAGGATTTTTTTTTATACCGATAAAGAGACTGAGGGTCAAAGAGGTGACATCACTTGCTCAGGGTCACAGCGCCAGGAAGCAGGAGAGTTAGGCTTTAAATATAGCATGGGCTGGTCACTCTGGCTCATGACTTTAATCCCAGAATTTTGGGAAGCAGAGGTGGGAGGATTACTTGAAACCAAGAGTTCGAGACCAGCCTGGGCAACATAACAAGACCTCATCTCTACAAAAAAACCCCAAAATTATCTGGGCATAGTGGTACACAGCTGTTGTTTCAGCTGCTTGGGCAACTAAGGCAGGAGCATTGATCAAGCCTAGGAGTTTGGGGTTACAGTGAGCTATGACTGTGCTATTGCACTCCAGCCTGCTTGACAGGGCAAGACCTTCTCTCTAAATACAGACACACACACACACACACACACACACACACACACACACACACACCCCAACCACTTTAATCCTTTAGTTACACTGGAAAAAGAGCCTGATTAAGACAACCAGTTGCACCTCTACTTAACCCATGGTAGCAACAGAAAGCAAGAACCTCAAGAAATGTCTCTTAAGGCTGTTTTAGAGTCACCTGATTCCTCAGTCTCCCAGGAAGAGATGCAATGTTAATAGTTCTGACTTTAATACCTTTTCTCACAACACCTTTAGTGCCAGTGAAGAAAGACAGTACAAAAAGCAAGCATAAATAAAGGCCCACATTTTCCCATGGCTGAAGCTACACTACTTTTCTCTTGGCCATTTTTCAGGGTTTATTAACTCTTTGAGGCCTACCAGATGCCACACAGTAAATTACCATTACCACTGACGGGCAAATGGTTCTTTATGCAGTCAAGAAGGGAAGGCTGCAGGTTGTAAATTTTGGCCCCCGCCAATTCAGCAAGGAAAAAAATATTTCAAATGTTCGATCTGCAGGCCATCTCAAAGAGTATTCAGTCCATCTATTTATTTTACAAATTCAAGACTAGAGAAAAGGAGACACGTTGTGCCCAAGGTCACACAGCAGGGAAGGAGAAGACGCAGGCTGAAGAAGCTTCTATCCTAGCACAGAAAGCTATTTGGATCCAGTTGCAATAGGGGCCTGGGGCTAGGATCTGGTGTTGTTCAGGAACCACAGCTAACCACACACTCTGATTCCTTCTCATTCCCAAACAAGAGTGTAACAATCTCTTGTTCCAAAGCACCAAGGAAGAACAAATTCTAAGGGATGGCTGTGCTTGGGTGCTGCCAACACAAGAAATGGCAGCTAGGGTGGTGGGGAGGGTGCTTGTCTTCATTTTGCTCTAAAATGTAGCAAAGGTTTGGAAGTCAGACAGGCTTGGGCTGGAATCCTACCTGTCATTTGACCATGGTGCCACTGGGGCCAAGTGACTTTACCTTTCTCAGCTCAAATTTGTTTTCTGTAAGATGTGAGCATAGTACTATCTATACCCAATATCGTTGTGTTACAATTAAATGAGACAATGCTACAAAGTTCTTTGTGTTTCAGTCAGACAGCATACAAATGATACATTTTTTTTTTGCATCACAACTACTATTATTTCTATTCAGTGGACTCCTTTAGAATATCTCTTAACATGAAGTTTAACAGGTGAGTTTTAAAAAAATATATTTGTTAACTAATGGAGTCTAACATTCTAACAGAAGCATTGATACGTAAAGGGGGGACTTTGGCAAGATCTCATCCCTGTGAATGGGCAAAGTGCTTTTCTTTCCAAAGGTCACAGAGAAATCAATTCACAGAGCAGTCACACATGTTGAAGATTCCTTCTGCAGTGCCCTTTTCTCTCTTAGAGCCTATTACTTACCAATGTTGTCATCTCTTCTCACCAGAGTAAGGAGAGGAAAGATGCTATATCTGAATGTCACATCCCTCTTCTACTCCACCATTCCCTGCTCACACTTATTTTTTCTCAAGAACTCCTGCATTTCTCTTTTGTCTTTTGTTATGTTATTTCTTCAGATGTCCTGAGACACAGAATCAGTGTCAATGATAACCATTATAGAATCCATAGTCACTCACTTCCCTGCCACGCCTTGCTCTACTGTCAGAGTTGTCACGGTCTTTTGTCAAAAAACATATCTCCCTATTGGCAATGAACCCATTTAGGGGAGGTTTTACAGGGCTTCTCACAAAACAAGAATGGCTTTGAACAGTGGCAGCAACAAACAAAATATTGAGGAAGAAGGGAGAGAAAGCTTTATCGAGAAACAAGGGCTGTGACTTCAGGGCGTAAAGCCAGTGTTGACAAGGCCTGCCTGATGGCTGTTTATGTCTGGGACCACCCTGGCACTTATTACCATGAAAAGGAGCTCAGAGCGCCTGAGATTGGCAGGGAACACCAAGGAAGAAAGCGGATGTGGGAGTCACGGTCATCCCAGCCAGATGGGGCATTAGGCCATCCTCCTGTCCCCACTGCCCCCCTAACACTCCAGCCTTTGCAATGCTACAAAGGTCTAAGAAAAGGAACCAACATTCACATGTCAACTCTTGGAGCACAGTCGAAGGCTGCTGTCAATATGACAGCCAAGTAGGTGGCCCTGCATATGCTTAGCAAGGGAGACCGCAGGGCCGAGCAAATAAAGGGAGACAACGAGGGGCTCACACCTTCCACTCCCACCCCGTCACCCCCAGGAACATGGGCACAGGGCTCTCCCGTCCCACAACCTTTGATCTCACAAAGTAACAACATCATATTAGGTGGGAAAATAAATTTTAACATCAAGTAGAGCAGTATATGATATTAGTTATACACACTACGAAACCTAAATTAGGGCTCTTTTTGTTCTGCAAGAGTGGAAATATTACAGTTCCCCATCAAGAAAGAAACGAAAACAAAGGAAATCTGCAAATGTAGTACCTGGCGAACTCTATCATGGCTATATCCAGGGGTGCTCCGAGGAAGTGAAGACAGTAATCACCAGGCGGTGTCACCCCTCACATGGGTAACAGGGCTCTATCACCCCTTTGATTCCTCATTCTCAAACACATCGCCTGTGTTTGAGATAAAACCTTTTCAAAGTTTACCTGGTGATTATTTGTAACCTGACATCAGCAGAATAATCATGTTCACATTTTTCAGGAAAGAGGTGAAGATGATACAAGGACCCACTCTGTGCCTGTCATGGGATTATTTATGGAAGACAGGGAGGGCGGTGGGTGAGAGAGTTGTTCCAGAGGTGAATGAAATTGTGTCTGAGTAAGTAAAGGGTGGGAAAGCTATGACTGGTGGAAACAGTGACCAAAGTTTCTTGGTACTCTGAAAGTGGACTGTGATTGAAGGGCCTGCACTGGAGAGTTCCAGGCTACCTGGAGATGTCAGTCCGCTAGGAGATGACAGTGCTGGGGCAGACCCACTTGACATCACTTATGCTACTGTCAAAAGCAGTCAGGGGACAGAGCTGGGAAGCTTAAACCACCTTCAGAAATGCTTCTGTAGAAAAGCAATCCATGTACCTAACCAACGTCTGCCCCTTGGACACTGTCCTCTTCCCAAAGAACTATCTATATGTCAAGAAGTCATTTAAAAGACACCAGGACACAGTTCATTCAACTGCCTCCTCCATTGTTGCTTTCTCTGTCTATCTGGCCCTTCTTCCGTGAGCTCGATGTGAAAGAAGCATCTTTGCAGGCCAATTCGTCAGGTAGACTATACTGAAATTTTTATGTTTTTGGGAAGCAGCTTATGTAATTAATTTGCTTGTGGGTAGATATTAATGCCAACCCAGAGCTAAGATATGCATACATATCTGAGCCTGTATCCAGAGAAATGTACCTCAGCAGCAGGGATAAAGATCATTTTAACCATTACTGAATTAGATGCTCATCTTCCAATTTTGCATTGCTCTATCGGGAGTTTGGACAACACATAGTCACTCTCAATATGCATTATTCAAGTCCTTTGTGGCTTTTCTTGTCTTCTCTTCCTGCCTTCCTTTTGGTTAAAAAAAAAGGCTCAAAAGTAGCACCATGAAAGAATGGGACAAGAAGTAACAACCATATCAAATGTAAATGCTCACAACACGGAAGATTTGGCACTGAAAAGGGCTAAAATTATGTTAGACGATTTTCTGCAGATTCAAATGATTCTTACCCTACTCTGAGATGTATTCAGATGGAAATAGAAAGACGGAGGCAGAAGAGTGTAGTAGTTATGAACACAGTGTTAGGACAGTCAGACCTGGTCTGACTGGAGAGATCTTTCTTTGTTATTTTTTTTGCAAGATGCTTCACCACTTCCAGCATTTATATCCAATTCTGTTTAACAGAGAAATGAAATGATGATGCATACACATCTCAAACTTAACATGTTCAAAACAGAAGTCCTGATCTTCCTCCGCAAATCTGTTCTTCCTATAGGCTTCCCCATTTTAATTGATAGCAACTCCATCCTTTCACTTGTCCAGTCCAATAAACTTAGGAATCATTTTGACCCCTTTCTGACTCTTGCATCCCACCCCACAGTCAAACTCTCAGCTAATCCTTTGGCACTATCTCAAAAATTCATCAGAATCCTACCACTTCTCACCACTTCCCTTGGGACTACCATCATCCGAGCAATGCTTTCTCTCATCCAGCAATGTTTCTGGCTGGAAACATCTGAGTTACTACAATGGTCTTAACACTTCCATCTCTGTTCCTCCTAGAGCCTCTGCTAAATTCAGAAGACAAAGTCAACCACCACCCACCCGTTCACTGCCAGTGCTTTCCTATCTCACTCAAAGTGAAAACAAAACTCCTCCCAATAGGCTAACCCTCTTCTTCCTCTCCTTACCCAGTGGTCTGCCTCCATGTTCCTCTACCTCAGTTCCACTGGTAATTTCCTATCCTATTATTCATACCCTCTCCTCTAGACACACTACTCTCTCTGCTATCACTAAGAGATACCTGGCTCACTCTTGCTTTCAGGCCTTAACCTGTAATACTCTCTTCCCCCAGATACTCACACGGCTTGCTTTTGTATTTTCCCCTCTTTGCTCAAATGTCACTTCCTTAATGGAGACTTCCCTAAACCTTCTTTAATTTAATTAATCTCGAATTTAATCTAATTCTCACCTACTCTTCCATGCTCTCTCCTGTCCTTCTTTCCTAATTTAGTTTTATCTATGGCATTTGTCATCTTCGTTCATAATATGTATCTGACTTTTTTGTTTTGTGATTTGTAGGTTGCCTCCACTCCTCACTAGAATCTAAGTGCAATGAGTTCAAACGTTTCTGTGTATTTTGTTCACTCCTATGTCCAAAATGCCTAGAACGGTGCCTGGTTTATGAAAAACACTCAAACATTTATGGAATGTACAAATGAATGCATGACACAAGTGAATAAAGAGTATCTAATAAAATCTGGAACCACTTATCTCACAAGAATAAAGATTAAGTAAACATTCTGCACAATGCTCAGTTTATTGTCAAAACCAAATAAATAACAACTGCTGTCTCCTGTCTCTTATATCCATTCAGTCCAAAACTAGCCACATATTCTTGTGGTTTAATATTTAATTAATATCTACAGAACTAAATGCACAGGGGACATCTAGAGGGAAAATTATCTGAGAATATCATATAAAACAAGCAGACAACAGGCAGAAGCTAGGAACTCAGAATACTACATTGCCCTGCAAATGCAAGAAACATCCACAGTTCATTCTTAGCCACTGATCCCACCACATACCCTGAGTGTTATATAGTGTTGTTTCCCCTCCCTAAAGATGTCATCTTAGAGTGACATTTTTGCCAGATGGGTGGGAAAATGTACATATATAGACTAAAAACAAAATACAATGAAATGCAATACACAAGAATGAGTTTTATCAAGGCCAGGCATTTTCTTTCTTCTGGCTGGAAACATCTAAAAGCATAAAACTGAAGATTCTTCTGTCCTAAAACAATGAGTCTCAGTGATCCTGATCAATTTTTTAAAAGTTTTCTTTCATTAAGAAAAATGCTTTCAGAGTATAAGATATCCAGGACTCTAAAACCAACACTGAGCCCAAGATTTTATAACTGTAGAGTGAATTTGATAGAATGAAATCATGGCCACCCTTCTGCAACCTCTCTAGAGACAGTCACCACAGAGTCTATCTCTTGTGGAGAGTACTTGTTATCCAAATATTAGGATCAGACCATGTCCAGAAAGACAAAATTTTAGCTCAGTAGGACCTTTCCTTACAGATGTGTTAATTCTCATCATTTTAGGATGCTATAAAATTCCAGCATTTTTGAAATAGATCAATCTCAGGCTGATCTATTTCAAAGTTCTGGCCTGAGGCTGCTAGGTGACCCAGTCCAATTTTTGAGTTTCTTTCTTTCTTTGAAAGCCATTCAAAATCAAGTGAAATGTAAAAAAGGTCCTATTCAGAAATGCAAATATTCAGCTATCTCTGACTTGTGATAAGAAAAATAAACAAAATCAGGAATCTGGCTGAAAACCCTTGGGAAACATTCAGATCCCAAGGACTCAGCTTCAGGGACTTTTACAAAGCAAAAGGGGGCTGAACTGGTTTCTACTCAGGCTTGTTTCTTTTATGTGTCACAAACAAAAATTTATGTTTCTAGAAGTTTTGAAAGTCCCCCAAGAGAGGCAGTGGAAAAACACAGGGCTTTGTGAAGTCTATCAGGTCTGGATCCAATAATTAATGACTGTATAATTATTGGAAACCTTTCTTAACTTTTCTGAATTTCAGTTTTCCTATCTGCACAATGGACATCGTAAGACCAATTTTGCAAAGATTATATGAGGATTAGCAATAATGCATGCAAAGGACCTGGTCAAGGCCATGGCTCACATCAGATGTTTAATAAATGAGGGCCTTTGTTATTATTTTCTGCTTCCAGTCAAATCCATTTGGTCAATTGCAAGTGGGTGCCTTTATGTGCCACATCAGAAAATGTAAGACAATTAACTGTCCATCAGTTGGTAACTACTAAAGTGGAGAAAGTCATTTATTCAGAGCAGTGAACTTTTTTGGTGGTGGTGGTGTGTCCTTGTTTGTTTAGGGGAAACTTATCTTTCTAAACATTTTTTTAATTTTAAAATTTTAATTAATTAGAGACCGGGCTATGAGACCAGATATGTATTTTTGGTGGAGATGTGATTTCACCATGTTGCCAAGGCTGATCTCGAACTCCAGGGCTCAAGCAATCCACCCACCCTGGCCTCCCAAAGTGCTAGAATTGCAGGCATGAGTCACCATCCCTGGCTGAGATTTCTCATTTTTTAGGGATTCTGTCCTAGGCAAAAGATTCACATGTGCTCAATTTATAAACTAGAATTACTGGTAAGATTATATTTAGTCAAAAGTCAAAATTCAGTTTCTAATTATAAAGGGCTTTTCACATAGCCAATTGGTAATTTAAGGTTTCAATTAATTCTGAAAGGCAGCATCCACTTTCCTTATGGAAAACCAAGATCTCTTCCACATTGGGCACCAGTGCATAAGTCTGTTATTAAGTCTTAATAAACATTTCTTTGGTCTTCCATCAAATAAAGTTTGAACATTGAAGGGAAAATTCAATGTTTCATTAGAGCTTAGGTCCAACCATGCAATTTCTGAGGCTGATGATAGTGTCTTGGGTTTATTTTCTTTGCCTTTCCTCTACCAATAGATTTCTTCTCCAGTCTCAAAGCTTTGGAGTCACTACTAGTGTTTACAGCCATTGTTAATGACCTTTTTAAAGGAAAAGAATTGACATTGATTTTCCTTCTGAGACCAAGACATATCATCTAAAATGTTTTCTGACCCTCTGATCTCAGAGTTGCACCTGCCATTTTGAGTGTGTTTGTGTGGCATTGGGGTTGGGGTTGGCAAATATATAGCATTTGCCATCTGCTAGAGGAGGAAAGATTTGCAGAGTGGAAAAGAAGAGGAATGGAGAGGTAGAACTGCAGAAACCTGCTTTCCCAGAAGTTAATGTATAGGAAAGCCAAGTTAACGCCACATATTTATAAAAGGTGCTCATTACAACCTCCGCCTCCCGGGTTCAAGCAATTCTTCTGCCTCAGCCTCTCAAGTAGCTGGGACTAGAGGCGCATGCCACCACGCCCCGCTAATTTTTGTATTTTTTGTAGAGATAGAGTTTCAGCATATTGGCCAGGCTGGTCACAAACTCCTGACCTCATGATTTGCCCACCTCGGCCTCCCAAAGTGCTGGAATTACAGGTGTCAGCCACCGTGCCCAGCCCCTCTGATGGGTTTTTAAAAAAAAAAAAAAAAAACCCAGATAGAGTGGAAACAATTGACTGTGAAAACTTGGTTATCTCTACAACATAAGGACTTCACTTCCCTGAGAGGAAGAAGGGGACAATTTTATAATCTTAAGGAATTCTCTGATTTAACAAATAGGGACTTGGTATCAAATATGTCTGGAAAATGCTGATGACTCTACCCATCTAATGCCCACAGGAATATAGAAAGAGAAATTCTGCTGTGAGAAATTCATAGAACCACCTGGTGGAAGAGGAAGGGTGATATTGCCTCCCAGAAAACATTTGGCAATGTCTGAAGACATTTTTAGTTGTCACAACCGAGGGGGTATGCTATTGGTATCCAGTAGGCAGAGGCCAGGGATGCTGATAAGCATCCACAATGTCCCAAACAGTCCCCACAACAAAAAATTATCTGACCCCAAATGTCAACATTGCCAAGATTGGGAAACCCTGCTTCATACCTATTCACAATCCATGGAACACTTTACATACTGCTGTCTTAGTCCCTAACCAGAAATTCTCAGGTAAAATGCTCACTGGAATTAATCCTGCTTCTGAAAGAGTTCCCCAAAGGGAAACCTATATACTCAACTCTGACACTCAAATCTGACCAATTCCTAGATACTGCTGGCCTATTACATACATGTAAGTTATATCATTGATTTAAGAAGCTCTGTTTGAAACCTAACGTTAAAAAGGAATCTCTATATATGAACTATCGGTGCTATCAGACAATGCTGACATTATGAACATGATGAGGATATTACCCCTGTTTTCTTAGAAATGCCCACCCACATTTATGCCATTCTTTTAACGTTTATTCTTCTTGCCAAAGTTGCCATGCAGAATATCTGTTGATCAATTGGGCATATCTACACATTTACAACACCTGCCACCTCTTTCAGCCCTCAACACCGCCCCCCAAAATGAGTGATGGTGCTTGTTGATTTGTAGATTTAGTTTGGTGAGACAAGTTTGAGACCTCCTATTTTCAGTGCATCCTTGAAAACCTTGCTTGGGTTTGACTGATCTTGATGGCGCCCTGGAATCTCCCCTGCATTTTATGGGAAATTCAACTTTCCAGAGAAAAGAATTTTCGGATAGCTATGGGGCTTACAACTATGACTTTCAGCTTTCACTTTTGAGAGTGGCTCCAAATGTCTCAATGGTGGCACTATTTCCAGATTTGGGGTGAGCCAATTATTTGTTGTTGTGGTTATGCTGTGCACTGTAGGCTATTAAGCAGCATTCCCGGCCCCCACCCACTAGAGACCCATAGCACCTACATCTCCATCATAACTACCAAAATTGTCTCTAGACATTGCCAAATGTCCACTGGAAATGAAAATCACCTCCCAATTGAAACCACTGAATTATACTAAGGTTCTCAGAAAGACCTTCAGCAAGTTCTCAAAACCAAATTGATTCAAATTGACTTGGTGAGGTCAAGGCACACAGAGATTCTTTGTTGATGGGGGTTGTAAAGGGCCTGCTGAACATCCGTTCAATGAAGTCAGGGGCTACAGCTAAAAGGGTTGGGGAACCCCCATCTAAAGAAAACGTGCCGTGTGCAACGTGAAATCAATTCCCATGCACGACAATGAAGATCCCAATTACAATGAACAAACAGGTTCTTCTGAGCAGCACTTCCTCCCTGACATCATGTCCATGACCCTGCACCCTGTGGAGGTCTCGGATATGTTATGTCTGATTCAAAGACAACCATAATGAAGGAAATAATGATTTCAACAAGAAAGAACACATACCAAGACAGGAATAGGTAAGTGAGCTAGGCAGGGCTTTTATTAATCTCAAGGAAAACAAACGACACACATTTTTGGGAAAATGCTTTCATTTTCAAAGGGATCTGAACAGGGACTGTGTAGCAGTCGATAAAAAAGGAGGGGAGTCTGCATATGGCCAGATATTTACTGGAATTTATTAGGAAGGGATGCAATGAAAGTCTAGATTTCCCTGGGAAAAGTGAAGTAAAAAAAAAATACCATTCCCAGAAGCCTTTCGGTTTAGCTGCATGGGTGGGATGGGGAGGAGGGTGGAGGAGAAAAGACTTAGGAAAGAGAAAATCATGGGAAAAAGCCAATTAAAACGTAGGAAAGATTCTGTTTCTGCTGAGCTCTGACTTCCACACCCACTCCCTTTTTTTATCATGTTACCGTGCAGGTCTGTGATTAAAAACAGCTTCCTAGAATGTGTTAGAATTTTTAAAGTTGTAAAATAAATCCAGATCTACTCTTTACTTGCCGTGAAGGAAAATACACACTCTGAACATATTTATGTTTAAGAAATTTGATAAAATAACTTATTTTGAAAATTTTCTAACTTGCAGAAAGACTGCAAGAACATCACAAAGATCTCCCTTATCTCCCCATCCTGAGGCCCCAATTGCCAACATTTTACCACATTTGCTCCTGCCATCTCTATACATGCTATTATCATTTTGTCTTTAACTGAGCAATTTGAGAGTAATTTACAGATATAATGTACCATCATCTCTAAAACTGTTTCCTCAAATCAAGGACACTCTTTTACATAAATATCATACAACTCTCTAAGTCAGGATATCACTATAAATACAACAGCACTAAACAATCCTATGTCTTTAACAATCCCCTTCTACCAGTTAGCTCTTAATTTCCATATTTCTGGACTAATGTGATAAAGAGTTCAGCTCTTGAGCAGCTAAGCTCATTCATTCATTTCAACATTGTTTATAGTATGCCGAGTTTGAGAGAGGCACCCAGTTTGAACTGTGGGCTTCATTAGGCAGAAGGAAATTAAGGTTTGGGGCAATTAAATAAATGATTTGGGAAACAGGTTTTTCACTTAAAATGTGTTGGTTCTGTCTATATTTCTTCCTCTGTCCTAGCTAAGAAAAAGGAAGCAAACCCATTCTGCTTTTTCCCTGTTAGATTTCCCCTCGGTTCATCTTACCAAGTTCCCAAAACATAACTGTTTTATTATTCACCTGCCACATGGACTAAGGAATACAAAGGTAGTTGTGAAGACGAGGGGTGATGAGAGGAAGAGGATATGAGAGCAGGGTTCAAGGTGGTTGACTGTCCTACCAATGGAAATGAATGAGACTCAGCATTGCTAAAAGAGAATTCCGCTCCTGTAGCTTAATTTTAGCTTGAGAAATAGTTTGGAAGACATTTCAATGCATTGATTATCTTTCATTTCAACCAGACAGTTATTACTATGAAGTCACATTTTAGTAAATTTTACCATTTTTCTGAATTCACTTGTAAGTGCTATGGCATCTTACTTTCTACAAGGAACCTCATCACCATGAATATCTGTAAAATCACCTACCTGGCTCTAAGAAAATCTATCATCCTGACTATCTATATACATACCTACTATGTAAAGAAAATACGTAGACTTGTCTACGGCCATACCACCCTGAACAAGCTCAATCTCATTTGATCTCAGAAAAATATTTAGATTTATTACCTCAGGTTATTCCATTTCTATCAAAAATGCCAGAGATATCATCCAATACAGGCTTAATACTGGATGCTTTCTCTTAAAATCTTCTGAAAACCCCAAATCTTGCTCTTTTACTTGGTAAAGACAATTTTCTTGTATTCTGTTCCGAATTTCTTTGCTTATCCACTAAGCAAAACTTGTAAATAGCTCAATTAATTCCAGAACATTTCAAATATTAATAGTTACACTCTGGTATAACACAAAATCTTACATTGTAGTCACACCTTTTCCACACAGATTACGTTTTACCATTTCATCAGCTAAACAATGATATGAGGGGATTAAATCTTGGCTTAAACCAGTAGCTTGAAATCTAGAAAATCCTAAATTCAAATCCTGGTTCAGCCACTTTCCAACAGGGAGACCTAGAGACCACTTCCGAGCAGTGAGATCAGCTAAGTAACTTCTCCAATTTTGCTGACTTCATCAAGGAGAGAAGATTAAGTTAGACAACGTGGGTGAATTGCTCAGCATAATCCTGAGCACAAAGTAAACATTCCAAAATGTAGGTTGTTGTTACAATTTAAAAAAAATCAAAGTCCTCCCTATAATTATGGGAGGAAACACATGGTGTGAAAAATTAAGTGGGAAAACATCTGCTTTTTCACGGGTAACTGAAGCTATCAATTCATTCACTCTCTGAGATATTTCAGATGAAAATGGCTTAGGAAGAATTATTTGAACTATTTCTCATTTTTGTGCATAGACAACCTGAGAGTGAGCATAACTGGTTAATCAAAACAGACCAACTGCTGTATTACAGTTTAATTCAGAATGTTGCCCTCAAGGCAGAGGGAACACTCTATCTGGCCGCTGGGAAAGAAAACTGATGACAATTATCCATCAATTTGTAGTCAAGGTTATGCATAAATTTAAATTTCTTGGGGCCTTCAGTATAGAGTAAAAATGTGATTGAATAAGAGTTGTTGTTGTTGTTGTTTTTAACACTGTGGACATTAAGTTTTACAAAAATAAATGACTACAATTGCAGTCATGGAGGAGACATTGCCTCGACTCAGTTTCTTCTGATGTGTCTTTGAAGCAGAGCCCTGCAAAGCTACTTTCACCTACTGGGTTCAATGAATATGAAAAGCTGCCTTCCTGAAATTTTTCCTTCAAAGAGGGATGATCTCTTTGAATTCAAGCTTCTACAAGGTGCTGGCGTTTTCCACTTTTGCCTTCTTCTAAAAAGCATCAATCAAGCCTTGCCCTTTTAACCCACGGAACACTTAAACATGCTTTCTCCTTAACTGAACTTATTGCCACGATGAACTTGAACTCTGAGATGCACAAGAGGAGACTTTGTTTTAACAGCTGCTTTTACAATGAAGCCCTGGAGTTACTATTCTCAAGACTGCCGGTTCTGATAGGCTGTCTTTTCACTGTCCTCTGCATTTTCTCATCCCCAGCTGTCAGGGAACACCAACTGAAGTTTTCTAAACCGAAAGCACAAAACCCAAGAAAGCAAGAGAATGCTAATAATTGGATGCATGGGCATCCTATGGTGGGACCCCTTACCTATGGAATAAGGTTTTTCTCCCCAATTTATTTTATTAAATTTGATTTCTTTGCTAGTTTATTATTAATTATTAGAGATGTCTTATTGTCTGAGGTTGCCCTGTCCAACATGGTAGCCACTAGGGACAGGTAGCTATTTGGAGTAGTTAAAATAACATTAAAAATGCAGTTTCCTTGTCACTTAACCACATTTCAAGTGCTCAGTATTAACCACATGTGCCTAGTGGCTTCCATAATGGAAGGCAGAAATACAGAACATTGCTACAGAAAGCTACTCGATTCTGTTGGCTAAGGCATAAGCTTTTCCTCATGGGAGAAAGGGGATGCAGATCTTGCTAAGAATGATGGATTTCTGGGTTCAGCCTGCGTAAGTCATCTTCTATACCACCCCTGGACATGCTTTTCTTGGCTGCAATTTTCTATTTTATAAATTTCTGCAAAGAGAGGTTATGGTCACTAAAACCAGTCATGACAATGATCCCACTTTAGAGAAAATAACAGCAACGAGCAAAGAAGATGGTGTGGAGATCCACACATTCCACATCTTTTAATTGGTACCCATTAAATAACAAAGGGAAAAAGTATCCTCAGACCACAAATCTCCACCTTATGTGGAGGCCAAGGACCCAGCAGGGAAAAGGCAGAAAGTCAGGTTCTCCACTGATCCTGGCTCTTAGACCACTGAACTCACATTTGGTTCTAATGTAATGGTGATTGGAAGCATATACTCTGATAGGAGATTTTTTTTAAAGTTCCATACCATCAGTCAGGCAGCATCTATCACTGAAAATGGCCAATTGCACATTTAAAAGCAAAGATAAAATCACTAATGTATACTTACTGAATAAACATCATCAGCAACCATGAAGGTACATACCCTAATAGCAACTTGTATTTTTATTTTTATGGTGGTGGTGAAACTGCCAGGAAAACCAAAGTATCAGTTCTTTAATTACATGTGTTTAATATTCATTTAATACTAAAATTTATCTTACTGCCTTAGAATGAAGAGCTATATCCTTAGCACCTAGAACAGTTCCCAGAAAACCCTTAAAAAGTATTTGTTGAAAATTGAATGACTTTCTTAAAAGAAATGACCCAGTTTTTTTATCCTTCTCCCACCTCCAACCCCTGGTATTAAAATAAGTCTTCCTCAACTGCCATCACTAATAGCCAGGATTCCCTCCTAGCCAATTATGCTTGGACTCAACCTCTACCTCCCACTCCACATTCCGAAGTTTCTATTCCTTTCCATTCCTGAAGGGCAACTCCACAGCAGGAGTCAGGAAGAGGACCTGGACTCCTCCTCAGAGCCCAATAATCCTCCTACCCCTGCTCCCCAACCTGTGGACTTTTTAAATCCATGAAAATAGAATCTGTCAAGCTACCACAAAATAGCATCAGAAGGCAGGATCAGTCTTTCATAGGCATACAATCTCCGTAAATACTGAAAAAAACAAACGATTAAAAGCCTGCTAAGTTTTGTCTCTAGTGAAATAGATGCGGGCAAGTGTTTTGGTTGTTCTGAACACATTAGAGATGAGTGCTACACAGAACTCAGGTAAACTTTGTAAATTCATATATCATAATATTTTTTTCCACAAGAAAACTATCTTATTTTTTATACTCCATACTGATACAGCCAAATAATGTGGCTATTTCTTTTTTAAAAATGCTAGCAATATGTTTAAACATCTCTTCATTGTAGTAAAAAAAATAAAAAAATACATATGCATTTAATGTGATATTCCTTATAGTCAAAATCTTGATAACATCCTCCTAATCTGGCTAAAAACGTATTTGTAAAATGAAAGAGGAATATTTTGCCATTCCCTAAATGACAGTCATTTGAAGTTTTTGTAATTGCTGGTTATGGGAATTTATCAATAACAAGAATGAATTTGGATTTTCTGTTGCTGGGGTCAAATGGACAATGCCACAATTAGCTAAATAATGTTAAGTCTAAATGAAGTTTGAGTTTTAGGCACATCCTTTATGGAATATAAACAGGAACCTAAACGTTTATTCTGAACATAGGCTGTTCCTTTCTACCAAAGTGAGATTAATAGGCAATACCCTAACAAGGAGGTAGAATGACTCAAGTAGATTATTCCCTAGTCATTTAAATGAGTTCCTAACAGCACCTCCCTCCTGGGTTAAAACGAGAGGGCTAATGTGATGTGTATTTGCTTAATTTGGCTTGTTATACAGTGAACACTCAGCAAACGTTACCTATTGTTATCTTCATTTCCTTTGGAGACATGAGCTTACTTCTTACCTTATTAAAAGTAAAGTCTAACTTATATAGGGACCCCTCCCCCTTACCTTGGTCCTTTCACCCATGAATATCATAATAACCTATATAGCAAAATGGAGGCTCAGGAGGAGGATGAGTTATCAATAGGCCTCCGGGTCATTTTTATGATTTATACTTTTTTGAAAAGGGTAGGATCTCTTGAAACTTCCAAGGTAATTGTTACAGTATTTTATTTTCCTTCAATAAGAAATGCTTTCTGAAATGTATTGCAAGTGAACAAATAACAAAATTGACAAATGCTGTAAGCCTTTTACAGTTATCTGAACACACAGAATAAAGTGTAATCAAATTTATGAACATTAGTTTTGCTTTTTCCTGTACCTAGTCGTCTCTTATGTGTTCAGAACCATGTCTTCCAATCACCTTTTTTTTTCTGTCTTGTGGCTATGTTTTATCATTATCTACAAATTCAATAAATGGAACATGCATATTTCATAGTTGAGACTCAATAACTTAGGACAACAGTATTACAAAAGAAAAAATACCCAACAAAATGTTAAGCCTCATGTATTTTTGTTTACATATCTAAGCATCATTTCCAACTCAGAAATTTTTTTTTTAAGTAACCCTTTAAAATACACACTTGAAGCTATCTAATTACACAAAGCTAGATACTCGGCTACTCGGATTTGAGGGAGGGGTTGTACAGGTTGGAGGGAATTTACAAAATTAAAATGTATCTTTTTAAAACCAGAAGAAACATATACATTTATTTCTAATTCACAGAGCCTACTTGCCTTTACAGTCTGCTGATAAACACTGAGTTTTTAAACATTGTATATAAAATTAAATAACATGAAAAAATAAATATGCTTTATTATATAACACATATAAATCTGTACTGCTCAAAATATTCAGAAAATTCTAGGCGTGGCTGCTTAAAACTGTGTTTAGAAAATATGGTAGTGATATTTACAATCTTTATTTCTTCTAGAGAAAGAAGTAGTGAGGTTATAAAATACTGATATCAAACATTTTCTCTTCCTACCTAAGAAGCTGCAAACTTTAATACAAAAATGAGGTAGACACAAATTCATAAGTTAGCCAGGCAGAAACAAAAGCACAGTTCCTTCATGAGCTCATAAATTCTCATTATTCGGATCGACAAGCATTATTCCAATGCACCTAAAGCAAGGCTCAGAGAACATTTTTAGGTTTGTCATGAAAAACCCAAACAAGCAATTTCTCCTAAGGAAAAGCACAGTTTCCAAGGTGATCAGCAAGCAGGTCGACAGGGCAATGTACAAAGGAACATCAAAGACCCATCTTGGATATACGGTATCACCTAGCATACTTTTAATCTGTATCCTAGATGCATTAGCTTTCTCTAGAATGCTCTGGATTATTAGCCTACTTTCTGCTGAAGTTTGACAGTAGAGAGCTCTCTTTCCAATTTACTCCTCTATTCACAGGATGTGTGCATTGACTACTTGGTGTCCTCCTGGGACTGACTGCAGGAGTTGACTGAAAGGCACGTGAGTTTAAGAACCTTATCTCAGGCTGGGCATGGTAGCTTACGCCTGTAATCTAAGCACTTTGGGAGACCAAGGTAGGCAGATCACCTGAGGTTAGGAGTTTGAAACTAGCCTGGCCAACATGGTGAAACTCCATCTTTACTAAAAGTATAAAAATTAGCCAGGCATGCTGGTGGGCTCCTGTAATCCCAGCTACTCTGGAGGCTGAGGCACAAGAATCGCTTGAACCCTGGAAGAGGAGGTTGCAGTGAGCTGAGATCATGTCCACTGAACTCCAGCCTGGGTGACAGAGCAAGACTCCATCTCAGAAAAAGAACATTATTCAAAAACAAACATTAGCGATAAAGAGTCCAAAGGCCCATTTTAAAAAGGATAGAAAAGGTTGAATTTCTGGAGGGTGTTTCTCACCAACAGGATTCTTAAATCTGTAATGACTTGAGCCAGAACCAATGGCTGATCTAAGACGGGTACTTAAACCCTAGGTTCACAAAAGCTTCATTTTAGGGACTCTGGAAGGTATATTAATAGTGATTTGGGGTTTCTTTCCTACATACTGCTCTTTAGTAACAACTGTTGAAGTAGGCTACCTCCATTTTGACCTTGGAGAAGGCTAATTCACACAGCAGCAATTACTTCTTGACATTATCTACTGCATGGGAGTACTTGGAGAGAGAAAGCAACCAGGCAGAAGGACTAATTGCTACCCTTGGTCTCTAATAAATCTGATTTGCTTTCTGTTGAAAGCAACATGTTAGCACCTCCAACATACTTTTTATTGTTGTTAGTTTCGCTGTCAGTTACAATGATGAAGCACCATGGAAGTGGCTTTATGGCTATTAACACAATTACTGAGGTATGCTTACATTTGGACTTACTAAGATATTATACCAAAGCATCCACAGAAATAAACATACAATTAAAATCAAAATCCTACAGTAAGAATCTGAAAGACTGCCCTCTCACACATATATTTAGGAAAAGTAATATATTACAAAGATATCTATTTAAAGAAAATGCTTTTGATTTAATTTTTTAAATCACAAAAGCCTTGCAGAAGTGGTCTTGCTCTTTTGTAGAGGCTTTAAACACATATTTGAATAATGATCACTTTATAAAGAAAGCACTGAAATCATGTAAGCAGCAAAATGATTTTAAAAATCCATGCACTTGCTTCTGTGCATACAAGAGCATTATAATTTCTTTCTCTTTCTTTCTTCCTGTTTCAGAAATCTGTGTGCAGACCCAAGGAGAACAACTACATGAAATAAACCTTATGTCTTCAGTTACAATAATTAGCAATCCATGTTTTAAAATTTAAACATTTGTGCTCTTAAAATATCTAGAGAGGAGGGTAGTGATCCTGTGTAAAAAATTATAGCGTATTTAGAAAGTGTTTAAGGAAGAGAATACCATGGAAATTAATTTATAATTCTCTAAGACTATAGGTTTTCCCCTCCATTTTCCCAAATAATTATTCCTGGAGAGATAAATATAGAATGATTGATGGAATTGAGATGATCAATGGAATTGAGTCTGAGAAGGAAAATGCACAAGGAAAAAAAATTCTTTTTTTTTCACCAAACCACAAGAACATGCAATAAATAGGCTTGTGTATTCCTTCTTTAGGGTTAACAGTTTTTTGGGTTTTTTTTGTTCAAAATTAATGAAATACCTCTTTGTTGAGAGCTAGTAGACTTTCTGAAACATAGCTCTGGCACTGGTGTTGCTGTTGATCAAGTAAACTGGGTAAAAATATAATGAGCTCAAGAGGAAATTTTATGAAAAATAATATGTAATAGGTGATGAGGGAAGTTGGGAACATCAGATGTTCCTGACATTCTAAGGTTGTTTCTGATCTTCAAAAATGTTCATATGGGGAAGGTGCCATTTTATAGGCAAAATACACCTAGTGAATTGACTAGAGGTACAACAAACCAGAGCGCTTTGACTCAGAGTGGCATTTCTTAAACTCTGGAAGAAAATACTTATAGTCCAGCTAAATAGTACCAGTAGAGATAATGCTCCAAATTTTTCTAGATTTCTACTTAGTATGAAGTACAGTGATTATATAGTTAGTGTTATACCTGCAGACACGACCCCAACCATTGAAACCCTTGACTCTTAGAAATGTCAATAGGTATTAACCATGTCACTTTACTTAATCTGCTCCTTAGCTGGTTTCAGAGATGGTTAAGACTTGTCAGAACCATATTGAGTAAAAAACATTCTGGGTATGACTTAATATAATACTAAATTCAGCTTCAGTGCAATTAACGTATTTACAGGACCATTTTTACTCTATTTACATGAAACAGCCCTAATGGCTCCACGGCTTATGGGCACAACTCAGCCAAAGTATTCGACACAGCTGATCCTTCTGTTTGCCAAGAGCTGCCCCAAAGTTTGCATCTTATTTACAGTGGCAAACCTGTCACCATGTCAGCTGCTGGCTAAGCAGATAGCAGAGGAAGACGAGGACCAAAGCAAAAAATGGTCTCAGAGGAGCTTCCTGTCTCTGTGCAAGAGAGAGAACATTTCCGACACCATAACAGGCACCAGGTCACCTGTTTCATTTTTGGTCTTTTGCATTTTCAAAATTATTTTAGTATATTTTGTGAGCACAGCCTTTGTACAGATTACGTTGAGAGCTGTACCGAGTCACACAGGAAAATTACAGTCACTGAAGAAAAATTGCTTTGGCCTCAATAAGCAGGTATCTTTCCCAAAAAGTCAAAACTACCATAGTTTAGAAAAAGAAAGAATGTCTGCTATTGAGTTGTCTGCTAAAATCACTACGTGTGTATGTGTCTATGTGTGTGTGTATGTGTGTATTTCCACTAAGAAAAGGCAGCTACTTCTTGGCACCAGGTCCTGTATGAGGTACACATATTCTGTAAAGTCACTTTGGCAGTATCATAAAAAAATTAATTCTATTATGTGTCAATATGGAGAAAATAATCGACTATTTATAGCAGAGTTTCTGGGATGCCCTTGTCAGGGTGATAATTATCTGCCGCAGAGGAGTGTCTCAGAATACCTTGCAATTAGATAGCTTGGTTAACAAACATGAATAGTTAGGGCCGTACCGAGCTCCAAGGGCCAGTACTCCATGCAGCGTCGTGTGGACAAGCATGTGTGTTACACTGCTCACGATCGGGAGGTTTATCAAGAATTTCACAGCTCAAATCTGGAAACCGTTCACCATTGGACCGCTGACAGACCACCAATCTTGTTCTCATGCCTCCACCGCACAGCTTTGTGCACTAGAAAGGGGAAAAGGAAGGCTGAAGTTATTTTATCTGAAAGACCAATGACGAATTTTCTTTCTCCCTAATTTCTTAGCCAAACTCAATTATGGCATTGAGCAAGGTAAGCCTCTGACAGATGGAACCAGGGTGAATTACCAGTAGTGATATGTGAAACAGACCAAGGCTCTCCTACCTTAATGGCAGGTATTAGTTATTGAGTGCTTTCTCTTCCCTTGCACTGAGGGCTTTTGCATATATTATCTAATCAAGAGGAGCATAATTATTTGTCCCATCTTATATATGAAGCAATTAAGATGATGGGAGGTTAATTAACTTGATTAAGGCCAATCTGTTAGCAAGTGTCAAAGATTCTTTGAGAAATACAAAACCAAACCAAACCAAATCAAGCCAAACTAAACCAAAACAAAAATAAACAAAAACTACCAAATACCAGACAAAGGAGATAATAACTTAACCGGTTCAATTTTCTGGCAACTTTTAAGAAGCTGTCACCAATCCTTGGCTGTTCTCTGATTTCAATCTCTATAGCCTTTTATGACGCTAAACTATTTTACTGTATTTCTGAATCTGAGGACAACTATGACTTTGCCCTTGGATGAATAAACAGGATGGTGGGAACGCTGGGTAAGGTCCTGACTCCTGGCTAGATCTAAACTTCTGAGGCAGGAACACGTTGTATTTCTTGGACAGTGCTGCTGTGCTCAAATCCAGCAACACTGACATTTGCTTTCCCTGCTGTGCCAAGGCCAGATCTCCCACAGAATTTGGAATGATCTGGTCTGTGCTGACAGCAAAGCATCCCAGCAAGTTCGTGTACTCTTCTGGCCTAAATCCAATTACAGAAGCTTAATCACAGGCCCCACAGGACAGAACTTTGCGAGGAGGTTTTGGGAAATCCACGATACATGAGTCACAAAGGCTCATTCCGTTTCTTTCCCTTCAACAAAGCTCTCCAGAATGACGCAACTGTCAATGAAAGTCAACAAAAACCCTGTTATGACTGCCTATGACTACTAGGTTACGTGGATGCAACCATGAAATGTGGACATGTGATTTCAGTTAGCCAAGGATGTGGACTAACATGCCCATCAATCTCCTTTGCCTTTTTCCCCCTCTTGGCACTGGGACCTCCAAGGTGTTATTTCTCATGTTTTATTTGATAAATGTTATAGTCAACACAGAACAACTCAACAAATTTTAAATATGTGCTCTCCCTGTGGATTCAAGAATAGAGAGATGTATTCTTAGTTAATTAAACACAAAACAATAAGCATCTAAGCCCTATGTATAATAGGGGCTAAAAACTCCACTTAATCACAGTATTCTTAATGATAATACTTATTCTTCACATTATTATTATATTATAGTACCAGTTAATTGATGAAAAGCTATGTATTAGGCATTTGACAGGTACTATCTCATATCATGGTCATAAATACTAAGAAGTTGGTGCCATTATTATCCTTAGTTAACAGATGAAAATATAAGCATTTGGCAGATACTACATGATTTGCCAAGCTCACAAAACTTTTAAAAGCCATAGCTGGGAACAGGACATGGTTTTCTCAGCTTCTAATACTGAGAAATATTATTATTTATCCTTTAATAATAAATTTAAAATTTTATTTTAATTTAATAATTATTAAATGTGATAAATTATTTTTATAAATAAAAGTTGTTTCATTCATAAATTAATAAATTTTATAAATATTTTATTTATAAAAATTTAATTTATAAATATTTATAAATTAATGTATAAATAACGTTAATTTATAAAGTTAATTTATAAATAAACTTGGGTGTCTCCTATCAGTTGTCAGAGGCAACTCTGAAAAGGCAGCAGCTAAAGAATTCCATATTTGAGAATACACAGCTAACTACTCATTTCCACAATAAAAACACATCATCTTTCATAGGAATTATAGCGCCTATTCAATCTGGCGTCATTAGGGATTTGGAATATTGGGAGACATTATGCCATGGGAACAGGGCATAACACAAACACCACAAGACTACGAAGAGGGTAAGACTTCCAGGGACCGATTTAATACATATTTTCAATCACTTTAAAAGCATCTACTTTTTATTCATCAGAGGTACACAAACAATTTATACAAGTATTGATCTGTATTCTCTTCTAATTTTCCTCACCTATATACCCAAGCTGTCTCTTAGTGGTAATAGAAGCACTTTAAAATAGTCCAGAATGTAATAAGACAGATTTCCTAGTTAATTCCCACTCCAGAAGCTTCTATTAGAGCTAGTTCTTCTTCCTTAAAATAAAATCTGAATGACAGATCCGGTTTGGTTAACACAATTCCTCTGTATTTATAGACGGATAGTTCACTCTTACCTCTCCCCAGCTGCCGTAAGCCCACTGAGGGCAAGGGCCGGATTCACAGGCTCTTTGCTCATCAGGTTTTATTCTCTCCACGCAGTCGTTTGCGGTGTATCCATTTTCATCCTGACATACAACAACACGCCGCTGGGATCCGCCAGCACAGGTACTAGAACACTAAACACATCAGTTGACAAGTTAATCCCCACCTCAATCTCCATCTTAGGAACACAAAAGCAGCTAGTTGAAAGGTTAAGACAACTGTGCTGAAAAGCAATCTCAAGTCATCCACAAAGGACAAAAGCAATCAGGAGAACTTCCCCATTGTGAGGTTGTTTCATGTACACATCCTATAGACACACTTGGAGGCAGCAATGTGGCTCCTCCTCTGGTGTGCCTCAGGCCCTCCGCAGGGCTTCCATAAATGCCTACCACTTCCAAAGCAGGCCACTTAACTGTCTTTCTTTATCCCCTCTGCCTCTCTAAGAGGTACAGAAGTGTTGATAGACAACCACAGTTTATTCGGAAATTCTTTTCTTTTCAAAACTCCAAGTGCCTATTTAGAACCAATATTTGATTTTCCCTTCAACACAGAGGTCAACTTACATGCTTAATGAATTGCCAGTTGTTGAAATTAAGCTTCTATATGAACTCATTCAGTTACTCCAGGAACACATCATGAAATGTTATTTAGACATTATTTCCTAGCCAGTAAAATGTTCCTTTCTGTTTACAACAGCCTGAACTTCGGTGGCTAATGGTAGCAAGACCTGTTTTATTTATTTTTTACTTCCCCAATGAACTTAATTGAATTTCATCTTGCAGCCAAACCCGGCTGCACTTTCGGTCTAACATACTCTCTCTCATGGTTTGTCATGGTGTTATGTTTGCATTTCAGTTCATTTCACACACGAGCTTCTCATAGCTCACTTATTTATTTACATCTGAAGTGTTTTCTTCTTTCTATAATTTCCTTATCTTTTTAAAGCCAAAATGTTTGCTAGTGTCCTTTACTCTGACCCTTGTGAAATCAGTTTGCCTATAAAATAACCATCTGGTCCTGAAAGGAACGTATTTCTTAAGATTTACCAAGACTCAAGCTGCATTTGCAAGCATGTTGTTAGTTTCAGGTTCTGAAGGCTGATTTTTGCTTTCTAGCTAATCGTAGCTCACATCAGTGTTCCTTCAAAATAGGCTCGATCAAACATTGCTTCTTGCTGGTTAGCTTCTTCTGTATCAAGATGTGAATATATTTTGTTGCCCACTGAACTGGACCACTATTAATTTCCCTGCCCATGCTGGTCAAATCATAAATGTTTTTAAATCGGTACCTACATTTTCATTTTATATTGGGTTTAATTTTTAAATGTAGAGCCAGATAATAGATTTATTAGTTCCTCTTGAGAAAATATTTAGGTATTTTTCAAGTTACAAAAATTTTACCTTTATTCTTTGAGGATTCGGGTATACTTACTCTAAACCTTAAAATATTCATTTCCTACTTTTTTTTTTTTTGAGATGGAGTTTTGCTCTGTTGCCCAGGGTGGAACACTGGTACGATCATAGCTTACTATAGCCTCAACCTCTCAGCTCAAGCAATCTTCCCATCTCAGTCTCCCATAGAGCTGGGACCACCAGTGCACACTACCATGCCTGGCTAAGTATTTAAAAATTTTTTGTAGAGACAGGGTCTCACTATGTTGCCCCAACTGATCTCAAACTCCTAGCTTCAAGCAATCCTCCTGTCTTAGCCTCCCAAAGTGCTGGGATTACAGGAGTGAGCCACCATGCCTGGCCTTACTTCCTACCTTCCTACTTTTAAACAGCTTAGTATATAATAAAAAACAGAGAACTATTATTTTAATTAGCTTTGTTTGAGAACCAGAATTTAGGAAGGGCCTTTCATGGTATAAATAGATTTGTAATCTATATCTTGGTCCTCGAGCTTTCCCCTTGATAATATAATCTTGTATCATTCCTTTATTATGTCAGGGGCCAGTTTTATTGCCCCAGTAAAATGGTAGGCTCCTTGAGGAAGGGCTTAATGTTATAACTGGTATCCCTATTATCTCCCATAGTGCTGGTCACAGGATTTGCTACCTGGTCCAGTTAAAGGTTCTGTAAGGAACAGCTCTAGAAAGTATATGGTATTCTCTCTCCAATATGGCTGATGGGTGCAAGGAGGAACACCTGATCTAAGGTCAGCCAATCCACTGGCCACCCAGGGAGCAACTGGATGCTTCCTACTGAGAATTCAACTGAAGTACTGGCGGTAGTTCGCAGCTTGGGCCAGGCAGCAGCACTGCACATTTTGAACCTGCTTGGGTCTTTATACTCCCACAGACAGGTGAAGTATTGTCCATAACCCTTCTCCTGGTCTAATTTTGCCATTATTTGATTAACAGGGATTCTTAGTTCCATTCCTCCATGTTGCAGACTTTCAGTCTGTACTTTTGTTAACAAAGTCCCTGTTCTCTTTAAATGACAACATTTTCCTAGGTAAACATTTATTTAAACAAACCCTATATCTATTAGCGAAACGTACATGAGATTTGTCATCCACAATGGACAAAGTAAAGGAGAATGGCCTTTAGAGAAGCAAAGGGTGACAGACATTTGTTTTTTCTACCTGTTCAAATCAACATCCTTTCCCTTACTTCTGGCAGCACAATTTCCTTTAAGAAATAATTCCTCCCCATTTTAAGTGCCATCTTGGTCTGTGAATTAAGATGCTCTGCCCTATTGTGGTCAGAGGTAAGCAACCAGAGTTTCCTGGGAATCTGAATCCTCAGCAGAATAACTCAAGAGTGGCATAGGCTTAAAAGAGATTCATTAAGACAGAAACTTTCTAAAGAAATTATCCCTTAGTTACCCTTCTATCTAGACCAAGGGTTGGCCAGTCACAGCCCAAAGAGCAAATGTAGGCTACCACCTATTTTTAGAAATAAAGTTTTATTGGAACAGAGCCATGCCCACTTATTTACATATCGTCTATGCCTGCCTTTGTGCTGCAATACATAGCTGATTAGCTGCGACAGAGACTATATGGTTCGCACAGCTGAAAAGATTTACTATCTGGCCCTCTGCAGACAAAACTTGCCAGCCCCTGAGCTAGAGCCCTGAAGATGCTCTGGTCTCTGTCCCTACTGGGGCTAAATGAATAGCTTCGTTTATCTTTCACTTGAAAGAGTCAATTTCTTTTCTTTTGTTTGCAAAATCCCTAATTGGTCACACACCTTGCTCAAGTGTATGCAGAAATGTATTGTAAAATGAAGTTCTTACTCCAGAAACCACTGAAAAACTTGATTCCCATTCTCCAATGTGATAACACTTTGCCGCCTTTTCTGCCATGGAAGGCAGGAAGACCGCGTACAGACTGTGTACCGTGCAATGCAATGCAAAGATGATGTACATCCTTCCTCCTCCTGAGAGTAGGTCAGACACGTCAAGCTAAGACTGAAAATCACATTGCCCAGCTTCAGCCTCACTTAACTTAAGGGAAAAAAAAATCTCCAAACAAAAAATAGGCACAATGAGGAAAAGAATGGTATTACCCATCGCTACAAAAAGCTTACCTAATCCTCCCTAATTGGGAGCACTGCCCAAGGCCAGAATCATTCAATCTTAAAGGAATGCATCATCCCCAAATGTAGTCCTAAATAAGCACGGCACTAAAATGCTCTCTTTAAATCCTAGTGCTATCATTAGACTACACATATGTGAGTTTTGAATTCTGTCAATAAGGAAAAACCATGAAACACTGGCTGATTATTTCCCTGGATCACCCTTTACTTTCTCCGAACTGAAATCTCTTCTAACCCAGGCAAAGGAAGCCCGCAAGTGGAAAGCAAAAGAGGGGAACTGGATGGCTAGGGTCTTGGGCAACTTGGCAGCTGTTCTGCATACAACCAGCACAGACAGTGGGTGCAAGTGCTCAGTGGCTAATTAGTATTCATCGGAGAGTACATCTAATTTACTGAAACATAACCATGGTGGGAAACAGACAGATTCCTTCTAATTCTTTTTAGCCGAGAAACAATTAAACAGAATTAGCAGTATTAGAAGGAAACTAATAGTAAACAATTAAAAAGAAGACCCCTGAATAATTACTAAACACCTAACCACATCCCTATCCAGGATCCTTTAAAACCTTCCCCGCCACCTGGAATTCCATTCAACATGTCTGGTATTCCACAGCATACAATTTTTTTTGAAAATTATTTAGTAAAAACATTAAAACATCCCAAAGCATACTTTTTTTTTTTGATAGCAGGTATTTGTCAAGAACTTCCTAACTTGAAGAGTAATGATAATGATAATAATAAAGACAACTGTCGACATTTATTAAGTTCTCACTCTGTGGTACACAGGGCGCAAAGCACTTTATTTGCAGCATCTCATTTAATTCTTACAACAACCCAAGAAAGCAATAATTATTGTTATCCTCATTTTGCAGATGAGGAAACTGAGGCTCAAAGAGGAGAAGGGACATGCAGAAGGTCCCCAGATTTGAAAGTGTCTTTGGATCAAATCAAGGCATCTTCCCTCAGTGCTTCTGTTGATAACTATTAGGTTAGGGTATTTCTCTCCTAAACACAAATCTTACCTAGACTATAATTTCCCCCTAATCCAGGACAATGACCTACCACTACAAATCATACAGCAACCATGCCACTTTGAGACTGCACCCTTCTGGAAAACAGTAGAAAGGAAAGTTACTTTCATAAAGAATTCCCTTTCAGAAAAGTTTCTCTGTCTTCTTAATTCCCCTACCAGTATGAACTGCTTGTGGCCTCCAGGATGAATCATGAAGGTATTCATGATACCTTCCAGGAGGCCACATGATCACATCACCTAGCTGTGACATCCCCTTTCTCCACCCAGTCGAGACAGCTTATAGGTGCACGCAGGCAGTATCATCATGGGCTATAATTAACCCTTTACGGGTTACTCAAAGCAAATGAAAATGCACAATGTCAATCCCCTGTAAAGAAAAAAATATGTTCTAAAGGCATTTCTAGTCTCTTTTTCCCCAAACCAACCTCAAGTGAAAGAGAAGCAAGCAAACCACAGAAAGACTTCAGGGAATACTCACTGCTCCCCAGGGGCCAGTTCTCCACTGGTTTCCACCGAGCACGTGGGTGCGGCCAGGGCTGGCGCTCCGGGGACGATAGTCCTCATTTTGGAAGGGGTGCTGAGCTAAGCCACTGTCTGGGGTCCTCTGAGGACATGGTGACATGGAACAGTCTTGGTCGGTTTCTGGGATATAATCCTGGTCGCACTCGCTCCGATCGATCACGTGGTCACTGTAGTTGACACACACCACTTGCCGGGTTGCCCTACCTTGCCCACAGGTCACAGAGCACTAGGTTGAACGTTCAGAAAGAGAAAGGGTCAGTCATTGGGTGGAGGGGTTGAAAACTCCTGAATGTGCATTTCTGTAAATGGTCTACCACTTTCCCAAATTGCTCAGGCCAAAAACCTTGGGATCATCCTTGTTTCCTCTCTTTTTCTCCCACCCCATTTCCATTTCAGTGAGAAATCTGTCAGCTCAGTATTCAAAATATATCCCCCAAATCCAGCCACTTCTTACAGTCTGCATCATCACCTCCCTAGTCCAAGATATCACCTTCCCTTGCCAGGACCATGCAATGGGCTTTCAGCTGAGCTTTGCTTCAGATCTGGACACTCCTCACCTGAGTCTGCTGTCTATGCATCACAGAACATAACCCATCAAAACAAAAGTCAAATCCTATCCTTCCTTCCAGTGATTTTCCAATTCATTTGAATAATACCCCAAATCCTTACACTGATCTACTAGGCCCTTTATGATGTAGCCACTGACTACCTCTTTGACCCATCTAACATTCAACACTCAGTGCACTCCAACTATGCTGGCCTTGCTGATGCTTCTTGAACATGCCAACAACACTTCCATCTGAGGGGATTCATACCTACTACCTCTTTTGCTGTACCACTTAGATACCCATGTGGTTCACTCCCTCACTTCACTCAGGTCCTGCTCAATGTCAGGCCTTTTTTGACCACCCTGTCTAAAAGCACATCCCATCTTTCTCTATTCCATTTCTCCTCTTGACTTCTTTCTAGGATTCATCAGCACCTATTGCTATATTATATACTTCCTTATTTGTTCATTGACTGGATCCTCCATTGGAATAATCTCCATGAAGGTAGAAACTTTATTATTAATTTTTCACTGCTCTTTCTCTAGTAAACTTTCACAAATATCTGGGGAGTAGATAGATGGATCTTAGAGAAGATGAACTGACAGATGGATGGACAGATGGATGAATGGATGCATGGATCAATATCTGAAAGCTCAAGGAGTGAGAGTGAGATTATCTACTATTTATTGAGTAGTACTTTCTTCTAAGCATTTAACATACATAATAATCTCAATCCTTACAACGACCCTGTAAAATAGTATTCTTTTTGGTCTTCTCTCCTAAAACAGATTGCTCAAGGCCATGCAACAAGTAAATGCCACGGTCTGGGTTTTTACACAAGTCTATTTCATTGCACCTCTTGAATTTCTCTATGTATATTATGATATTTATTGAGATATGAATCTCTATTCTCCTTATGCCCTCTCCTCACCTATCCTAATCTATTTCCTGAACTCTGGGCTTTTTGTGGAGCAGAAAACAGAAGCTGCCTAAAGATAAAAGTTTTACTTTTATAAAAACTAACAGATGGTGCTTAGTGTACACAGTAGGCACGGTCACAGCACTGGATGAGGATTCTCACTTCCCACTCTTGGCAGGGAAAACCAAGAGCCACTTGACTTTCAGGGACCACAGGATACAGGAGGAATACAGACTCAAAGTAAGAGCCTCTCCCCCGACTCTCCTGACATTTTTGGTCCTCTACAAATATGCTGAATACTAATGTGACTCAGTGAAGACTGGGATTTTTCATCAGCCCAACAGGACAGGAACTCGAGCAGACTGTAAACCGATTTATCCATTTTTTGAAAATGTGCATTCCTTATACACTTAGCAAAGAGTCCTTGTACACTTGACTAACTGCACATAAGTGAAGCAGAACAATTTAAATCATAAAACAAGTCCAGCTCTGAAATATTACCCATTGACATTTGCGAGTGGGACCCCCCACTCCACCGACTCCTCATCCCCCCCACGCCCCGATTCCAAATAATGCACTCGCTTACAGAGCTCCAGTCCAAGGCCTTCCACTGCCCACAGGGTGTCACCGAACATTCCTCCTTTGCCACCGGTCTAGGCAGGGTAGTGCAGGCGCTCTCATCAGCCACAGAGCCGTCCTCATCTCGGCAGCTGACGTATCTCATCCGAGTACCTTTCCCACAGGTGGCTGAGCACTGGGTGTTGGAGTAAAATCATGCGGTTACGTTACTCGAATGGCTGCTCAGAGGACAATATCCCACTTTCCATAGTCATGTCAGAGAAAGTTAGCCCCCATCCTGCCCTCCCCGTTTCTCCCAGTCTACTTCTTACTGGAGTCCAAGACCCAAATCGCCATTGGGTTCTTGGTGCACTGTATGTGCTTCTCCTCGTTTCCGGGGCAGCTGGGGGAGGATGACAAGATGGTAATTCACAGTCCTACATGTAATGGGGGAAAAAACAAAGTCACTTTCAAGTCAATGCACTTTCAAGTTCATGGTCACGGTGGATAAAAATGTAAAGGCTAAGAATTCTAAGGCTTCAGATTTCTCTGTGAATCTGGGCAAGTCACATGACCTCTCTCAGTCCCAATGTCTTCAACAGCAAAATGAGGTATAATCTTAGTCCCTTTGTGAGTGCCTTAATACAGGGCAGGGGTCAGTTTGATAATTTTTAAAGCCATATTTACTCACCCGTTTGTGTAAAAAGAGAAGAAATATTGTAAAAGGACACATAAGTCATGAAATAGCAGGATATCGTTTTAAAATCATTAGTTGTTAATGTTTTAAAATTCTGATGGCCAAACTCTGTTCTCACATTTCAATTAATTTCTTAATCAGGATTTGCTAATCATGAACTTGCTTTCCCAGTTTGCCTAAAGATTACATCAGAATCCCAGAATGTCAAATGTAGATACAAAAGGTGTATCAATTGGCCAATGCCTGGAATTTATAAAACACGCCTCAATCATTCAAAGTCCCTGTTATGAACTGAGGTCATCTGTATACAGGTAATATTCCAAGATATACAAACAGTAATAAAAGTACACACCTGTTTATATCACTCTCAGCCTCAGTGGTTAGCAACTACCCAGTGATTTAATACATATTAATCACAAGCCTGAGTGCTGTGCACAGTGCAAAAGTGCTGAGGCATGGTGCAAAAGTGCTGGGAGTTGGTGTCAAATATGACTGAGACATCTTTACCTTAGCAAACTTAAATGTGGAATGTGAAATTTTGTTAACTTGGCTCCAGACTTTGCCTATTCCTTTGCTTTTGGTCCAAAGAAAGCCACAGATAACGTTTTACAAAGCGAAGAAATTTTTCACATACTGGAACAGTAGGAGCCATCCCATAGTCAAATAGATATCATAGAATAACTTAAAGAGAAATCATATTTTGAATCTGAATGGAAGCTGCTAAGTCCTCAATTCATGATTATTTAGATGTCATAGTTAACATTTTCCAGGCATTTATCATGCTGTGGTTTGGAACATTTCAATAAAATATTTTTATTATAAAGCACGTGTTGGCTGGTTAATTTATCGATGACGATAACACGTACAGCACTGCCATATTAATTTCCTTTTTTAACACTCTTTATCCATCAACAACACTTTGAAAGGCAGCAGACTAAGGATGTTCAGAAGAGAGACAGTACATCAGCCACATGGGGTCTCATTCAGAGTGTGAGTTCTGGGAATAGCCTGGGTTCAAATGTCATTTTCAGCAATTAGCAAAGCTGTTATACAAACCAAAGCATTCTCTTTATATATTCCCTTTACATACGTGATGCCAAAATCAAGGCCCATATATAATAGTGAGCTGGCAAGTGGTTATCCACCAGCTTCTTGAGAAAAAAGATCTGTGTGTTTACAGATATTGTGTGTATACAAACACACATATTACATGCATGTACATATACATACGTATGTATACATATGTGCTTATTTATTTATTGTAAATTTTACTGATATAAAGGACGTATAGCAATTTTGAAATAACAATAAAATATCCAGTTCTTTATTTTAAATTCCATAAAGCAAATTAATTCTCACAGAATCCATTTGATGATTTCTGCTAAACTTTTGAACTTGTTGCCCTCCTATGTTTGTTACTGCCAAATGAATGTAGTTGAGGCATAAATGTTAGTTGATATATTGTTTATGCTTAAGGGTAGGATGAAAGTGGAATAATGAAGACACACGGTCAGAATTTGACCCACTGACCAATGATGTGGAAGATGTCTTCGCTGAATCAGATACTTTTCAGATATTGGAAGAATATTTCCACATCCTTTTGTTCTATTCACAGTGTAACTGCTACAGACACAAGACTCTTTTAAATTGTTAACATTTTCTCCATTACTTTCTTAAGTCTAAACAATCAACAAAATAATAAATTAAGCCTTGAGTTGTAGCCCTTGCTGATTCCTGTGGTGTAAATACCCTCATCATGATCAATTTCAGGCTATGAATTTGATGTCAATGCACATAGAGTTGGGGAGAGATGTGTGGTAGCACACTTTTATATTGCACATCCACCATACAGACACATATGTACATTGTGTAAGTTAAGTTCTGAATGTTTATTCACTTTGTTTTTAATATCACATATTTAATTACAGGTCTATATTTTCAGTTTTTAATAATAATGGTTATACTTAACAATCAGTTTGCAAAACTCCTGCAAAATTTATCAATTGGCTCTTGTGAGCTGGTACAATTTAGCTCCAGTAAATCACTGTCTGAACATGTGACACTAGTTACTGAATAGTACATTGAAATAATTTTAGAAACATGAGTTTAAAAAAATGAGCCCAAAATCCAACATTTATCATCCAATAAAAATCAGAAGCAAACCTACATATACTTCAAATAACTAAAGAACAACAAAACTGACACATCAAAATATCTGATGTAAATGTAATATACAGGTAAATCTGGACAAGTTAATCTACTGATTGCTCTACTGACATACTTATCTATGAAAGGATTTCAATTTTGTCTGAATAGCTGGGAAGTTTGGTATCTTGGTGCCCAAAGTCAACAACTGAATCAGACAAAGGACACTTACCTGGGTATCAGTTGGTCTAGTTGCTGCATTACAGTCATTGTCATCTACCACTGACATATAAGTCCCAATGATGCATTTCACTGCTCTTAGCTGGTATCCCTGTCCACAAGTGACACTGCACTGGAAGAAGGAGGACATAAGGTATATATAATTCAGCAAATCATCTTTCCCTTACTTTCCCTATAACATTCTCTAAGAGAGAAATATTTCCATCATAGCAGGCCAGAGGGCTGACACTCAACTGAATTAGGTCAAAGTGGGCAATCCTGCTCTGTACAAATTATACTGATTCATTATTATGATGACCCTTGGAATTATTTCAGCCTCCCACTGAAATTATATTTTTATCAGTTCAACTTATTAACTGTGAACTCCTAGAAGGAGCAGACTGCATCTTCATCATTTTTACATCTTTCATACTACCTAGCAGAATGCTGCGGCTAAAACAGGTACTTAATAGAGCTCTGTGACTTTATTTGACTTCTAGGAAATTATCCTGAAGAAATAACTGGAGTTTACTTTAATATTTTTATATAGAATGGTCTTTGCAATATTATTTATAAGAGACAAAAAAATTGGACACCACCAAAATAAGTAACAAAAAGTTCAACATCACAGCATATAGGTAGTTAGGAAAATAATGTAGCCACTAAAAGGCAAATTGTTAATTATAAAAAGCTGTCTAAAAACAGTAAGTAGAGGGAGTGATGTCACAGAAATGGCAGAGTAGGGAGCTCCAATAATTGGTTCCTCCACTGAACCAACCATTTAGCTGGAAAAACTGAAGCCAACATTTTTGGAACTCTGAAATTTAAACAAAACCTTACAGAAACTAGTCAAGTGCTTAATAAAAAAAAGGAAGCCACTGAATTTTGGTGAGAAAGTGTCATGGTATTTCCGATTACTCACCTACCACACTACACATTCCTCTCAAATGTATAGGGATCTTTCTTTAAGAAAGATAATATATTAGGCTGCAAAACAAGTCTCAATATGTTTTAAAAGAGTGAGATCCCACAACCACAATGGAATGAAGCAAGAAATCAGTAACAGAAGAAAAACTAAAAAATTCACAAATATGTGAAAATGGAGCTACATACTCTTAACGAATAGGTAAAAGCAGAAATCATAAGGGATACTAGAAAATACTTTGAGATGAATTAAAATGAAAGCAGAGTATAAGAAAATTTATGAGATGCAATGGAAGCAATGTTCACAGGAAATCTACAGTTGCAAACACCTACACTAATAAAGAAAAAAAATAAATGAATGAAGAAAGATTTCAAATACTTTTTAAAGAACTAGAAAAATAAGAGCAAACTAAAAAAAAAAAAAAAACAGGAAAAAGAAGGAAACAATAAAGATTAGAGGGGAGATAAACGAAATAGAAAAACAATAGAAAAAAATCAACAGCACCAGGAATTATTTGAAAAGATCAACAAAATGGACAACGCTTTAGCTAGAATGACTAAGACAAAACGAGAAAAGACTCCAATTACTAAGCATCAGAAATGAGGAGGGAATGTATCTACTGACCTTATAACAATAAAAAAGATTATATACAAGTACTATGAACAATTGTAAGCCAATATATTAGAGAATCTAGATAAAACATGCAAACTTATACAAATTGCCTAGAAACACACAAATCACAAAAATTGACTCAAGAAGAAATAAAAAATATGAGCAGACATATCAGAAGTAAAATGATTGAATCATCAATCAAAGCCTTCCTCAAAAAGAGGTTTGTACAAGTTCACTCATGAATTTTACCAAACATTTAAACAAACATTAATACCAATGCTTTTCAAATTCTTCCAGAAAAAATGGAAGGAGAACACATCCTAACTCATCCTATGAGGCCAGTATTACCCTAACACCAAAGCCAAAGACAACACACACCCATACCAGATTAATATTGCTTATATAGATGTAAAAATCCTCAACGAAGTACTAACAAATTGAATTCAATAGTATACTAACAGGATAATAATACATCTTGGCCAAGTGGGATTTAGTCCAGGAATGTAAGGGTGGTCCAACATAAGAAAGTCATTTAATGCAATACACTACATTAACAGAACAGAGGGAAAAAATGTGTTTAACTCAATTGAAGAAAAGGCACTTGATAAAATTCAACACCTTTTCATGATGAAAAATATTCAGAAAGTTATCAATAAAAGGAAACTTATTCAACATCATAAATGACACTCAGGAAAAAAAACCCACAGCTAACACCATACTCAATGATAAAAGAGCAAAACTTTCCCCCACAAGATCAGGAACATGACAAGGATGTCTGCTTTTACCACTGCTATTCATCATGTACTGGAAGTTCTAGTCAGAGAAATTAGGAAAGAAAAAGAAATATTAACAAAAGACATGCAAAGAAAGTGGAAAGGAAGAAGTACAACTAATTCTATTTGCAGACGTCATCATGCAGTACATTGGAATCCCAAGAATCCATTAAAACTATTACTAGAGCTAATAAACAAATTTAGCAACATTGAAGGATATGAGATAAACAGAAAAACCCATTGTATTTCTATACATCAGCAATGAACAATCCCAAAAGGAAATTTTAAAATAATTCCATTTACAACAACATCTAAAAGAATGAAATACCTAGGAACAAGTTTAAACAAGGAAGTGAAAGGTTTTCTACATTAAAAACTATTAAACTTTGCTCAAAAAATTAAAGAAGACCTATATAAATAAATAGACATTACATGTTTATGGATTAAAAGATTTAGTATTGCTAAGGTGACAACATTCTCCAAATTAATCCACAGATTCAGTGAAATCCCAATCAAAATCCCATAGCGTTTCTGCAGAAATGAAAAAGCTGATCCTCAAATGCATGTGGAAGTAAAAGAGACCCCAAATAGCCAAAATAATATTGAGAAAGAAGAACACAGCTGGGGGAATCACACATGAAAGAAGCTAGATAGAAAAGGCCACAAATTCGATTTCTATGAAATGTTCAGAATAGATAAATCCATGACAATGGAGATAGATGGTTGCCAGGGACTGAGGGAAGAGTCAGATGGGGAGCAACTGCTTAGTTCAGCGGTCCCAACATTTTTGGCTCCTGGGACCAGTTTCATGGAAGACATTTTCCACAGATAGGGTGAGTGGGGGTAGTTTTGGGATGAAACTATTCCATCTCAGATCATCAGACATTAGAGTCTCATAAGGAATGTGCAAGCCTCGATCCCTCACATGTACAGTTCACTATAGGGTTTGCGTTCCTATGAGAATCCAATGCTGCCACTGATCTGACAGGAGGTAGAGCTCAAGCAGTGATGCTTATCCACCTCTCACCTCTTGCTGTGTAGCCTGATTCCTCACAGGCCATGGCCCATGACCCAGAAGTTGGGGACCCCTGGCTTAATGTGTACAGGGTTTCCTTTTGAGGTAATGAAGTTTCATAACCAGATAAAGGTGGTAGTTGCAAAACATTAATATACTAAATGCCACTGATTTGTTCACTTTAAAATGGTTCATTTTATATTATGTGATTTCACTTCAACTAAAAAAAAAACAACTGGTAGAGTACAATCACCATATTACTTTAAAAAATTAGAAGAAAATCATAAATATGTTAGCAACAACTAATCTCAGTGTAGAGGTTGAACTGGGTTTGATTTTCATTTTGCAAAATTTCTCTTATGGATATTTATGACTCTTAAATAACACCTTTAAAAAAACTGTTCCCCTGAATTGCATGTTCAGTTAAAGGAAAAAAAGATCTTTGATTGTAAGATGTGTAAGGAATGGCCTGGTGTAGACACAGATAAAAAATAGGACTGTCATTTCTAATAGACGTTATTTTCAGATCTTGACAGTGACCCTAATCTGTGTTCTCCTCCTCTTATTATTCTCTAAAAGTTATACAGATACAGATAAAAAGAAGATGAGATTAGAAGTATAAGTGAACTCTCCCTATTAATTCAGACCTGATTGGCTATTTGGACTGTGGATGCTATGAAATGGGGAAAATTCAGAAGAGTGTCCATTTCAGTGATAGAAATTGTAAGTGTGTGATAATAAAGCTGCTTCCACTTGTTGCATGCATATTTGGAGATGAAGATAGAGGCTAAAAGACTGAAGTGGCTGTGGCTGGTCAGGGTAACGGGAGGGTCATTCTTCAAGGGATTATGTAAGTGACAGCAGACAGCTGTTCTACTTCTTTGGAAACTCAGAGTGCTACTTAAATAGTACCCTGAATGCTTCTTCTTCTATATTAGGAAGGACTTAATTCCAAGAGTAGTGCTCCTCAGAGGCAAGCCCAAGGGAGACTTTTACTCTCCTTTAAGAATGGCTCAAGTTAAAGTTGTGGAACCTAAAGACCAGGGGACTCGGAAAAGATTCTTTCCAAGCATGAGAGTTTTGCAACTTTTGATTTAATTAATTATGTTTGAAGAGTCTGGCTTATTTATCAGAGGTGAGCTTTGTAATTGTGACACTGGGAGTCAAAAAGTCTTTTCCAAATCTCATTCCAGACCTTGCCAGAGACTGGTGCTTGATCATCTTCTGTAACACCCACAGAGGCACACTAGAAGATAACATCAACCAGACATGAAATCTGTTGTGAATTTGTTCAAATACTCCTGTGCGCAAACGAAAGGGAAAGATAGGCATGTGGGTCTGTAAAAAGGGTAATCAGCTCCAGGAGGGCAGGCGACAATCCTTGGAAGCCGGGCAAAATCTCTGCAGAGTTACATGTGCTTGATCCAGTTCCACAGAGGTGTCCTGCATGCCACCCGGCACAGCAGTTAAATCCCCACCACTGGAATGCTCCTTTGTAAGCCCTCTCCAGATAACAAGGAAAGAATGTAGTTAAGAACCTTATCATTCAAAATACCTGTCCCCAGGGACCCGCCTGCCAGGATGCACATTCCGGCTGCTGACAAGTCTGCATAGATGTTGGCTTGGTCTCAGGGTCACACATTCTATCGTTTAATCGATCTTCACCAAACTGACACCAGACCTGGCGGTGCTTATGCCCCTTTCCACAGGTGACCAAGCACTGTAATGAAAAGCAGAGCTGGTCAGGGTCATTTCTGATCAATGTGTTGTGGTTTCTGGGGGTTATTTATTGATGAGTAGGAACAGTGTGTCCTTTTCCCACACCAATCCCTCTTCCATAGCAATTTGTAAATATACTAAGCCTCATTTTTCCTTTTGTTCGTTCATACATTCATTCATTCTATATTTATAGTCTCTGGGTCAGTTTCAAGCACAAAATAAACTCAACATAGCATCACGCTATAAAATTTGAAAAACAACATTCATGATTTTCTAGCATAGGAGTTAAATGTGGGGAATTATAAATCAGATCAACCTGGGTTTTAACCCTTCTACAACCAGGTCACAAGATCAATTTTTCTCATCTGTGAAATAAGAATTAGTGCCTACTGCAAAGGGTTGTGAAAACTAAATGAAACAAATCCAAGTTAAGCTCTTAGCACAATGTTCATTTAATAAATGTTAAATATAATCATCATTTTATTCATACTTATAGTAGAAAATTTGAAAACTACAGAAAACCATAAAAGAAAAAAATTATAATGATCCAAAATCTCACTACACAAGGATAACCATTATCAATACTTTATTATTTTCTTTCCAGTATTTTTTAGCAACTTTGGATTTTAGTAAATTTACAGTTTGATCTCCCAACCCCCATTTTATCACATATTGTTGCAAAAGTTTGTCAGTTTAAATGATACTTTAACTAGTATTAGCTATTGAAGTAAAATTTAAGCCCACTACTTCTTTTATCTTTTTTAACCAAATACTAGAGATTTTTAAGCAAAGGTAACTTGTTAATCTAGAACTAAAGCACTAGGTTTGTAGTTCATTTGTTCAGGAATCAGATACTGTTAATCAAATACACTGTTAATTGACTACCATTTCAGGGCCATTAATAGTATCCTCTTCAGATTCACATTTTATTTGATGGTGAAAGTAAAATTACACTTACAAGGATGGGATAAGAGCATGGATATAGGAGCTGTAGCAGGGAAATTTTTTGTTTTCCTGTGTTCCTGACTTATCCCATAAAAAAGGGCCAGGCATGGTGGCTTACACCTGTAATCCCAGCACTTCAGGGGGCTTAGGCGGGGGGGAATGTCTGAGCTCAGGAGTTCACAACCAGCCTGGGCAACATGGTGAAACCCCGCCTCTACTAAAATACAAAAAATCAGCCATGCATCGCAGCGTATGCCTGTAGTTCTAGCTACTAGGGAGGCTGAGGCAGAAGAATTGCTTGAACCTGGGAGGTGGAGAATATAGCGAGTTGAGATCACACCACTGCCCTCCAGCCTGGGCAACAGCAAGACTTCATCTCAAAAAAAAAGAAAAGGAACTTCTGTTTTCTGTTTCTTATTTCTCTTCTTCCCTTTAAGGAAGGTGGAGTGAGTCCCTGCTTGGTAAGAATCTCCTTGGGTTGTGTTAATAGTGAGTGATAATACTATACCATAAAAGCAAGAAAGAGGCTACATCTTCTTTCTCTTGTTGTCCTTAGGGACCACTTGCACTAAGCACTGGAGGGTTTGCCTTGTGCTTCATAAAGTAAGAGATGAGAAAGGTATAAATCTGGTACTCAGTCTGGTCCATTTCTTTTTGTTTTTCTAAATTTTTTTGTTTGTTTTTTCCTTGCAGTTAGATAAGTAAGTCAGACAGGTCACTCCCTGGGGTCTGATTCTCTTATTTCAAAGTCAAGGAAATAGGAAACCTCATATTGACTTCAGATGTGAGCTAGTATAGCTTTATGATTAATAAATCCATGATTTCCTTTCAGTGACTTAGCTAGGGCTCAAAGAGAAGGGAAAGTGATGGACTGAAACTTCAAAATCACAATAGAAGCTACCACAGTGAGTAATCCAGCCAAGCCCAAAGTGCCTCTGAGGTCACTGGCAGACTAGTCACATCCAGTACTACAGTCATGGTGCAGGTGGAGACCTGGAGTTGTTTTCTCAAGGGAGACAAAGGAGAAAGGGAGAGGTGGGAGAAAGGTGCCCAAGATTTAGCCTTAAACAGATAAGGAGCACCAGAACTAAAATATGAGAGATGACCTAGGGGAAATAACAGCCCTCTCATCTCACCTCTGACCAGTCTCCAGATTTCCACTGTGGACAAGGGAACTCATTGCACCTCTGAATGGTAACTTTATCTTGATGCGTGCATTTGCTGTCATCCAGTACATCATTTCGGGTATTGACACAAATAGCCCTTCTCCTCTGGGTCCCACCATCACAGCTTTTAGAACACTGTAGGGACAAAAAATTAAATAAAACCGTTGCTAAGTTTCTTATAAAGTATGCTCAAGATCCTGGCTATGTAGTCTCTTCTAGCTCTTAAGAAACAAACACACAAGCTGGCCAACTCTAGTTGTTATTTTGGTGGAGAACTTTTCATGTTATGTTTGCTTACCAGGTTTATAATTAAAGTCAATAGTAGCTCATTGGCATACAAAAATAAAATTGAAAATGGCTTGTAGAGTATGCAAAATAGATCATTTGAGTTGTTCTACTTCTTCCAATTTACCATATGTCATACCCAGGTCAGACATTACAAATCAATCATGGTATTCTATTCTGCAAAGCTTGAATGGGGTCAGGCATTACAAGTCAATCATGGTCCTCTTTTCTACAAAGCCTAAATGAGGCTTACACACCCACAAGGAGCCACTAAATAATCAAACAGCATCCAAGAAGACTCTCTGAGTGAGAGCCAACTTACTTCAGTCCAGGAAGAATAGCGCCAGCCGCCCGTGTTACATTCCCCTGAGCATTTTTCACGGTTGCTTGGTTTGGGATGACTGCTGCAAAAGCCGTCATCAACCTTCTCGGTCTTCCCATCCAGCCTGCTATATTTGGCACAGTAGATGTCTAATGTGCGGTAACCCAAACCACACTGGGCACTACATTCACTCCTGCTGGCAACATGCCACCTATGCATAAAAAATGGAGCAAAATCAACATTTCTGTTAAAACAAATATGCCTTATCTATAGTCAGCTAGTATTCATAGAAGAGTTATTTTTCCTTTCTTAACTCGAACATCATGAAGCCCAAAGTCACAGTTACTAAAATCTAATTTTAAACCAACATATCCATGTATTTTTCGTGGCCGTCAATATACATGGAAGTCACAGAATGACAGCCAGAGGTCTTATCTTTGTGATGAATTTACCCCAACACAGTCAATCTGAAATTCAAGCTACCAAAATGAAAATAAATAAAAACAAAACAAAACATTGAAATTCAACAGAGCAAATAAAGCAATTTTATATTTCAAAGGCTCATGCAATCCAGTACTTCATTTGGCTTTTCTCAACAGAAAACTGCTCTTGGAATCTCACCCTAAGATACCTCCTTTATGTGGGTCTACGCTAGAAGGTGTTCAATGAACATTCCATGAACTAATTAAAGAATGGATAATTTGGACTACAGTTGTGAATTTCAAGTATATTATACCCTGTGTACATTATTATCTGTAAATAAAGCCTCTTAAATTCCTTGAAGACATGGACTATATTTTATACAATTCAATTACACCCTTTAAAATTAGATTTGAATCTATAAATCTCTGTTACCTTTGTATCCATAGTACCTATAATGAGATTTTGGGAGGACACAGTGGGTATTCAGTATGTGCTGGCCAATTATCTAGTTCTTTTAATGCCCCAGGAATATGATCAGCAGTGCTTAAATTAAAAAAGAAAATAAATAATGTACTTAAACTAAATATTCTAAATAAACCCTTAAAATGTATTTTGTTGATTACATTTAGAAATCCAAAAAGGGTGGTTTCTTTATACTCTTCATTGGATTTTACTCTTGACTCTTCACTCTCTACTGCTCAGAAATTGAGTGGTTAGCTGGTTACCAATGTCCTGAGACTACTTCCATGCATACCTGTTTAGGGTAGTACTCAGGGAGAAAAAAAAGTAAAAAGAGTTCTGGCCACATGCTTGTCTTGGAATTTCTCATGAATACCCAAAAGTAGGTCAGAGTTGACCATTTAGCAAGTAAAGTGGACTATGGAGATTTTCCGATAGAGTGACACCGTATTTGGGGAATTTTGTTCTAAACTGGAACACGTTCAATGGGGAATTGTAAAATAATGCTTTATCTCATCCTGTCACAGTCTAGTGGGGCAAATGCTCACTTCCTTCAGGAAGTGTGGCAAAAATGTGGCCCAATTCAACAGAAAGCATCTGGAACTTTCATCTGCCCTTTGATTCTTGGCTACCTTCTCTTTGCCTTCGTCACCATTTCCTTGTGGAAAGGTTATTTTCCATCCTGGATAAAGCCAGAAGGTATCCTGCCTCCACAAGAAAACACGCCAGCAGCTTAGCATGGCAGAGTGGCTTGAGTGCCCCCAACAGTAACATCATCCCCTGAATCTGAGCAGAGAACCTAGAAGAGTCTATGGAAAGGGCATAGCACTGCCTTAGAAAAGTTCTCAAGATGCTACCCCTTGCTGGCCTGGCGTGGTGGCTCACGCCTGTAATCCCAGCACTTTGGGAAGCTGAGGTGGGTGGATCACCTGAGGTTAGGAGTTGGAGACCAGCCTGGCCAACATGGAGAAACCCCATCTCTACTAAAAATATAGAATCAGCCTAGTGTGGTGGTGTGTGCCTGTAATTCCAGATACTCGGGAGGCTGAGGCAGGAGAACTGCTTGAACCCAGGAACAGAGATTGTGGTGAGACGAGATTGGGCCATTGCATTCCAGCCTGGGTAATAAGAGCAAAACTGCATCTCAAATAAAAAAAAAAAAAAAAAAACGCTACCCCCTGCTTTGTAGTCTCTCCCTGGATGGTTGTCTTCACTTCAGTGTTTTGTGTTCATTTGGTTCATTTCAAAGGACATAAAATACAATTGCATTTTACTACAATATTTCAGAAAAGGGTTTTAATAAGTAGAAACTGAGAGAAAAAAGTGTAAGTCTATGTTTTTGTTGTAGAGCAGTTGTGGGATTAAATAATTTAAGAACTACTGAATTCAAAACGCTTTATATACTGCAGAACTTCTCAAGGCCTTTGAAACATTGATCAGCATTATTAATCTCCACATGGGAAAGGAGATTCTTGGTAAGGCTTCTCAGACATACTGGTTTGCCATGCGTCATCTTACGGAATGAGTGATCCACATGCATGCTTTTGGAAAAACTATTTCAGAGTTTGACCGATCAGTAACAATCCTCTCTTCAGTCTTTTAGTTTTAACCACAGCTACTTGACAATAATTAGTATAAATCATGGTTTTACTGACCGTCACTTTGATAGAAGCAAGATAGAACACCTTATTTAGGCTTGGCTTGTGCCTTTGTGTATTTCTCAGTGAACAATTTTATTTTCCCAGCAATCTATACAGGCCAGTAAGATATACATTTGAATGTTGACAAATAGGCATGATCTTTTGTTTAATTTTAGGCATGAGCATGCACCTGTCTAATGGGGCCTTGGAAACTAATCCTAAACTCCTGTTTTTTTTTTTTCTTTGCATTTTAAAATTCCTAAACCTATGATCTTCACATCTACCAAAAGACCTGGCCACATCCCTTCCCTTTTCTTTAATCAGAGGTGCCATTATTATCATCAGAATCTGTGATCTGACCTGCTGTCCTTGTTTGATCTGAATAGAAGATACATAAAAGTTAAGTGTTAAAAAATAGTGACTTTCTCCAAATGGGGAATTTAGAATTTAGAATAGCTTAGTAAGCTAGCATACTAAGCTAGCATACTAAGCTAGCTCATCTAGCATACCTACTATATGAAATAAAAAGGCCTGAAGCCCTGATTTTACCTGGGGATTGTGACATCACTTTTAATAAAAATCAGAGGATGAACTATGGAATCAGAAAGGCCTGATGTGAGTGTCACTCATTAACTAAGTGACCCTAATTGAGTCACTTGACTTCACTAAGCCTCAGTTTCCTCATCTGTGAAATGGAGGGAAACAGAATCCACTTCACTGGGCTATTTGGGGGACTGAGCGAGGCAAGGCATGTGTAGCATTTCACACATATGGTACATATTCAAGAAAAGTAGCTATTACTGTTATAATTTATTATTATTATCATTATCCTTGGTGTTTCACTCTCCAACCAAGTTTTAAGTATCATGTAACTCCACATAAACCAATGAGCAGATATCTATTCAAGATCTTTTGCATCATTTTACATAAAAACTCATGGCTTTGAGGCTACCTTTCAATACATTAGCTTTGTAAGCACTGTTTAAATTTTATGTCTAAGTGCTTTCAATGCAGGAGAAACTCTAGAGAACATCACATAAGCCACCATCATCACAGATTAAATCGTGGCTCATTTTGGAACCTGCTCAAAGTGAAAAATAGTTCTTCAAAATAACAGCTCAAACATTATCTCCACTCTCAAATTGGTGCTCCATGGGTAAACTTAAAAAGAGGGTTCTTAAAGAATTATTCACTTTTTTATGATCACATTCTATTATTTGAAATGCTTTGTATAAATCCATCATCTTTGGGATCATAGGAGCACACTTAGTGCTGCAGGCAGGAGTTCTGCTGTAACTGTACTTATTGTGGGAGACTCAGTCCCGTTCTGATTCAGCCAGTGGAGAAAAGACAGGTAAGAGGCTCCAAGCAAGGAAGAGAACAGGGATGGGGCAGAAAGCTCATGGGAATTCTTTCTTTTCACAAAGGAAGAGAAGCTACCATGAGTATCACTCATCGTCATAACTGAATTAAGAATAAAAACAGCTCTCTCCTAAGGTTTAAGCATAGGATCTAGGTGCAGACAGACCACATTTATATTTCTGTCACTCCACTAACTAGTTGTGTGAGCTTGGGGAATTTGCTTAAAGACTCTCAGCCTCTATATTCCTTATTTGTACAACGGTAATAATAATAATGTATATATCATAATGTTGTTTGAAGAATTGGTAGGGTATTAATTATATTAACAGCTTAATGGATAATGGGATAATGTAAGAACTATCCTACTAGTAAACGAATATTAATAGGATAATATATAACTGTTAAAAAATAGTTCTTAGTAGATGGTTGACTCTATTACTATAATCATTTCAGAGTACTGGGGAATACAGTGATAATTTGATATAAGGCTATTCTGAAAATATCATCATTCCCAACGTATTAAGGTTGTGCTTCAAGGCATCTATCCACCAATTCAAATTTTTTCTCAAACTTTAATGATTAATTCAGTTTGGCAGTTAGCTAATTGTTTTTTCCTGAGGACTTGAACTTTAATTTAACTCAATTGACTGAAACAATGGGTTTATATGGACAGTATCTACAAGAATATTGCCTAGTATAAATGTCTTTTAATGTCTTCTTGTTGTTTTTTTTAGAATGACTTTTGTCAATATATTTTGGAAAGCCAATTTCAATAGAGCAATGAGCTAGAAAGTCAGTGACACTGGGTAGAGGCTAGAAAGATCCTGGACTTTGAAGTCAGAGCCTTCAGTCAGGACTGGCAAAGATATGACACTCGTACCATAACTGCCCCTCTCACTCCCACGGCAGACTTTACTAGTCAGTCTCATAACTCCTCTGTTTTCTCAGAGCCTCAAGAAGGCCTTATAATCTGCGCTAAAGCACTATAGGCAGCCAATATCCTTTGATAGGATTTGGCATTGTAATGTGAAGCCTTCAAAATGCTTACGTATTCACTTTTCTGCTTGTAAATGGTGAGACCTTAACACATTCCCATACACTCTCCACTGAATTTCCTTCTTAAAAGGAGGACAAAACAGCAATGCACCTTAACTGCATTTAACTGTCACGCAGACTATACAATGCAAGCCCCGACTACTTAATATTTCAATATGACACAGTCAACCTTGCAGGCAAGTGGAAAAGCTTCAGAATGCTCTACCAATATTTCCTGCCTCAGATTTTACACTTTTCTTAAATAAAGAATTGTTTGAATTCTCAGACATCTGTATATACATTTTCTTGTTTCTTACATGACACTACATTAGTACACTGCAACTTTCATGTGTGTAGGAGTTCTTCTATTGGGTGGTATACACTCTAGGTAGATATAGATCCTTATAGGGTACTCTGAGGGATGAGGTTCTCCCCTTTTCTTTTGACTTTCAAAACAAGATTTTACATACAGTGTGACTCAATCATAATGCTAATACCTACCCAGCAAGCTGTGAGGATCAACTGAGAATGTTTTTTGGCAAGTGCCATATTCTATTAGCTATTTTTAATTCTTAGGTGAACAAGAAATCTGCACGTGTATGTCCTGGTTAATCAGTTCCAGAGGGATGGGGAATTGGTTAAAGCTCATTTCACTGAAGCACAAGAAAGGGGAACTAAAGACCAGCATCTCCTCCTTCCACTTCTCCTGATGGGACCTCCTGCAAAACTCTCACAGTTCAGTGGTAAAGACCTTGAGGAAACAATAGCCCACCTCAGGTCACAGTCTATGCCACAGGGTTCAGTAATGGGTCCAGGCTGGGGCAGCCGATCACATCTTTGATCAGAAACAGTAAGCTGATCAGATTCCCTGGTGCAAACAGATTTTCGTTTCCGCTCCCCTAAGCAGAGAAGGAAAAAACATTATTCAGAAAAAGTAATCTATTCCATAAACTATTTAGACCCTAGATTGGCAAACATTTTCTCTAAAGAGCTAGATAGTAAATATCTTCAGGGCATGTGATCTCTGTTGCACTATTCAACCCTGAAGTTACAGGGCAAAAGCAGCCACTTAGAGGCAATAAATAAACAAAATCGGCATGGCTATGTTCCAATAAAACTTTATTGATAAAAGTAGGTAGGCCGTGTGCAGTGGCTCACACCTGTAATCTCAACACTTCGGGAGAGTAAGTTGGGTGGATCATCTGAGGTGAAACCCCTTCTCCACTAAAAATAGAAAAACCAGCTGGGCGTGGTGGCATGTGCCTGTAATCTCAGCTACTCGGGAGACTGAAGCATGAGAATCCCTTGAACCCGGGAGGCAGAGGTTGCAGGGAGCTGAGATTGTGCCACTGCACTCCAGCCTGGGCGATAGAGCGAGACTATCTCAAAAAAAAAAAAAAGAGAGAGAGAAAGAAGAAAGAAAGAAAAAGAGAAAAGAAAAAAAGAAAGAAAAAGAAAAAAAAAGTAGGCAGTGGGTTGGATTTGGCCTACTAACTATGGTTTGCTGACTCCAAATTTAGACAAAAGAAAACAAAATAAATAACATATGATATGACTACTAAAACCATGCCTCTGGAAAATTACAATGGCAGAAGTGATTTCTGCTTGGTTTTACAAATGTGTATAAAAATCTCTTAGGGTGAAGAAACCTAAAATTTCCTGAAGCCCTTAAAAAGTTCAACTTCCCAGCCAAAAATGACCAGACACATTCAAAGAAAAGAGATTAGAGAATGTATGCAGATAGAAGGGTTCACAGTTTGCATACATTTGGCTGTTATTTAAAAAAAAAAAAAGATAAAAAAACTTCCCTCAAATCCCCAGAACTCAAATTCAAAGCAGATACCTTGGCAGGGTTTGCTGCATGCTTGCCATGGGCCATGACTGTTCCAGTAAAACTGCTGAGGTTTATCTTCAATCGGAATATTGAAAGAATAGCGTACGTCAGGGTTGTATAACTTTCCCACCGACAAAACCTAGAATGCGTGGACAAAACAGAAAGGTTGTGTGTGGGCTTGGTGATGCCGAGCAGAAGAAAAGGGCGGTGGGCTCGCGGTCAAGTTTTTACCTGAAGCAAAAGTTCTTGCTCAATGCGATCTGTTGCATTAATTCTTTCTACGACAGTCTCGGATCCGCTGTACTCTACCACAGCATTCCCAATGCGGATTTCCCTTTTGGCCATTGTGACAACGAAGTTTCCATTTAGCAAGAATTCACCTTTACTGCTTGATAAAGCTGTAGGTGAGGAAAGACAATAATACACTGATCTTCTGTCAATGGCTAGGTGTTTGAACTATGAAGCAACATCTGGATAGGTAGAGAGTCGCTGTGCACAGAATGGGGACTTTTGAGCCAGACAGGCATGGCTTCAAATCCCAGGCTTGCCACTTGCCAGCTGTGTGGCCTTGGGAATCATTTTCCATCCATCTCCATTTCTTTGTCTCTAAAGTGGAGATAAAAGCACCTACCCGCTTGTGGTACCTGTGAAAAACAAAATGTAACCTAGGTGTCCTAATAAACCTGGAACTTGTTATACACGTCCCACAGTTACAGAATTATAAATGGAAGCAAAAGTGTGGATATGATTTAAAAATATGTATTAGTGAATTGAAATCTTATAAAATTGGTTCCTACACAAATCTGAATATACTAAAATTAGTCAAGCCAATTGAGTCTTTGTTAAGTCTTCTTTGATGGATGCTGGAATCTGAAAATCCATGGTTAATAATGATGCTCAAAGGTCTCCTTTTCAGTGTGGCTTACTGTGGTAGCCAGCCTCAAATACAACCCCAATGATCCTTGTTGTGTGGTATTCACACTGTGTGTCATTCCCTCCCACATTCAATAGGAACGACTGCAATCACTAGGATAATGCAGAAGCAACAGAGCATGACTTCTGAGGCAAGGCCAAAGGGACTGTGGCTCTGTCTTGCTCTTCCTTAGACCTCTGGTTCTGGAAGAAGCCAGCTGCCATATTGTGAGGATACTAAAGAAGCCCACAGAGATGCCTGCAAGCAGCAAGGAAGTACTGATTCCTTCTGCCAACAGCCTCCGGGTGAGTCATCTTGGAAGTGGATTCTCAAGCCCTAGTTGGGTCTTCAGATAATACCGCATTCCTAACTGCCATCTTGACTGCAACCTCATGAGAGACTTCAAACCAGAAACACCCAGATACGCTGTTCCCTAATTCCTTACATGAGACACTGAGAGACAGTATCTATTTGTTGTTCTAAACCACTATGTCCTGAGATAATTTGTCACACAGTAAAAGATTAATACAACTACACAGACCATTATTTCTAAACCTGCAACTGCTTCCCATTGTCAGCACAGATTACATACTTCCTATCCCCTTTCTCACCTTGATTTTTCTCCATGGCACTTTGTTTATACTCTCTTCTCAAACAAGAAGGTAAGACCCATGATGACAAAAATATTGGGATCATTTTATTCACTACTATATCCCAGATTCTGAAAGAGCACATGGCGGGTGCTCAGTAAATAAGTTTCTTTGGGGAAGAATGAATAAACCTACTCCAGATCTCGCAAAAGATGAAAAAAAAAAATCAGTGATGCTGAAAAAGTGATATTGGAAAACTGCTTGAATTGAATGTCAAAATGTTGGCCAAATGAGAACCTGACAGAGTTCAAAATACTCAAACTTACAGAAGCAGAGAATAGGGTGGTAAATGCTCAGGAGCAAGAGTGGGTGGAACAGGAACATGTTGGTCAAAGATACAAAGGTTTAGTTATGCCAGATGAATACATTCTGGAGATCTAGTGTACAGCAGGGTGACTATAGTTAACCAACCATACATACTTGAAATCTGCTTACATGGCAGATCATAAGTGTTGAAAGAAACAAAGGGAGTGGGAGAGAGAAAGAAAGAGAGAGAAAGAAAGAAAAGGAGAGAGGAAAGAGGAAAGGAAAGAAAAAAGAAACAAAAGGAAATGGTAACTATGTAGATGACAGATACGTTAATTAGATTGGCTTTGGTGATTATTTCACAATGTATAGGAGTATAAAATGATTAAGTTGAACACCTTAAATATATGCAATTTTTCTTTGTCAAGCATCCCTCACTGAAGCTGAAAAACGAAACAAGAGAGAACATTGACAAGGAAGATGAGACAATAGCTGCTTAAGAAGAAATTATTTATTAAAAGGTCAAGAGAGATTACTAGGAAAGTTAATAAATCTCTAGAGAACTTTTCTAAAATTGACTCCCTTTCATATTTTACTGTTAAATTTAGACTTTCAGTCAAGAATATACTACTGTGCTATTATGTGATTTGATATGAAAAAGTATGCAAAAATATTTGTCAATTGCTGTATTCTTTCCAAAACCTTGGCATGATTGAAATGAAGATGTAATTTTGTTGATGGTCAAATAAAAATAAATTTATTTTCATAATTTTGGATTAATTTCTAAGAGAAAATCTCAATCATATCTTTTCCCTCTAGTATTTAATACAAAATTTTGCTTTTTTCTGCCCTGGTACCACTGCTCCTTGAATAATAAGTCCTCCTGAGTATTGGGCTTGACATGAACCAGGTATTTAATAAATCAGAGCTATCACAAATTTGGGCTCTGAACAAATACCAGAGAAAGGTCCTCTTACCTTATGTGATTTGTGCATGAGTAGCAAATTTTAGCAGTGAGGATGCCCTTGAAAGGTACAGGCTATGTATTTAGCTGAATAAAAGGAACAAGAAAATTTAACTCATGGATGGCAAATAATTTTCCTCCCCTGTGCCAGTGTCAATCAATTAGTACCAGCTGCCCGACAAACCATGCTGAACATGATTCACTGGCAGCATCATGTCTTAGCACCATATTGATGATATCTGTCTTGGCTGTGGAATGAGGAGTTACGAAGATGTCTTAGGTATTAGCCAGATCCTAACTCATCTTTCATCAATGCAGGTCATCTCATCAATGTAGGTGACACATTATCTTTCACCCTCAGGAGAGAAGCAATGTGTCCATAAAGAGGTTCCAAGGATTTGTGTTAAGTAGATATTATACCCTTATGCAGAGATTAAAGAGGGCTGAGATGAAGCCCTGAATATTTGCGGTTCACCAGCAGTAGGATCCTTATTTTCTTAGACATGGGAACCTCACAGAGTTCATGCAACTGGACACTTTACTGACGCAGGGCTACTGGTTCCAGGATTAGGAATTAACTGCATTGAATTCTATTCCTGATCCAGCACTTCATTTACCAGAATTCTCACCCATGTAAACAAATTTAGCCCCAAGAGAAGAATAAGGTGCCTTCATCTGAAATGACTGGGAAGAATGTGGTGACACAGGGAAAAGTCAAGAATAGCTTTTAAAAGGATAAAATATCCTCCAACTTCTCAGCTCAAAATCCTTTGATAATCACCACTACCTACAGAAGACAGTTAAACCTCCTTAGCATAACCTCCCTGTAACTTTACAAACCTTATCCACCTATCTTTCCAGTCTCCCCATTCACTCCCACCGATAAACCTAAATTTCAAGTCCTGTATCTTTCCAGGTAAGCCATATATTATTCTACATGGAGGCAGTAAAGAGGTTAAATGTGCAGCGTCTGAAGTCAGGCCAATAGGGATTCCAGTTTTTCCCATTTTCTATTTGTATCACCTTAAATAAATTACTTCACCTCTCTAAGCCTCAGTTTCTTCCTCTGTATAATGAGTTATAGGATTTTTATACGTATTGAATAAGAATCCAGATAAGCTTTAGCTCTTGGAAGATCAAAATACTGTTGTATGTACTGTCTCCTCATCACACCTCTCTAAGGTAGTGTCTATTATAGGTGCCTAATTTATGGTTGAGAAAAGTATGACTTAGAAATAGTTAATTTCCCAAGGCCCTGTGGCTCCTAATCATGGAAATCTGTCTCCAGAGCCTATAAACTACTAAATTTTTCCAAGAAGGGCGCTAACAAATGTTTGTTAAATGACTAAATGAGTTCATGCATTCATTCTCTTGTATACAAATAGAAACTAAGTATGTTTGTGTTGTAGATATTCTTTCATGTTCATTTTGTTAGACTGCATGAGCCCTTGAGCAAAGCAGCCATCTAAAAATCTACTTTCTCAAATAATAGACATTGGAGACTACCAAAGGTGGGAGGGTAAAAGGGGGATAACGGTTGAAAAATTATCTACTGGGTACAATGTTTATTATTTGTGTGATGGATACACGAAAAGCCCAGACTTCACCACTACCCAATATATGCCTGTAAGAAACCTGTACTCCTACCCTTTAAATATATAAAATAATAAAATAAAAATAAAAATTTACTTTTACAGGCCCAAGAAAGATCCCAACCCACAGTAGGTCCTCAAGCGACGATGCTGAAAGAATAAGTGATTGATAGAATCTGACATTCATGACAAGGAGGATAGAGTGCTTCCAGCCAAATGACTCTTTCTCAGCCAGTGTAAACCTCTGACAACCTCGTCTTGCCTGCAGCTCCTGCAGTGTGAGACCCCCCAGCCATGCAAGAGGCAGGAGTTTCAACGGGTCACTGATTGAAGCCGGTTGTTTCCGAGGCACCTCGGGCATCCTGAGGCTGCTCCCTAATGCGGGTCACTCACATGGTGATAGTGTGATATGCTGTCAACAAAATCACCCAATTCTTTCAGATGAAGTTGCATGCTAGCTACCCAGCTGACGTCTTGCTAAAAGGGGGGAAATAAAATGTCACATGCAGGTTCTGTAAATCAAGTGATAATCCAGTGTGGTCATATGCAAAGAGTGATGGTCTACTTTGAGTTAATTTGAGGGGTCTTTTCCAATGTCTCAAAGCTTTCCTTTCATGCTTTGCTGACTCAAGGTATTTCACTCTTCAGTGCATATTCGTTATTCCAGTAGATGCGAGGAGGGAGAAAAAAAGAGCACAAATGATATAAGATTCCTCTTAAGATCTGCCTTGATAAGCAGTTTGGCCCCAGACATCCTTAAAATCATCAGATGAAAAATAAAATCCTATTTTATCTTGCACAGCATCAATTCCTGTCTTCTCATTGCCACAATTAATCAAGAGCTAAGTGTGCTGGAGACAAATAAGTATCATAGAAATGGCTACTTTTTCTTCTAAAGAGATACGAACATGGTGGCCCTGGGTACAACTTGGCTTTAGCTCAACAGGAGGAAGGGGTCCATGTGAAAGGATGACCTTTGACAGGGAGGCTTTCTGCTTTGGTACTTTGTGAAACAAATAGTTTCCTGAAAACAAGAGCCTAATGCCCAAGCTCCCACTAATGCGATTAGGGAAGCTAATTTCCTGGGTTGGTTTCCCTCCCATTGCACCCATCAGAGCTGGGTTGCTACAAAAGGCCCTCTCTCCTTGAAATCACTCCCTCCCTCCCAGGATACACAGAAAAGTATGACTTGGCTGACATTGAAAAAAATATAAGGGATAAAGATGAAGATTGCTAAGCAATGGAACAGCTGTGACTGGACTCAACACAAGACTCTGCAGATTGTAAAACCTTCTCAGTGCATTTGCTCCATCTTCCCTCAAGCCAAGAGTAAACATTTACACATGCCAGACTTGACGACAACATCAAATTCTTCCTAACTTGTTGAGTAACCACCGTGAGGTTCAAAGGCTCTGAGGTCTCGACTTTCACTCTCAGTGGACTGTAACTTGCAGTGTAGGCTTGCACACTTTTCATTTGCTTCTAGAGAGATTTTCTTATGCCAACAGGTGACTTTCCCATTCTATTCCATTAAAGAGCCATAACTGACTCAGACTGCCTGTCCCAGATGACAAATCTTCTTTAATTTTGTTTGCATTCTTTACAAGGAGATTAAGAAACCTCCAGAGAATAATAAAAGGTTATCATGAGGTCCTCCCTGAATTCAGGCGCTTGATGTGCACTGATTAAGTTGAACTGAATTGAGGCCACTACTTGGAGGGAGATTACTTTTCCAAGAAAGGGAAGAATAGAAGAGAAGAATGGAGCAACTCAACATGGCCTTCAGGTCTCAGGAAATTAATTTATAAAGCAGGCTGCATGCAATGCTGTTTGATGTAATAAGGAAGTAGTAAGGACACAGCAGTCACATGCTTAAATTTATAACCAAATGTACGAAGAAAAATGCTTGCCCCATTCTGCAGCTGTGCAAGGAGAAATGAGGATTTCCCCCTGCCAAATATTTTGAGAACAGTCCCCCGAGAACTTTATTAATTGCTTTTTAAAGTTGCCACTCATTTGGATATTTAGGGTAGTGAAAAGCTGATGTAGTCATTGAGTAATTAATTCCAAGTAAGGCTTTCCGGCCCTTGAAAGAAGAGATGAATGTACATTTCCAAGGTAACCCCATTCTGCATTAAGCACACAGTAGGTATTCAGTAAAAACAGCATGGACAATGCCTTTTCAACAATTTGGCAATCATTTGCTTTGTGTGTATCATGTGTGGGCTTCATACCAGCAGCTGAAGATGTAAACACCCTGCCCTACTTTAAAACACTAGTGGTCGTATGTTATGTAAATCATCTTGTCATCTCAGTTGATGACAACTCCACTCATCCCATTGTTTAGGTTTTGACCTTGGAGCTTTGAGATTCCTTTGTACCTTTAACTCCTTTCTTTCTCTCATACACTACATTCAATCCATCAACAAATCATAATGGTCCCAACTTCAAAAGATACCCAGAATCTAACCACATACTGTCACTTTCACTGCTTCCATTGGGGCCAAGCCACCAGCATCTCTTTCTTGGATTACTGCAATGGTTTCCTAATCAATGTCATTGCTTCTGTCCTGTACACACTTCCTCTATCATCTCTTCTCAATGTACCAGCCAAAGTGCTCCTTTGAAAACATAAATGCAATAAGACATCATTCCTCAGCTCAAAACCTCCAGTGGCTTCCCATGTCTCTCAGAGTCCAAGCCAAAGTTCTTATAATGGGTATACGGTCCTGTATGATCTAGTCCTGTTTAATCTTACCTAGGAGTGTCTTCTGTGCTCCCTCAGCAGCAGCCACACCACCACCCTCTGTTTTTCCCTACTTCAAGGATTTTGCAATGGCTATTCCCTTTGCCTGGAATGCTCTTCCCCTAAATAGCCTGTTATCTTACTCTATGATTCAAACATTTCAGCTCAACTGTCCATATCTCACCCTTGGTATCCCAATTGCCCTTAGGCTGCTCTGATTTCTAGCAGCACTTATCAGCTAAAGCAGTATGGAGTTTGCTTATCCATCAGGTTATTGTTTATTGCCTTTTGTTTATTGTCGCACTAAAAAGTAATATCCAAGAAGACACAATACTTTTTTTGATCTGTTTTGTTCATTGTGCCTAGAACAGTGCCTGGCACATATTAAATGAGTGAGTGAATGAATGAATGAATAGTGATAGCAGCAAATGCCTTAATGGAGTCAGGTATAAATATCGTACTTGATTAGTATGCTTAGCTAAAGGCTCACTGTCTATCTATCCAGCTTCATGTAGACATTTCAAAATAGAGATATAGGCTTTAATTTAGTTTAACAAATACTCATTTACTGGTTCAATATGTCCAAATGCTTAGATTAAGGGCCTCTACACAGGTTGAATTCAGATAGATAAATAAAGTTCCTGCCTGGATATTACAAGCAAGTAAGTACATTCATTTCTTTTAAAGATTGACTGCTCAGCAAGACTGCTCTAATGTATTCTAGATCTGAGTGTAAGGCATGCTGCTCTTCACAGCTGGGAAGTGTTTTGTGTAAGGTGCCCAGTTAAATCGCTTTCAGTCATGACTCTACTCTCCAAGTCCTCTTTCTTTTAAACGGCAGTTAGTTAGGCAAATTTCACAATCACTTATAGCAATTTACAGAAAAATAAATCAAAGTTAGACTGGGCCAGGCATGGTGACTCATGTCTGTAATCTCAGCATTTTGGGAGGCCAAGGCAGGAAGATTGCTTGAGGCCAGGAGTCCAAGCCCAGCCTGGGTAACATAGTGAGACATCATCTCTATAAATAAGAAATAAAAATAAAAAACAATCAGCTGTGCATAGTGGTGAGTGCATATAGTGCCAGCTACTCAGGCTGAGGTGGGAGGATCTCTTGAGCCTAGGAGGTTGAAGCTGCAGTGAGCTGTGATCACACCACTGCACTCCAGCCTGGGTGACAGGGTGAGATCCTGGCTCAAAAATACAGGGAAGGGAACGACACACAATGGGGCTTGTGGGATGCAGGATGTGCGGGGAAGGGAGAACATCAAGAAAAATGGCTAATGCCTGTGGGCTCAATATCTAGATGATGGGTTGACAGGTACAGCAAATCACGATGGCACATGTTTACCTATGTAACAAACCTGCACATCTTGCACATGTACCCCAGAACTTAAAATTAATAAATAAATACATAATAAGATGGGACAAGGCTGAGAAAACTGTTGAAAATCAACACAGGGTCATTAGTATGTTGTGGTTTAAATATAGGGAATAGATAAGAATTAATCATGCACCTAGGTTCAGTGAGAGAAGGATAAAAAAATCTGCATAGTATGGCCATTCTAGTAATAACTTGAGAAAAATACGTGTCACCATAGAACCTTTTGCAATGAGCAGGCATAATGAAATACTGAATAAGTCTACCAGTGGTCTGCTACTGGTTAGAGCTGATAACATAAAAATTAAGTCAAGTAATGCCTCTAATAAAACATTCGCAAGTCAGTTCCCCACAGGACAGCTTTTTAAGAAGACTCGATGAGAGCAATGATTTTATGCTAAACTTAGAGGATAAGTACTTTCAAATTTTGACTCGGGGCCTTTCTATTTTTTAAGATCCAGTGTAAATCCCTTGATATCAAATAGTGCAGCTACATTACTTCAATCAATACTCTGAGGGCATATGTATGAGGGAGAAATACAATGATGAATTTTGAGATCTACTTATTTTATGAAAATCCATGACATCTGAAAGCTCTCCCTCTACATGTGGGGCAGGAAGGAAGTAGTAACTGACCACTGCTTCACAGAATCAAGACTTGCAAGCGGTGGGGTATCCATCCCATCTCACCTAAGTAGTTGTCATCGTCTTTTTCCCCTGAGAAACTGTGCTGCCGCACATCAATATTGGTAGCACCAGCTGGAATTCGGACCACAGTATTGTAACCTGAAAAGAATTTAGCAGAAATTCAGTACTCCACCGAATGGTTTACTTTTTCCAAGCATGGAATAAAAAGTGGACAACAAAGGAATAGAATATAATTCTCATATAATTCTATTAGGTACCTTCTAGTTGATGGATAATCCACCATAACAAGACTGATTTTTATGCTTGACATTAATATTTTTACGTATTACATGTGGTTAACAATTTTCAAACTTTGACCATATTCCTTCTCATGGTTCTTAGGAGCAGATTCTTACCATAATGTACTGTATTAAATGTTCCTGCCACTGTCTTGCATGAAGAATTATCACCACCACAAACCCCACATTTATCTCTCCGGGCTTTTGAGTTTAAAACATGATCGCATCCAGCTTGCTTTTAAAAAGAAAAGATGTGAAATAAATGTAAGTATTATAGAAATTATAAAATGGCAAATAATGTGTTTCTTTTAATCGTGTGCACTGAAAATGACAAGAAAGTCAAGTCCCTTTAAATTTGCAAAGGTTGAGAACTGAAATTGATTACTGCCTTGCTATTTAAAATATGGTCCTTGGACCAGCAGCCATAGGTATCTTTGATGCGATCAGGAATGTAGAATTTCAGGACCCACCCAGATCTACTGGATTAGAGCTGGCATTTTAATAGGATTCCCCAGGTGATTCCTCTACAGATAAATGTGTGAAAAGCATTAGTCTGTAAGTAAGCACAGTAGTTTTTTAAAAAAATTGCTTAGGAATGAAAAAAAAAAAGGGCGTAAGTGAGGACTGTATCTAATTAAAGAGCTCATCCCCCATCTTAAGGGAGCAGCTGCTGTCCACTTTAGACTATTGCTGCCATGGGAAAATGGGAGCCCTGTGTTGACATTTTTTCCCAATTTTCCAAGAGAAGCTGGAATTTTTATACAAAATCCCGTATGTTTAAATATTGGCTACAAATGACAGCCAAAGTATGACATGGGCCTCCAGTGTGAGGCCTGAAGCTCCATCAAGTGGCCTCCTGAATTTCCCCCCATATTAACACAATGCAGCCGTGCACACTGAACTCTTGAAATATACACTGACAATGATGAGAACACCAGGAGAACAGAGTCCACATTCTTGTCCATTTTGTTCATTGTGAACTAATCTTTGAGGAAAAACTCAACATGATGCTGTGAAATGGACAGACAAAGAAATCTGCAGTATAAGCCGTTAGTGAGGAAGAGGGTGATGCTGCTGGGAGCTTCTTCAATCAAATCCTTCCAACCAGGAACTCCAGTATGCCTTTGGACCACAGGCAAAAAAAAAAAAAAAAAAAAAAAAGGCATTATCTCAGAGCCCCACCGGGTTAGGAATAATTTTTGACTAACGAGAACAGTGAAATGGTATCTGGCCCTGAGAAATCACTGCTCTGATGCTTTGCTGTTTGCCAGAAGTTTCTCAATTCCCCTTTCAAGAATAATTAATTAATAGGGATGTCTCAGGTAGAAATGATCATAGTTAAAAATGCAAAAAGGAACTCGAGTGAGGCCATTTCTTCTCCCTAACGTATTTCTGGAACTCAGCTATTCAATCCAGAAAATTTGCTGTCAGGAAGCATTTGCTTAAGCATTGAGGTTATAGCAAAGGAGTACGTGTGTAAATCGTTATAATAAATTCTTAAGGAGAGGTTTTGTGCAAGACCCCCAAAGAGACTGAAAATGTCAAAGAAAATCCAGGGCAATGGTTCCCAAAATTTGGCACAACATGCATCAGAAAAAAGTGATATTGATGCTGTTGCTGATCCTGGGGCCACACTTTGAGAACCACTGCCCTGGCAACAGTGCACGGTATTAGCAGTTGGTATTCTATCTAGGAAGCCACAAACCACAGCTTGGCAGTGGGAAAACACAGTGAAGAAAACACCATCTGGGACTCACCCGGCAAAGGCCCTGGACACAGATATCATTTGTGTCCTGGCCGCAAGGAGTACCGTCTATCACTCTGTCTCGGAGCTGATAGTAGGCTGTGTTCCCTGCCACTCTGCAGAACAATTTGCACCGGTCCTTCATCAGAACTAGAGAGAAAAACAATACAACTTAACTTCAGTGCCTGGCCTTGGTGCTGGTCTGCCAACAGCAGAGACATACACCAGACATACTTACTTCCACTGTACTTAGGGACCCAGCGCACATTGGGAAGCAGACCATTGATGTTAAAGTGCTTCCCGTCAAAGTGAGCACACTGTTCATCTCGGAAGTCTCGTTTCTGCTTGAGACATGGCTCTGTGTTGCAGGACTTAAATTTCATTCTACGTCCTACACAGTATTTTCCACCATTTTTTGGCCTGAAGAAAATGGAAGAGCATACACCCTGTATTATCATGTATTCCTCCAAACATCAATCCCTCATTTGTGACTTCCTGTCTCCTAGAGAAGTAAATCTATGATGGCAAATGACAGAGGAATGGGCAAGAGCTTTGAATCCTGGTTTTGCATCCTGCCTTCAGTGCCATGATGTGTATAACCTTGGGTAAGTCACTCGACCCCCACAAGCCTCCTTTATATTTGCAAAATGGGATGTAGCTATCTTGTAGGCTGTTGTGAGGATAAATGTTAGAATATATAGCTTAAAGTCTGAGATACAAAGCCTGAATCTATGAGGCCGATTTTTGTTCCTTTTCTTCTCAACATTCACAGTGCTTCAGTGTTAAAAACATAGAAAGTGAAAGGTACCCATGATAGTTTGGAATACTCCCTCTCTTCCTTTTGTACCTTGATATATTCACATGAGACCATCATAACCTTGTTCCCTCATACCTCCATTCATTCTGTCCCTGTACACCCTCTCCTGACAAGCACTGCTTTTGTTTGCTTTGTTTGTCAAATAAAATGAAATAAAGGGAATGTGTTCATACTTTAACTTAGAGGAGAAGCAGGAAAGAGCATATTGGTTTCATTAGTCTTTGTGGACGAACGTATGGCATATGCCTTGAAAAACATCACAGGGCAAATGTAATCTCGGCATGCAACTCTGTGCATGTATATTCCAGATGTGATCCAGAGAGTAAATTATACAACACATCTACCAGCAGTCAGCAGCATACCAAATTCTTCTTGGAAATGGGAAGATCACAGAGTCATAGGAAGCTGGGGTTCACCAACCCAAGACTGAAATAGCTTGGGTTTCACAACTGTCCTAGGACACCCCTGAAACTGAAAGGATGTTTTTCACCTTTTTTTCTTTAGAATGAATCTTTCAGAGTAATCCAGACTGTATGGGTTTTTGGTTGGTTTGTGTCAGACAGGAGTTTTGGGAAATGAGAAATATATCCCTACTCATGAAATATAGAATGAGAGGCAGAAGGAGCTCTGGAGTTGGACTGCGGTTCCAATCTGGTCCTATCCTCACTGTGTGGCCCTAGACTTAGTTCTCAATCTTCCGGAGCTTCAATTTTCCCCTTCTCTAAAATGAGTGCACATGGTAGATGCCAGAAAATGTTAGGTACTATGATACTACATGTCAGCACTGCCCAATCTAATCTGATTCGGTTCTGCAGCTGGCTTCAGCACCCACTCAAAGCACTGAGGCAGGACTCAGTCATTAAGCACATTTAATCATTAATTAATCATTAATTAATCATTAAGCACAATTAACTCCATATACTGTATATCTGCACTACCCATTCAACCTGTCGAAGGTTGGGGAGATCAGGTGCTTTTATACCAAGTGACAGAATGTTTAGAGAAGTACTTTGCCCAAAGGTCACACGGCTAATAAAAGAGCAGAGTCAGGACTGGAATCCAAGTCTCCCAGCTTGCTCTGTGAGCATCTGCTACATTATCCACGTGCTGTGGTTCAGAGTCTTTCTTTTCTTTTCTTTTTAGGTGCCATTTAGAGATGCAGACCGGGTTTCCTGGATCCAAGCCCTCTTCTCAGTACTGAGGCACCCCAGTCTCATGCATAAAATATCACAGATTACCCATGAATAATAGATCAGGACTGTATACCTGCTCAGGTAAAACTTGTTTTAAATGTGCTGCAAGGAAGACCCCCTTCAATTTTTTCCTCCAGTTGAAATTATCTTTATGGAATCTTTTTAGATGTCCCAGCTGACTATGGTGGATCAATCATTTATTTATTGCCTGAAAGTAACTCATATTTCTTTCCCTTTGAACACAAAATTTGTAAAATTGATTTTTTTTGGTTCTCTTGTATAACAAGTCTTAGCTGATTCTTGAAGTTTATCAAATGCAGTAGTTCTTTGGACTGCAAATAGTTATTACTTATAGGTGGCTTCTCTTCAGATAGTAACAGTTTCCACCTTTGCTTGCTTTGATCACTATAACATGACAAATAATATTGTGGGATTTATTTTTATAAAAAACATTTTTTATAAACACACAAAAAATACTATAGATGAGAGGCAATATTGCTGATGGTTAGAAACAAGGACTCTGGAAACAAAGGGTTTGAATCTCAGCCATGCCTCTTAAGGATGCAATCTTAGAGGAGTTGCTTCATCTTGCCAAGCCTCTGTTTGTTTATCTGTAAAAGGGAGATGCTACTAATATCTACTTCATAGAGCTATAGTGAGGCTTAACTAGGTTAATGCATTCAAAGCACTTGAACAAAGTGTGGCTCACAGTAAGTACTTAATAAAAGTTTAGCTGTTACAAGATTTGGCAAGCTATCATCCTGTGGGCCAAATCCAGCCCGCCACTTAGTTTTGCATGCTTGTAAGCTAAGGAAAAGTTTTACATTTTAAAGTAATTTAATTTTTTTTGAAAAAAAGAAAAGAAGATTTTGGGATACATGTGAACTATGGGAAATTCAAATTTCAGTGTCCATAAATAAAGTTTTATTGGAAAATAGCCACACCCACATTGTCTATGTATGTTTTTCCCTGTTTAACGTTAAGTAATTGTGATGGAGACCACATAAATCACAAAGCCTAAAATATTTATTATCAGGCACTGATGGCAAAAGTTTGCTGATCCCTGGACTATTCTTGGGTCACTGTGCTACGTTCCAAATTCTGTCACTGACTTTGCTAAGAGGGGAGGCCAACACATCTCCCTCTGATCAGAAGATCAGGACCGGGCCTCTCTTCCAGGCTACCTCCCTTGAGACAGGTCTCTTTCTATATCAAAATTTGGTCTAGGACTTGATTTGATTTTATGTAAAGGCAGGTTACAATTTCTTCCTTAATTACTAATATGACTTTAACAAATGTAAATTGCCCTTCTGAATTATATAGTGTTTCCTCTATCCTAGACAATGTGATTGTTGCCTGATTTACATGGACTATGTAATAGAGAAAGCTTTAGTCAATCTAACTCATCTTTCAGCATGAAAAAAAAATCATTTTATAATTTAATTATTTAGTTGAATAGGATTATTTTTTTCTAGGTAGGCAAATATTGAAAATAATAGGAAATGTAGCTTTAAAAAAACAGTAAACACATTTCCCAACTATTAAGATCCTTTTAAAATATTGGAAGAGTTTAAAGAAATTGCTAGATTAATTACTATTTTGCAAAGCCAAACTGGATCTCTCTTTCAGGCCCATATTACACAGCCATGCCTGCTAATACATGGAAAGGAAATTCAAGATGATGCATGACAAAAGTTATAGAAGACATTTTTGCAGAGGTTATCACAGGTATAGTCTATCCTCAAGGAAAGCGAAACTTTGGTCTATGAATGGGTTTGAACAGAAATCTTAACTTCTACGCTTATGTACAGTGAATTAGGGTAGGCAGATTTAGGGTTGGCACAAGACATTTCTAAAGATACAACAGACAGCCCCAGAAGGTAGTGTGATTCTGGTGCTTAGTGGTTTTTAAGAAGGGGCCTGATAGTCAATTATGGAGAATGCAGAAAGGCTATTCAAGGATTAGATGAGATGGGGCGGGAGCTGGGCTGGCCCATCTTTAATGATCCTTCCAAATGGGGCAGTGTATGAAACTGGATTCTTTTATTTATTCATTAGTTAATGGCTCTTCCACAGTAACCAATTCTCAACATTTCGAAACAAATTCATCTAAACGGAGTACCTCGAAAAAAAGCATTGGTGTAATTCCCTACAGCTAAATGAGAAATTCTTTCTTTTTTTTTTTTTGGCATGAAATAGACATACGTTTTGAATATGTTTTTAAAGTAACATTTCATAAGAGGTTGCTATGGAGAGAGCCTAATGGGGAAATATCTAGTTCACAATCTTTTTTTTCCCCTCATATCTATGCGTCTATTATTTTTAAATTTTAATCTGTCTCCTAATTTAAAAGCAAAATACCAGCATTAGTAAAAGAAAATGCTGTGCCTTTCCTACGGAACTGATATGATGTTTGTTTTTGATGGACTGTAACAATTCTACGTACCATTTTGTTTTAGCCACCAAGAAGCCCAGAGCCAAATTTTGGGCACAAAACAACTATAGGGCCCAAAAGCCTGAAAATACATCTTCTAGTTCCAAAGCTCAGGCTGTTTTTTGGTACTCTTATGTTTTGATGGTTCTGATTTTAAATTTTACTTGGTTACACACTGCTTATAGGCCAGGTGACCATATAATTAATTGCCCAACCAAGAACATTCTGAGACTGAAAATGGAAGCTATTAATAACTTCTCCAGGGCAACAGATAAAAAGTGGGACTGTCCTTACAAACCAGAACTATGCTCATCTTATCTGCAGAGCTTGGATAAAAATTAAGATTAAAAAAATAAAGGACTTCAAGACAAAATATGAGGGCCCCACCTGTAGCACCATATATACCAGTTGAGACCAAAAAAATCTTGTGACCAAAATTAGAAAGCATATGGTCTCTACAGCTTGCACATGGACTAGAGCATAATCTCATGTACGTAACAAAGTAACTTCTCTTTTTTGAGTTTTATGCTTTTGGGGGAAAAATAACTCCTAAGAATATACTATAAAGTCTCTGGATGCTAAATAAATGCATTCTTGAATCAGATGAATATTGTGAAAAAGAAAAAAAAAAATCCAGTGTCCTTAATAGAGACATACCTTGTACCTTGGATTCTAAAAACAGCTCTCCATTATATTGTAAGGGCTCGTTGAACTGACAAAAGGCATATTCCCGGTGAGGGGAGCAGCTGATCCCCTCAAACTCCTTCAGAAACAAGACAGCAACCACTTCTACGTTCTACATAATGAACCATCTGCTCTGTGAATTTCTCTGAACAAGCTTTTAAACTGAGATTTGGATCTGATTTTCCCTTTTCTATGCTCCTTTCTCTTTTCAAATTGACTCCCCCAGAGCCATTGTAACCTCCGTATTCAGAGGCAGTCTCCTTCCTCAATTAACAGGGACATCCTAAAGTGCAAATAACTTGGAGGAGTTTTAATGAAATGATGTCAGTGCTGACACCCAACTAGGTGGATTGTTTTTCTTAAAAAAAAAAAAAACCTCCCATAGCAAACAGCAGGGACAAGGACCTCTAATTGAGGTCTTTAATGATCGGTTCTTAACTGCTGAATGTGAGGATCTTTGTTGCACTTTGAAGCTCAAGATCCTTTTCTGCTGAAATCTTTACACACGGCGATTTTCTTTGTGTAGCCCATTCCAATTATGGAGTGATTTATCTCCACTTTTCACATTACTTCTAGAATTGCTCTAAGATTTAAATAAGTAATATTTTTTAAAAAGGCCAAATGCTGCTTTTGAATGGAATATTCTTGAATCAAAGATGTTTAAAGTGCTTATAAAGTGGTCACTGTTTGCAGATCCATATCCTCATGATAGCGTTTACCATAAACTAATAACTTTGCTCCATGTAGCCACCAAATCATTTTTAATTTGTAAAAAATTAATTAGTTGCTATGATACAAAGTTTTATTTTAAAGCTTCAACAACACAAGCAGCAAGGATGTATAGCTGAGTTTAAAAAGCAGTATGAGCCTTCTTTTACATAAAAGGATACTTATTTCATCTAATACGTATTTACATCCACAATCTTTTCTAAAAGTCTGAAATGACACACATCGAATTATTTTTCAGTGATTATTTCTCACGGGGTGTAGGTAGGAAGTAGGAATAGTGTGACAACTTCCAAAATACCTTATATGTTTGTGTCTGAATTTTTTTAAGTATGATTTAATATTTTAAAAATGAATCCAAAATATAGGCTATGTAGAAAATTTACTTATTCATTTTTATCCACAGCTACAGCATTGGTTTTATGGACCAGAATCTATATCTCACAACCCTTTAGTTATCTTTCTTAGTGACCACTACATGAACATGAAATAAGGTTGAGTTATAAACAAAAATGAGTTAAACTAAATTAATCATCATTTGTGATTTGTAGTACAGAGTATTTATTTAGACCAGGGCTTGCAAACCAGTCGCCTACAGCTACGTCCTTTTTGATTCACACAATTCAGATTTTTCATAGAAAAGATTTGGAAGCTTTGCCAACATTAGACTCTTTTCTTACCTCCAAACAATCAGCCAGACCTGAGTAGCGCCCTGCACATGGTCTCTACAATACAACTATTGTATTACCCTAGCCTGCTTAGTTCCTTTACTTCACCTGTTTGCTTCTCAGTACAATAGAGTCTGTTATCCGTAATCTAAGCTGTTAAAAATAAATGAGACTGCTAGGGGAAATCATTTTACAAAATCCCAAAGCAGCTAGGGCCTTAAAAACTGCTGTTGGTTTTTACATCAAAAAACTATCCCTATAGACTTCTTGGTTCCCCAGCCTAAATAGGTTCCACGGCAAGTCTGAGAAAGTGCCATACAAAGTCTTACTTACTTTTACTTACCTATTATTTTCTATTCCTTTTCAACTATATATGTCTTAGAACTATGTAAAATTGAACGTCATTTTTCATAATGAAGATAGCAATTTATTATCTATAAACAGCCTTCCCCATCCTCCACCCCATCCATGCCTGCTATGACAAATGCTGGGAAAAAAGTCCATGGACTTTAAACATGTCAGTCCTAACAAGGTTAGGCTGGTATAAGTTGCCATGGTCACACAGTGAGAATTATTCGGAAAGGCAAGAGACTCCCAATCTGTAAAATGTCAGGTTGTGGGATGGGGACCTCAGGTGTCTTACCTGTAATACAACTAGATTGATTTAAAAAGTAATTCCTTATCACAGAATACATTATTGGTGAAGAAAAAAAGAAAATAAAAAGTAATTCCTGATTTGGGGTCCCAGGTCCTATGAGGTCTGTGAGCCCTTCAGTGGCTAACTAAAAGGAAGATATTAGTCTACAAACTGGATGAAAATGTCCAATTTCTTTGTTTCCATGTGGAAATCTATCTAGTCACTCTATGAGTGTGCTGTCTCAAGCTCTGAGTGTAGCGGGGAGAGTGAGACCTGCCTGACTGCCAACAGTGGGAAACAGACCAAGCAAAAAATCATCAACTGTTTGGAAGATAAAACTTTGAATAACAAAGGATCTGGAGAGAAAAACAATATTACAAGGGGAAGTGCCTGGGAGCAGAGTTTGGGTACCATGGTTCTAAGCAGCCCTTGAAGTTTACCTTCTTTCTAGCTCTCACACTTGGAACGTGCTCTTCATCCACCAGAATTACTCCCTTTAGGAATTTCTTGTTCTTGCCATGCCAATAATAACAGATATATGTTCTAGGACTTACTCTGGTCTGTTGCACTCTCGAATGGCTGTTTTGATGCCCCCTCCACATGTTCTGGAGCAGGTTCCAAAGGGACTCCAGCTTCCCCAGGATCCATCAGTCACAGGGACCTCCATTTCTTTGGGAACACAAAATCCATACTTGCAGTGCTGTATTTAATAAGGGGAACAGTGAGGGAGACTTGACACTGTGAGTTGTTACAGGACTGGCTGTCCTTTTAGACACACCATACGTTAATTCTTTTCCATGTGTGGGTTTGAAGTGCGGCAGATTCATCATCCATGTGAATAATGGAGACGATTGGGATTTTAATCTCACACTTATTGATTTTAGGCTGGATCTTCCTTTACAGCTTGCTTGAATTAAACTAGCCAGTGACTGCCTCCAGGCTAACAGGGTAACTGCAATGGGAAGCTTCAAACTGCTCAATTAGTTTACTTGGAAAAACCAGGAGAGGAAATGAGAAGAGTGGTTATAGGTAGGGCCAAAACGAGTTATAGGATTTGCATAGTGAGTCTCCATCAACAGGGCCTAGAGAAGTTACAAGTCTGGTAAACCATAATGCTTTATTGCTCCCAATTTTAACTATACTGGAGAGCGGAAAAAAAGCGAATTACATGATTCCTATAAACACACTCCAGGAAAGCTGTCAGGATGAGACTAAAGCAAAACGAACACACTACAGAGAGCCCTAAACTTTATTACTTGTTTGTTACTAATGATTTCAGATTCTCCAGTCTGGAGCAAGAAGAAGGCCATGATGTTTAAAAAGTAATAATAAAACAAAATAAAAGTCCTCAGCAGGACAAGGGAGGAGAGAAGCCCATTTCAACCCTGGGCCATTGTTGGGGTGTGAAGCCCTGACACAAAGCCGAGGTCACTGAGCAGTGGACAAAGGAACAGTGGCGGCAGTGGCCACAGGAGGGTGACGGCCCGCGGCTGGCTCAGATCTCTGAAGCAGAGCTGGTGGCGGCTGTCGTGATTTATCCCCAGGGAGGACACAGCCGCCAAGAGGGGAGAGGCAGAGAGGTTTGAAGGCCAGAGGGTGGGGCAGTATGTAGGGAAAGTGGAAACGTAAGAGGTAGGTGAAGGTCTCAGTGGAAACAGCAGTCCCCACCCCCAACAAGGCTCGGTAAAGAATTATTTAAACCGTGCAGTCAAGCTCTCTCCAGTCTGCCTGGCCTCCTCCCTTGTAATTATCCTCTTACAGTGTCTGAGGACACGTCCCTTTCCCTGGGCTGTTTGGCTGAGGCTTAAAACATTCTGCATCTGAGCCCGGGGTGACTCAGGATCCATGAAATGCACACCGAGGCAGTGGGGACTACATCACTCTCTGAAAATCACTTTATATTTGTCTTTACAGTGGTTATGAACACTTCTTAGAAAATATACATATGAAAATAAATGAACAGACGGGCAGCTTGGTCTAGACTACCTCTGCCCAGTAGACAAAGAACATGAGCCACATACATAATTTAAGAATTTCCAAAGTCACATTAAAAAATAACTAAAATAAAACCTTAAATTAATTTTAATATATTTTATTAACCCAATCTATCTAAAACATTGTTATTTCTACATGTAATCAATATACCATTACTAATGATACTTTTTTTATTTTTGAGACGGTCTTGCTCTGTCATCCAGGCTAAAGTGCAATGGTGCAATCATGGCTCACTGAAGCCTTGACCTCCCAAGCTCAAGTGGTCCTCCCACCTCAGCCTCCTGAGTAGCTGGGACCATAGGCATACGCCACTCTGCTCGGCTAATTTTTTTATTTTTTGTAGAGACAGTTGGGGGTGAGGGTTTCAACATGTTGCCCAGGCTAATTTCAAACTCCTAGGCTCAAGCAATCTGCCCTCCTCAGCTTCCAAAGTGCTGGGGTTACAGGCATGAGCCACCACACCTGACCTACTAATGAAATTTTTTAAATGCTCACTTTTTTTTCATATTTAGTCTTCAAATCCTGGGGTGTATTTTATACCTAAGCACATCTCAGTTTATGTTGACATTTTAACGTAGCCACGTGGCTAGTGACTACCATATTGGACACAGCAGGTCTAGATGGACAAAACGAAATATAACAGGTCTCGCCGGGTGCGGTGGCTCATGCCTGTAATCCCAGCACTTTGGGAGGCCGAGGAGGGAGGATCATGAGTGAGGTCAAGAGATCGAGACCATCCTGGCCAACATGGTGAAACCCCGTCTCTACTAAAAATACAAACATTAGCAGGGCGTGGTGGCACGTGCCTGTAGTCCCAGCTACTCGGGAGGCTGAGGCAGGAGAACTGCTTGAACCGGGGAGGCGGAGGTTGCAGTGAGCTGAGATTGAGCCACTGCACTCCAGCCCGGCGCCTGGTGACAGAGCGAGACTCTGTCTCAAAAAAAAAAAAAAAACGGGTTTCACCGGGACTGGTAACTCTTCTACAAAATAACTCTGTGGCCTTGGGTGTGTCCCTGAAGTCTGTTTCCATGGCCAAAACATGGGGACCTAGTGGCCAAAATTATTTGGAGTGTAACATGGGACAAAGTATGTAACACACTTAGTATACCACTTAGTACATAGGGGACCCCACTTAAGTAACAGTGGCGATGATAATGTCAAACATGTGCACTGCACTTAATATTCATCAGGCGCTGTTCTAAGCATCCTATACACAAACGTAGTACTCACAACACACTATGAAGTAGATACTATTATTACTTCCATTTTTACAGAAAAGCAAATGAAGGGACAGTGGGGTTGATGCCAGACATTAGTAAGAGGCAGGAGCGGTAATGAAACACAGACAAGACTTAACAGTGTATACCCTTAACTGGGACACATCCTGCCTCTCAACTGTGAGCAAAGGGGGACAATTTCTGTCATCTACATAAGGACTGAAATTTTCACCAGAACTTAAGATTAATGAGACGGCTAGGTGAGACTGAGACTCCAGATTATTCACTCAATATCCATCCTCCCCTTTATTCCTTGGTAGTAGAACCTATATTTTTCCAAAGTTTCCCGATGGATAGAGGAGGTCAAAGAGATGTAAGCAGAATTCACTGGGTAGGACTATGGAAGAGGCCCTTTTGAACTCTTTGGCTTCATTATGCTGGGAAGTCAGATTCCATGGCTGGAGCTGCCACAGCCATTTTGTATCTTGAGGACAAAACTAAGGAGTTTTCTGGAAATGTATATATTTTTCCCTCTTAACATTTCAGACTTCAGTTTCTGGATCTCTTTATTCTATAAATTTTAGTTCCACACAAGAGCAAAGTGCAAATGACCACTCTTCTCATTAAGCATTACTATAAATCTCAGAGACCAAAACAAGGAGGTAGGTTTATCAGAGTGCTACCATTTAGCCCTGCACCTAAATGTCCTCATAGTTGCTCTCTAAAAGAAAACTTTGAATTCAAAACTGATGTGGAAATTAAATACTTCTTAGTCAAATGACCATTGATAGGCATCCAAAAGAGAGGAAGAACTTCAGAGGAATAGGAAAAGTGCCTGACATGACAGAGTCTGGGAATGGAGGCTGTTTGGGAAACACTCACTGAGATAATCTCTTTCACCAGGCAAATTCTACAAATCATAATCACATAGTAAAATAACCATTACATCATAACAAAGCACTAAGTGGCTGGTGAAATAAGAGCCAAAATAAAGTCAGCCTTTATTAAAAATGTCCAAAACCATCCAAATAATATTTTATACAAATGTATCTTTTTGAGAAGTTGGAATGGGGACTTGGAGATTGATTTTGTCCAAAGGAAACCTGAAACAAGAGTTTCAAACCTCAGACTCACAAATAAGATTAAAACAAAAATGTTAATGGACTTAAGAGAGTGGAGAAAATAAAGAGACATTAGTGAGTAATTCATCAAAATAACATTGTGTCAGCAGCCCAAGATCGATTACTGCTGCAGGAGCAGAACAGGAAGAAGAGAAAGAAAAAACATTAACCCAGCAGCCAAGGGAGGCAGAATGTGCTAGCATGTAGAGCAAAGGCACACACTGCCAATTCGATGAAAAAGAAACAAAGGAAAAAACTCAAAGAATTTCTATGCCAACATATTCACCTTATTTGGCATTTCTAGAATGTGTAAATACTCCTCAGGGTATTTAAACATGCCCACATCTTTAATGAAAGCTGCTAGACGTGGCCACTTTTCTAAAACAACTAAAAATGGACCTATCATTTTCTCTGCACAGTTCCTTCTCCAAAAGCATCCTGAGCCTGCCTTGGGAATGCCTTGAAGGCCCCTGCTCTTGCTAAATTACAAGCAAACCCATTTCCTTATGTTTAGCAAGAGCAGGGTCTGCTGAGAGCTCTCCCAAAGTTCCCATCCCTCAGAAGGTAGAAGATTATCCTACAATCCCTCCTCTTCTGCTTCTGAAAAAAAAACCAGAAGATTGGGAAAAGACACAGTTGACATCCTCCAAGTTATTCTGGATTACAGAATTGGTTGGATAACCATACTGCTATATGGAGCTTGATAGCACATTTATGACAATTTTACTAAATACAAGTCACTTCATCACATGATCGAAAATTTTCTTTGCTGTGTGTTTTTTTTTTCCAGCAATAGCATGTGTCAGAAATAGACACAGTGGGTGGATCCATTGGGTTGAGAACCACAACACAATACCAATGATTTCACTGAGATCAAACAGATTCAACTGAAGTAATATAAAGGGCTGGTTCTAAACCAAGCCAACTAACCAAGTTGTCAAATAGGATCCCCCACCAGCTAGTAGCAGTTGTTTGTGTCTTTGTGTTTAGCAGGACTCTGAGGTCGCATCTTAATTTTGTAAGAATGAGAGTCATATTCAATTTTTAATGGCCGCCATGGATTCTCAGACAAAAGTATGATTTTGTAGCCACCAGTGCACTAAGTTGCATGTCTTGCAAAGATTCGCTCTTTGGCCAAAGAGCTGTATTTCTCTTTAAACCAGTGAAAGCTCTAGAAGCTATGACGCATGTATTTGTATAAACTTTTTGTTAGGTTATTATTGAGGAAAGCTGTATTCTCAATTGATGAGGTCCCAGCTATGGAGAAATGAGAACATGAGCTGATTTTGTTGCCCATTTAAGTCAAATACAAAAGCATCTTCACTATAACTTTTTATTTTTGTATTAGACTTTATATTTTTAACATAACTTTCATGTCCTGTCCACTGAAGAAACCACTAGTCTTCCTGTTTGACCATCAGAAATGAGAGGAGCTTGAGTTAGGGTCACTCCAGTAGGCCTTGCTGCCCCTTCAGACAAAGCAGTGGAGGAAATGAGGGTGCGGAGGGGCTGCCCCACATGATCTGAGTGACCTTGGACAAATCACTCATTGTTCTCAGTTTCTTGTCTGTAAGATCAGGGAACAGGGAGTTAAGTGTCACCCTCTCTTAGGACTTCTTCCACAGAAACATTCTGGGTGGTACTGACTCTATACAGTAAAGTGGAGGAAGAGGAACTAAGATGAGAATAAATTATTAAAAGTAAGTAAAGTGGACAATGGAAAGACGAGAGAAAAAGGGGAAAATGTAGATAAGGGTAACAAAACACTCAGAAATATCGTTCAGGGACTGTATCCTTGGTAAGTGACAGGAAGCCATTTTTCATGTGCATTTTTTTTTAAATCAGGATTTATATCTAAAACTTGTGTACCTTAATTTTGGGGGTGATATCATTAATATGCCACCATTTTTTAGACGCACACTAGGTGCAGAAGGTTAGGTTAATCATACTCCTAGGTGCGTGAGACACAGTTACCATTGGACCACACAAGTAGCAGATTTTGTTTAGCTATTAACAAATAAGTAGGAACCATTTTAACCAGCTCATGAGAACTTGGATTTGGATATATCCTGGATGACATTATAGCACCGTAAAGGGAATAACGTCGGTTGCTAAAAGCCTGGTATCATAGTAGTGCCTGCAATGACTGTACTCTATTTCTGTATTTCCTTGATTCTAAACTGTTCCATCAACTTACCAATAGCTTTCCAGTGCCACCCCCAAAAGAGAGAGAAGAAAAAGAAATACAATCTCACATTAGGTGTTCCCATAGCTTGAAAAGCACACTGGGATTTTAGAAATGTTTAAATGAGAGAAAGTCTTAAGTTGAGAGAATGTCTTAATATTGAAGCAACAATGATAGGTATATTCCCTGGTATCAGCATTATGCTATAATGTTAAGTTTTGCAATTTTTAATAGTAAGCTAAATATCTATCCTTTAAAAAATATTATACATGCTAAAACAGACTACATTATCTTATATTCTAAATATCAGTGTCTGATCATACAGCCAAAATCTTGCACATTTCTGCCTTAAGACAGAAGGACAGAACAGGGCATTACTTGCCTTTCCAGGCTCGCACTCCGTCCCATCGGCCCAGGGTGTGTGCTGAGTCCTGCAGCCTTTGTGTACTCCATCGACGTTATTGCACCAGAGCCGTCTACACTGCATCTGCTCAATTCAATGGAATGACAACTCAGTGGCAAGTGATTTATTTGACAGTATCAAACAAAGAAAATCTTGCTTTCAACTAATGTTTGACCAATGATATCGGGTAAGTGGGAAAGGAAATTCTTTTCTTGGTATGATAAATGCTAAAATGTTTCAAGAGCTATAGACAGCAGCCCATAAAACACACTTCTATGCCAGGTAATGGATATCCATGTACCCACCACCAAGCTAAGAAAAGAGAACTTCACCAGCACAGCTGAAGGCCCTATGTACTCATCTTAGGTCCCTTTCCCTTCCCTTTCTACCAGAAGTGACCACAGTCTTGAGGAGTTCATCACTTCAGCATTCCCAACACTTTTATTATAAATGCATATAAATCTCCAGTAATAGACAGCATTTAAGCTTTGCAACTTACTACCCCACTTCTTTTCTGGCCAAAATTACTAAATTAGAAGTGCATAAATACTTTTGGACTTGGTCAACTTCATCAACAACTGTACTATACTGACAAATCCTACAACTTGCTTTCTTCCTCCTCTAAACACTATGTTGTTTTGTTTTTTTTTTTTAAGATTTATTCCAGTTGATATATTTAGCTCTATTTCAGGGCATACTTTTAAAAGATTTTTTTTTTTTTTTTTTTTTTGGCTGGCCACGGTGGCTCATGCCTGTAATCCCAGCACTTTGGGAGACCGAGGAGGATGGATCACGAGGTCAAGAGATCGAGACCATCCTGGCCAACATGGTGAAACCCTGTCTCTACTAAAAATACAAAAAAAATTAGCCCGGTGTGGTGGCATGTGCCTTTGGTCCTAGCTACTCTGGAAGCTGAGGCAGAAGAATCACTTGAACCTGGGAGGCGGAGGTTGGAGTGAGCCAGGATTGCACCACTGCATTCCAGCCTGGCAAAAGAGCAAGACTCCGTCTCAAAAAAAAAAGTTTTTTTTAGACTTTTACTTTTTATGACTATTAAAATAAACCATACTTATAGTAGAAAAGTTGCAAAAGTATTAAAAGTTTATTTTTTAAAATTAGAAAAAGTTACAGTCTTTTCTGTACCGTTTTCTCCCCTTTTAGAGTTGAGATCATATTTTATAAAATTGTTTATCTTGTTATCTTAGAATTATATCAGGAGCATGTTCCCAGATATAGATCACTTTCAATTGCTATAAAAGGGAGACACTATAATTTGTTTAACCTTTCTTTTGCTTGACATTTCAATGACTCCTAATTTTTCCTATCATGAATAACACAGAAACAAATATCACCGCGAATCAAGTTTACTCAAAATTTTGTTACGATTTCCATGGAATCCTATTGTACTTCTCAATTCACCAGGCAATCTCTGAAGATGCTCCCAGCAAAAGAAACACACACACGCGGCCCCAAAGAGACAGAATGGGCCACCCCATAGAAGCACAGTTCTGCTCATCTGCAACCTGGTAACTGCTATATTCTATCACTGGCCCAAACATCCACAACACATGCATCAAATTATCAGACAGCCACCCCAGCTGAGGCTCCACCAGAAATGATTTCAAGCCCCAGGTGGTCCCAGAATGCTACCTTGACCAGCTAAAACACAGAAACATGTTTGTCTCATGAATTACTTCTGAGTCTAAAAGAGTTCCTATAATTCAGGTCACCTGGACAAGTCATAGGGCATTAAAGGTGACAAGGAGAGAAAAAAGCTGAGCTCTGTAAGCTTGCTGCCTCTGAGCTTCATTTTCACTTCTCAAATGAAAGCGGTGATGGCATCTCCCTGTTGGGCTGCCATGAGAGTGAAATGAGGACGTGCAGGTAAAGCACTATTTAACACTGAGCAATAGTACTGTTGTGCCATCCTCATCATTATTATGATCATTAATAGTCAATTTCACTCATAACTTTTCCTTGTGTAGTTTATATCAGAGTGAGAATCCAATGGAAAACTATGAATAAAAAGAAGTGCAGAATCAATAGATGAGGGCAGAAGTGGCCCTTGTACACTTACCATATATGGGCACACCTGAGAACCTGGTCCAAAAATCAATTCACATTGTTTATTCACGTTGTAAAGGATGCCTGGCAGTTGGACAGGCAAAGGATAGGGTCTGGATTCAGGTTCGTTAAGCAAACACTCGCCATAACCAGTGCTATGGAAACACACAGAAACACACAAATGGTGAGAACGGTGGCCGTCAAGGGCTCCGGCTAACAATAAAGGCTACCCCACCATTGTAATGGTAGAGATGACAGTTACTTTTTAACATGTGCTTTATTCTTTACACCTAAGATTAAATCCAGATGCTGAAATTATGTTTTTGCTGTCTACTTTGTAGAGCCACATGCAATGATACAACATCGCCAGTAGGAAATATACATCTGTTACAAAGTTGATCACACTTCACAGCAATTATCTGTTTATTTTTGACTATCTTTCCCAATAGACTGTAAGCTTCTTAGGGGCAAAGGTAGTCTTTTTCATCCAAGCACAGGGCCCTGTCCATGACAACAGGTGCTTAGTAAATGTTTGCTGAAGGGATGCATGAGTGAATCAATGACTCACAGAGAGAAAACACCTTACACCATCTGGCTAAAAAGAAAAACAGCGACCTTCCAGTTCTTTCACTTTTCAGCAAACACCTCTCCTGGAAAATTCACACCCGGTGAGTTCTGATTAATAAAGCCTCCTCTTCCCTGTGGTTGCAGAAATATACACCCAGTGACGCTGGGACAATCACTTAACCTTTCATACTTCTGAGAGAGAAGAGCAATAAATCTGTGACACAAGGGCATTGTATAATGTAATTGGATATTTGAGCAACCTAGCAGGAAGCTTAAAAAAAAAACAAGAAAAGAAAGGAAATGGGAAAAATAGAGAAAAGGGGGAGGGAAGAGGGAGAGAAGAGTGAGGCAGAGAGAGAATGTCCTCAATTCAACAATGTGGGAGCCGCTGTAATTTCCACTCATCCACAGAACCTGCTTTGGGATCGTCTCATTACCCCACCCCTTCCCAGGCCAAAATTACTAAATTAGAAGTGCATAAATACTTGTGGCCTTCGTCAAGAAATCACATTCATAGTCCCTCGCCCAATGTTTGAACAAATCTCAAAACTTAACCCAAAAAGAAGCAACATTTCCACATTCTCTTTAAGATTCCAACCTTTTCTTTAGCTCAGTATATAATCTTCTAAACTCTGGCAAGGATATAAACGACACAGATATCAGAGAGCATTTTTTTTTTTTTTTTGCCTCCTCTAAGGAATCTCAACAAAAATAACTCAAAAGGAATGTTTGACTTTGTATTGTCTTTCCCACAATTAGTTCACTACATGTAGGCCAGGCACTAGAAGCTTGTGCTAAAAGAATGTTGAAGTCTTACTCTAAAAACTCAGTGATATATTTTCGACTACACTTTGACCACATCCAGGGGTTGGTGTAGAAGTTCAGTGTTGGAGCCATAACATGCTGGGGACTCTTAACTCCTTCTTCTTTACATTTGTTGTTGTCATCATGAGGCATGTTAAACCTGAAGTCAATGAGACAAGGATGAGAATGCCAATAAACACCAAGGGATCATACTGTTCTAATTGCTTCAGGAATGCATCTATCTAAGAGAAAAATAAGTAACTTCATTTTGGATAAGAACCTGAATCCTGGTAAGCAGAACAAAACTTAAGACAATTCAAGATAGAGTGTAGATTAAAATATAATTCTCACCCAACTTAATACAAAATGTAAATATATAAAATGTATTTTAAAAGATGTGAGTCAGGCCATGTATTTGGTTTAAGTGTACTTTCTGGAATTGCAGAGGCTCTGAATATGCTGTAGTTGGTGCTAGAATACAGTAGCTGGAATTTCTAACACACTGTCAAAGAGCAATTTATAGACTCAAGAATTTGGCAGGTTATGGTAACATGAATATAAAGAGTCAGGAAAGTGTCAAAAATTGAAGCCAAGAGCTTTCTAATAAGAGGCTCACTATGGGTCTTGGCATCTCCCCCTTTTTGGGTCAGGCTGACAAATTATATACTTGTGTAGGTATATCATTCTAAAGGCATGCAAAGTTTGTGTACAATAAAACCCATGAAAGGTAGTGGTATGCATGGAAACCAGAGGCATGCCAATTCAACTGGCTTAACTCAGAGATGGCAAATTGTTTCATGCTTCATGCCAACAGCAATTGATTGGTATTAGCTTCCTGAAAAGCCAGGCACAAAAGGATTCTTAAATTAATCTAGATTCCGCCTGTGAGAAGGCTGTGAAGGACTGCCAATGTCCTCATGGGCCTGGAAGGGAATGCAGCAGCACGAACACATACTTGCCATTCTTGGCTTAGCCAGAAGAAGTGGGTAAAAAAAATAGGAAGTATTTCCTAAATCGAGAAACATCAATTCTGTGACCCACATGCCATTCTCAGCTCAGGCAATTATCCACTAGGTGACAACCTGAGAAGGGTCACCTTCCCTCTCTCTGATGGCTATCCCCAATCACAGAATTGATGCATGTGATTAATTTAGCATTGAGGGAGAATTCCCTTCACTAGTTCACCTTGATTACAGAAACGAGTGAGTCAGACAGAAGCATGTAGATTTGTATCATGTAAAAGTTGGAATAAAAGTCTACGGAGTCTATTCCATTGATTTATCACATTTTCCCTTTTTTTCTTTAAAGTTTATGTCTCTTAATACTTGCCAATAGAGACAGAAAAACTCAATCTTAGTTGAAGTTAGAAATGGTTCTTAATACAAGAGACTCTTATGCTTAAGAGTCTATTTTCTTAAAAGAATGAATGCCTTGGTTTCTAGTTCCCCTGATGCATAATCAGTGCAATACCTGCATCAACAAACCCAAAACAAGTAAGGCATTCAAATTTTAGTGGTTCCTCAAGAGTGGTGTTTATTTCCCATCCCCAGATGATGTTTATTCCCACCCCCACAATAACTTGATAAAGTCAATTTCATTTCATGTAAATAAGCTGAAAAATTATTTTAATTCAAATGGCACATTTGCTCACTGCAGAAGTTAAATAGTAATAAATACTTATTGGACACTCACAAACTTTTCAGCCTTCACAATACATCAGAAAATGTGCTAAATGCTTTAGATGCTTTATTTTGTTTAATCACTTACTTTACCCAATGAATACTACAGGTTGAGCATCTTTAATCTCAAAATGAAAAATCCTCCAAAATCAGAAACTTTTTGAGTGCTAACATAACACCAGTGGAAAATTCCACACATAAATGCTTAACACAAACTTTGTTTCATGCATAAAATTATTTAAAATTATCATATAAAATTACCTCTAGGCTATACGCATAAGGTATCTATAAAACATAAATTTCTTGTTTAAATTTGAGTCCCATTCCCAAGATATCTCATTATGTATATACAAATATTGCAAACATAGGAGACAATCCAAAACCCAAAACACTTCTGATCCCACGCATTTTGGATAAGAAATTCTACACCTGTACTCTTACTATCTGCATTTTGCAGATGAGGAAGCTGAGTCATAGAGAGGTTTAATTATTTGATCAAGTCCCATGGCAACTAAGTTGGGGAAGCTGGAACTGGAATTCCCTTCAAAGCTTCCCTGAAGTTTCACAAAGGAGCCTCAGAAACACAAGGATAGAGAGGACGCTGACTCAGCAGATTAGACCTGACACAAATGCTTAATGGAAAACCATACCTCTTTTGTGTTCTAAATATGGGGCATCTGTCTGTATTTCCTTTGGAGAAAAGAAAAGCGGTGTCCTCTTAAAATATGTTTGAAAGGTACTAGTTTAAAAACATACCTGTTATATATTGAACTAAATTGGAGATACCTACGTATACGAATCCTGCTCTGTGCCTGGTACACTACACTGCACATAAGGGACCTTAAATGTATGAATGAAAAGCTTGCTTAATAGATGATATTAGCTCTAAGTAAAGTTATCATCTGCCACACAAATTGATCTACAGCTATATTATATTAATAATATTCTTTTACTGGCTGGTTGGGATGGCTCACACCTGTAATCTCAGCACTTTGGGAGGCTGAGGTGGGTGAATCACCTGAGGTCAGGAGTTCAAGACCATCCTGGCCAACTTGGTGAAACCCCGTCTCTACAAAAATACAAAAATTAGCTGGGCGTGGTGCTGGGTGCCTGCAATTCCAGCTACTCGGGAGGCTGAGGCAGGAGAATCACTTGAACCCGGGAGATGGAGTTTGCAGTGAGCCAAGACTGAGACACTGCACTCCAGCATGGGCAACAAGAGTGAAACGTAATCTCAAATAAAAATAATATTTTTCAGAAAATTATTTAAAAATGATAGTATAAGTAATTTAATCACTCTAGAAAGAAAATAATGCAGATCAAAACTAAGAATAATTTCTAGTAAATTTGCAGTGTTTTTGCCCCATGTTCTAAGCATGCTCTCTCTCTAAAAAACAAAAGGGGAAAGCCATTTCATAATGGCCACTTAGTGACCATAATTAGGAAATGATTTCTTTTTTTGTTTGTTTTCTTTCCAGAAAAAGGGATATTACTGTTCCCAGATGCTAAATATCAGAATTAGAGCTGTGTATCATAGAATCAGGAATTGTCTGGATTTGTAAAAATCTTGGGGACCAGAGTAATGTTGGGGACCCTCCTAGACAAAGCTGTTAAATCAGGAAAGTTCTCTAGGCAAATATATCCTCTGCTTCAGTGGAAGAAATACAAAGACTCAATTTCCCCAGTTCACAGTAGGAAAGGAGACTATTAGACCTTATGTATTAAACTTGAGCAGTTAAACCAAAGACACACACAAGCTATGGCTGAAGAGAATGCACTGCATTTACTCAACTTTCGGAAGTCAAAGTCATTTCACCCAATTAGGTTCAAAGCTCTTCAACCCTACAAACGCTACTATGACTCAGGAAGTGTCTTACACCCTCTAAAGTCAAGTAAATGCTCACCGATGCGAAGTAAAGAAAGGTTTTAGGTCACTCTGAATTAAATGGAATTACTGAAAGGAAACTCACACATGGCCCAGCTCATGGGCGATTGTAAAAGCTGTACTCAATCCACTATCTTCACTAATAGAACAACTTCTGTAGGGATCACAAATGGTTCCCAGTTCAGCCAGACCTATCAGAAGAAAAAAACCAACAAGGATTTACTCTAAAAAGCGACTGTGGCTTGAAATAGAAATATGTAGCAAACTGTTTTAGCAATAGAGGTTATGCACGAGGACTCACCTAAGGTATCACATTTGTCGTGAGCTCTGCAGATATCCTGCCTGAAAGCAAAGCAGACTTAGACCTTGATGACATCAAAGATAAATGTCAATACAGGTAAATACTTAAGGGTCTTCTAGGCATTCACAACAGCACACACTTCGGGGTTGGGGTTACAAAAAGCATATTCATAAGGCCAGAGTTTCAAAACTCAAAAACTTTTTGGAATCTTTGATTTAAGAATTATAAATTACTACATAAAAAACCTTCTTCTGTGGCCAAGGTGGCCCCAGAGCCGTAAGAACCCTCTCCAACCAGTACTTTTCCCAGTACCCTGGGGTAAGTGATTCTAGTTTTGTAAAGACTCTGAAAACATTCCTCAGAAGGTGCAAGATACCTTTCACTTACTTTCATTTAAGAGGACGTGCTCATGACCCGCAACAGAGATAGCAGGGAGGCAGGAGACACAATTAAGACAGCACGCCTCTTTGTTGCTACAGAGTTTTAACATTTTGCGATGATAACTACCACAGAAGAACTGGGAGGTTTCACAGTTTTAAAAGATTAATTTTTCTGGCTTTTGCAAAATCACAAAAGCTGGCAACACTGAACTCACACACTACATGGCAATGCCTTGTCCATCTGAATAGCAGCTGCCCTTTCCTGTTACATAAGACATTTATTTTCAGGTCTGCCTAACACATTTATTCCTCACTTGGCATCTATGGGTTAGTGGCTCTCAACAAGGTGATTCTACTGTCCCCCAGGGGCAGTGGCAATGTCTGGAGACATTGTTGGTTACCACCACTGAGGGAGGGAATGCTACTGATATGTAGTAAGTAGAGGCCAGAGATGATGCTAAACATCTAAACGTACAGGAAGAATTATCCAGCCCAAAATGCCAGCAGTGCCTAAGCTGAGAAACCCTCTACTAGCAGCTGACTATTTGTAATGTGTAACCACATCCCAACTTGACCTGAGGCTGCAAGATCTGAGGAATAAGAAATCCAAATACCTTGTTAAGAGAACAGCAGTATCATGATGGATTCCACCTGGATGGTTCTTCGAATGCTGCCACTGGCAAAAGTTTTTTAATGTTGTCTGAGCATTAAAAGATATGGAAGGCCCATCCTAAATAAAGAGAAGAATTAATCTGTTGTACCAGTACCAATTAGATATGCCATTTCGGATACAGTTAGAAGAAAAAAGAAAAAAAACTTTATTACCTGTTCATTATGAATCACAATTAAGTTCACAATAACAATATTAATTAAATTTCCAATACTTGGGTCTTTATAGATAGAGGCTACCTGCAACCGAGATAAATTTTTCAAAGTTAATTGTGAACTCTGTGTAAGCAATAAGCAAGTCACGTCTTACGTTGGACTCCACCTCTTTTTTACGTTTCTTGCAACATATGCATTTTGTGGTTGTGAATTTTTCACTTATTCAACAATCCTTTTCGTAAAGTCTCTTCGTAAAATTCTTAGATCAAGTTTTAGAGAACAGTGAATTCAAACAAGTTTAAATTCCTCTGAAATTGCATTGTCACGTGACTTAATGGTTCTCTGTACCAGAACAATGGATATTAATTTTCCATCAAGCTCTTTCCTCTCATTTGAAGTCCTATATTGCCAACTTATAGAATCTCACACTGGGTACACGTTAGCCAACACTGGTGTTCTTTAATGTTTACTATCCATTTGTGTCCTTGGCAGCCTTGTTAACCAGGTGGGGTTTTAACTTTGCATTATTATAATTAATTATAAGAGCTAAGATTTACTAAATGCTTATTGTGAACTAGATACTGGCTGAAAACTATATACACACATGTATTTAGTCACTATACAGCAAAATTCTGGGCTGGGTACTATTACAATCTCTGTTCAACAGATAAGGAAATTAAGTCACTCAGAGTAATTAAGTCACTTGTCTGTGGCCACACACTAGTGAGTAGCAGAGTCAGAACTCTCAACTTAGAGCAGTTTGATTCAGAGTCCATGTTCATAATCATAATTCTTATAAGAGATATGAAATTAGGAGGTGAAAATGAGGCTGTCCATGTGCAGGGCCTGATTAGATGTTCCCTTCTCTCCTGGGCATGAGAGGGCTGGGGTATCTGGGACTGAGCATCATATGGGGGTGAGAGACACATGGAGGCCAGGTAGGATTGGAGGGCAGAGAGGACTGGGTCACAGCAGTAAACAAAAAGGCAAGGAGCACCACAGGCCACAAGGGAGGAAGAAGAAACTCTAAAGCTATCCCCAAACAGGACTGCTTTTCACGTTCATTTGGGGGATTTATTAAAAATAAGTTTTAGTTCACGTAAATTAGGGCTCATCCATTAAAAGGAATGTCATGCTGTGGCTCAAAATGAGTAAGAGGAGGTCTATATGGGCTTTTCTGGAAGCAACTCAAATTGTCAAATAAAATAGTAATGTGTAATACAGTATGTGAAAATGCCTTCTGTTTGAAAAGGAGTTGCAGATGCACACGTGTTTGTCTAAGAAATACCTGGATGTTGCACTGCCCAACAGCGGCCACTCATCACATGTGGCTACTGAGCACTGGTATGTGGCTTACTCAAATTGAGATATGCTCAGAGTGTAAAACACACTGGATTTTGAAGGCTTAGTATAAAAAAAGTCTCATTAATAATTTTTGAAATAATATTTGGATATAAAATAAATAGATTGCTGAAATTAATTTTATCTGTTTATTTTTTACTTTTTTTTGAGACAGGGTCTCACTCTGTCACCAAGGCTGATGTGCAGTGGTGCAATCAAGGCTCACTGCAGCCTCAAACTCCTGGGCTCAAGAGATTCTCTCACCTCAGCTCCTGAATACCTAAGCCTACTATAGGTATATATAGGTATATGCCACCATACCTGGCCAATTTTTATAGAGACCAGGTCTTGCTATGATGCCCAGGCTGGTCTTGAACTCTGAACCTCAAGAGATTGTCCCACCTCGGCCTCCTCAAGTGTTGGGATTACAGGCATGAGTGAGTGCATCTGGCCATTTTTTTTAAAAAACTTTTTTTGTAAATGAGGCTACTTGAAAATTTAAAATTAGGAAAAAGATTTAAAATACATTTGAAATTAAATATGTGGTTTGTATTATATTTCTATTGGGCAGTGCTTGTTAGAAACATATACAAAAACTTTCAACAGTGGCTGCCTCTGGGAAGGGACCTGGAAGTCTGCAGAGAGAAGGATGCTTATTTTTTAACAATAGTCTTTGGCTCTGATTTTTTAAAAATCATGCAAATACATTGTGTTTTCAATTCAAAATGGGAGTAGAAAACTAGAATAAAGCCTTCTAGGCCTCACTACCCAGGCTACTTCATCAGAAGCGTGGGGAAGAGGCTATTTTTAGAAGTTCCACAGGTGACTATGGTTCACAACCAGCACCCTTACGAATTACTGAATCTCCACATCTGGCTGTGCAAAGTTCCTAAGTGAGGCAAAAAGCACTGGTTTTGGGAACTGGACAAGCTAAAGGTCACAGGCAGTAGTCCAGGTGATTTATTAGCTTTACCTGACCATGGGCAAGTGACCTAACTCCTCTGAGACTCAGTTTTCTTATCTATAAAATGGGCATGATAATCTCATCTGGCAGGGTTGCCAGGAAGATTCAAAATTATACCTTTTAAGTAAGAAGCACATTGTCTAACAAAACATTCCATATTGATAACCATTGTCAGTTTAAAAAGGCAACCAGTAAGTAATCTTATGTTCTCTTCAGTCACTTGCCTGAATGGCTGAAATGCCAGCTCTGAATGGTCCTCCAAAGCACTGAGTGGAAACCCATTCCCCAATGGCACATTTAGAGACCTCATAAATCACCTTCGTTTGAATGTACTTACAATTGACATTAAAGTTAAAATATAGTGTTGAAGGTTTTCTCCATGGTACGAAACCATTCTGTTGTCTGCCACCACCAACAATTCTACAAACCGTGGATAGGATAAAAAACGTTTTGTCCTTCTGTGGGTCCTCTTTTCCCTTGTGGTGTCCGTCTTATTACCGTAGGCAGAAAATGCCTCTGTTGCTAAGCCGCTGTTTAATGCAGCCACATCATCAGCCAGGTTAATTCTTTCTCCCCATTTTCTTCTTCTGGTTTTCCTCTTGTCTTTCCTGTGACTGTTTCTGTGTTCTGTAACAAATCAGATGGTAAGCATTACATTTCAAACCACATCTATTTTATATTAAGAATTCAATTTGACACATTATAAATTGATGCCTCTGTGGTAAAATTACATACAAAAACAAGTCCTGCATACCATGGACTCTACAGATGAACTGCTTCTCTTACCTAAGTGACTAACAATTTGAGATTAGCTTCTCTGGAAAGCTTTCATATTTGCTTACTTAGGGTATTAGTAAATCAGGCCTGAGCTTAAGGGAAATAATTGCATGTGATTCTTATTCTTTTCATTCAGTAACAAAACCCTTGTTGGGATTGAATCAAAGGATCCCACTCTTATTGCTATTTGCCATAGATATAGTAAGGGCCAATAACATAGCTAGAGCACTAAAAAATTAAAATAGAGGCTGGGTGCAGTGGCTCACGTCTGTAATCCCAGCACATTGGGAGATCGATGCAGGTGGATCGCATGAGGCCAGCCTGACCAGTGTGGTGAAACCGTCTCTACCCAAAATACAAAATTAGCCAGGCATGGTGGTATTCGTCTGTAACCCCAGGTACTCAGGAAGCTGAGGCATGAGAATTGCTTGAACCTGGGAGTCAGAGCCTGCAGTAAGCTGAGATTGTGTCACTGCACTCCAGTCCAGCCTGGGTGAGACAAAGGGAGATTCTGTCTCAAAATAAATAAATAAATAAATAAAAGAAAAGGAAAAAAAGATGGAAATGGAAATGTTTCATATATACAACTTGTGTTATTCAATGAGATCGATTACAAAGAGGTCTGAGAGGTGGCCAGGCTAACGGATCATACAAAGGAATTGTAGAAAATTCATAACCAGGTGTTCTATTGTCTTATTAGATCATTTCAAAAGAATAGGATCACACCAATTCCATGTCTCTGAATTTTTAATTAACTTACTCCAGGGTTCAGGTAAGAAATAAACTCAGAGAGTTTGAGCAGGCAGCTGGGACCACGCTTTATCATGTCAGATTAGCCCTACTCATTTCCAACTCACACCTAAGCCTCTTCTTGGGTTCTCCACGGTCTTGCTGCTCAAAATAAGGTCTGTGGACCAGCAAAATTGACAACACCTAGAAGCTTGTTAAAATGCAGATTATTCGGCCCCACCTTAGGCCTACATCTACACTTAATGAGACTCCCAGGTGACTGATATTAGCAGTGAAATTTTGAGAAGCACTAGGCTCCAACTTGGCTTGAAATTTATATTGCTGATGAAAACACTGCATTTTCACACCATCAACTATATAATAAACAGCATAAGCATTAAAGTCTCTGCCAAAATACACTTTGAGTAAAAACAGGATTCAATCAGTTATCTTGACTATCAGATCATAAATGTGCTTTAATGCTACCAGCTTGTAGTATAAATAGGCAACAGAATTGTACAATGAAGTATGCTTACTTAACACATAAGAAATAGAATTTGTCACATCAATACCAAAAGTACAAATAAAAATTAAAAACAATTAAATTGTAAGTGGTTTTATATTTGAAGGGCCTAAATATTTGACCATTATAATCAATTGCTAAAAGAATCAGGTGAGGTCAGGATATGATGCATTTTGCCCAAGTTGAGTGTTTTGTCATTATTAAAATACAGTGGTCCCCCCTTTTCCATGGTTTCGGTTCCCTTAGTTTCAGTTACCTGCAGTAACCTCAGTTCTAAAATATTAAATGGAAAACTCTAGAAATAATTCATAATCTTTAAATTGCACACCGTTCTGAGCAGTGTGATAGACTCTGGCGCCATACCGCCCCATCCTGCCTGGGGCGGGAACTCATCCCTTAGGCTCACTATCTACCCTATACACACCCCCCACCTATTAGTCACCTAGTAGCCATTCCGGCGCTCAGACCGACTGTCGAGGTATTGCAATGCTGTGTTTAAGGAATCCTTATTTAACTTAATCATGGCCCCAGCGTGCAAGAGTAGTGATGCTGGTAATTCAGAATAAGCCAAAGATAAACCTTAAAGTGCTTCCTTTAAGCAAAAAGGTGAAAGTTCTCTACTTAATAAGGAAAGAAAAAAATAAAACTGCATGCCGAGGTTGTTAAGATCTATGGTAAGAACAAATCTTCCCTCTGAAATTGTGAAGAATGAAAAGAAACTGGTGCTAGTTTTGCTGTCACACTTCAAACTGCAAAAGTGCACAATGAGTTTAAGATGCAAAGGCATTAAGTTTGTGGTTGGAAAACAGGAACAGAAACTTTCTGACTGATGGCAATCAGGTTTGGTACTATCTGTGGTTTCAGGCATCTACTGTGGATCTTGGAACATATACCCCAAGGGTAAGGAGGACTAATACAGCAAAATCTGTCCAAACTGTCAAACGAGTTACATGCAGTCCAGTTATAGATAACATCGCTAGCCAAAACCTGGTACATAATATGTAACATTAGATTCTTCTTCTAGTTTTTCTTTCAAGAACACTTATATATGTATAAAAATGCCAATGGGTATTGCATTTTTACCAACTGGCATTGGTATACATATATGAGTTTTCAGTATGTGCATAACAGGGCCAATTTTTAAATCATCAAATGAATATAGACTAGATATTAATCAAACACCTATTATGTACCAGGCATTCAATTAGGCTCTTTATGTATGTTATCTTACTTACTCCTTTCAACCTGAGAAAATTATCTCTATTTTTCCGATGAGGAAAATTAGTCTCAAAGAAATTAGAAACATATCCAAAGTCACGTTGAAGGAAGTGGGGATATGAGGAATCAGTCATAGATTTGCTCAATTCCCTAAACTGCGCTCTTTCTATCAGGCGAGCTTTCTCAACAGCTGCAGTTTGAAATGAGCTCACGATTTGGTTGATAGCTTCCAAAGGAAATATGAATTGGGAAAAAGACAGTGCCTGGTGGATATTTTCACGAAGATTTTTGTTTTTACAACAGGTGTACAGAAAGCTATGTTGAAAATTAAATGTTTTTTAATACATTAAGAAAGTATGTCACTTATACTGTGAAAAATACATAATCCTTGCTGAATGTCTTCTGTAAATATTATAATTTGCTTTATTATAATAAGTAAAATTTTAGACATTTTAGAAGATTTAAAGTCTCTATTGGTTTTCTATTTATTTGTTGATTTTTGCTCTAATCTCAATTTCTTTTCTTCTGCTTGCTTTACTTTTAACTTGCTCTGTGCTGTCTGTTAACACAGAAGCTTAGGTTACTGATTTGAGACGTTTCTTCTTTCTTCATAGAAGTATTTACTTCTATGCTATAAATTTTCTTCTAGAAGCCCTGCTTTAGCAGCAACTCATGTTTTGATATATTGAGTCTTCATTTTCATTCATCTTATTTTCTGATTTCTCCTTTGAATCATTGTTCATTTAGGAGTGTGCTGTTTAATTCTCACATACTTTTGAGCTTCTCATTTTTGTCTGTAATTGATTTCTAATTTTGTTACATTGTGATCAGCAATGTAACAAAATTAGAAATAAATGTAACCAAAATAGCATTACTGGTATCCTTTTAAATGTATTGAAATTTGTTTTATGTTCTTGCATCTGGTGCATGCTGGAGAATATATCATGTGCACTTCAGAATACTCTGCTGTTTTGCGAGTAACATGTCCTATAGATATGTTAGTAGTTGATTTACAGTGTTGGGCAACTTTTCTACTTTCTTGTCATTCTTCTGCCTGGCTGCTCTATCCATTATTGAAAGTGGGGTACTGAAGTTTCCAATTATTGTTGAATTGTCTTTTTCTCCCTCCATTTCTGCCAGTTTTTGCTTCATGTATTTTGGTGTTCTGTTATCAGGTGCATACATGTTTAAAATTATTCTATCTTCCTGATAAATTGAGCTTTTACCATATAAAACACTTTGATGGACTTTATTTTACCAGGAAAGTGAAAGAAGCCAGTCACAAAACACCACACATCAAATGGCTCCAGTCATAGGCAATGTCTAGAATAGGTAAATCTACAGATACAGAAAGTAGAGTAGAACAAGTTGGGCATCCCTAATCTGAAAACCTCAAATCCAAAAGGCTCCAAAATTCAAAACTTTTTAAAATGCTGACATGACACCACCAAGCAGAAAATTCCACACATAAGTATTTAACACAGACTTTACTTCATGCACACAATTAATAAAACTATTGAGTAAAATTGCCTTCAGCCTATGTGTATCAGGTGTATATGAAAGATACATGCTTAGATTTGGGTCCTATACTCAGGATGTCTCACTATGTATATGCTAGCATCCCTCCCTAAAAAAAAAAAAATCCAAAATCTGAAAGACTTTTAGTCTCAAGCATTTTGCATGGAGATGGAGTGGGGAGATGGGAGTGTGGTTAACTGTAAAGTACAATCTTTTTCTCAAATGATAAAAATGTCCTAGAATTGACTGAAATTATTATTATACATATCTGTGGATATACCAGAAAATAATTGGACAGTTTAAATGGGTGAATAATATGTATGGGACTTATACTTTAATAAAGCTGTTTAAAAAGAGAAACTATATCACTAAGTTTGTGAAAAGTAAATAATTCTTAATGTTTTCTGTAAATATTATGATTTTATTTATTGGATTTACTTAAAGTACTGCAGTGAGAAAAACACTCAGGAAATGTTGTATGTAATTCATTTTTTTTTTTTTTTTTGACCACGAAGGGGAGAAACAAATGTACTATCAGAATCATCAGACGGCACTTGGGCACAAGAAAAGCTGCTGATGAATCAAGGCCATGATTAGAAACAAAGTATATAAATAACGTTGATGAAGGAATTAATCAGAAAAAGGTTACAGTTCCTAACAGTGAACAACTCACAAATTGTAATATTTCTGGAGGACATTTCACCCACAAGTAAGCTACGTATCAAAGAAATAATTCAACACACTTTAGGTGGCATGAGAATGAAAAACCCAAGTTGTTTCTTCAGGATTAAAAGCAGTGTCTTCTAAAACAGAATGCTCCTCAGTCTTATCAATCTGATCTTTTCTCTTAATGAGTTAGAATCATATTTATTGACCTAATTAGCCCAACTAATTTCTCTCACATTAACCATTTTAGCAAGCAACTCTGAATTTCTCATTAAAAATTGGCATGAAAAATAAACACTATATCTTATATACCCACTCAACTTTCTTACTTCTGAATAGAATCGTGATAACAGAATAGTTTTCGCCAATAGAGTACACACTGTTGGGATAAATAGAAAGTCATCCACATTTCTCTTCTGTGAGCGTTTAGCGTAATGCTAAAGGAGGAATAGAAGCGAGGGTTTCAGGAATTTGCAAAGTCACTTGGCTTACAGTTTAATCAGAATGGGCTACATAATAAAATTTCACCATCCTGGAAAGCACGGTAAAAATGGTCTGTGTATTCTTGCTCTTCTTTTTTTGCCTCATACATAGTTTTACATTTATGATTACTTTTTAATAATATTCTAAGATTATTTATATACCATACAATTTTCAAAGTATGAAGTTCAGTGGTTTTCAGGATATTCATAGAGTTCCACAATCATGGTCACCATCTAACCTCAGAATAGTTTCATGATTCCAAGGAGAAATCCCATACCTCTTAGCAGTCGTTTTCATTCTCCCCTTTCCTCAGCCCCCGGCAATCACTAACCTATATTTTTGTATTTATGAATTTGCCTATATAGACATGTCATGTAAGTAGAGTCATATAATATGTGGCCTTCTGTGACTGGCTTCTTTCACCTAACACAATGTTTTCAAGGTTTATCTATGTTGTAGCATGCATCAGTATTCCACTTGTTACTGTTAAATATTCCACTGTATGGATATTCCACATAATGTTTACCCATTCAGCAATCAGTGGACATTTGGGTGGACATTCAACCCAACTGAATAAGAATATTGCTGCTATCAACATTCATGTACAAGGTTTTGGGTGATATATTTTTCTTTCTCTTGTTTTGGGTGAGTACATTTTTGTTTCTCTTAGGTGTATACATAGCAGTAGAGTTGCCAGGTCATACACCAACTCTTCATGTAACATTTTGAGGAACTGTCAAATTGTTTTCCAAAGTGGCTGCACCATTTTCTTACTTTTTCTTGAAGTTCAGATAAGACACTTGGAAACAGACATCACTTTTTCTTCTTTGAGGATTCCTCAAACATTAATTATGTTTACTTAATTAAATAGATTATGAAAAACCAGGCCTAGTTCAAATCCTAAAATAGCATGTTGATACCTCCAAGTAGTAAATGCATGTTTGCATTTGGAGAAAAGTATAATATTTAGCAATCCAAATCCTTATATATGCAAGTAAACAAATTTAGACATGTTTTAAAAAGCTCTAACTGGCAATTGTGCTTTTCCTATCACCACATCATAGGTATTACAGTGCTCACATTTTATTACAAGGACATGAGTTAATATTGGCTTTTGCAACTACTTTGGTGTTGATGCTCACAAGTGCTTACACTGCCACAAACAGCCAATGTTTGAAGAACTCATGCAATGAAGGGAGTGCGGTCCGATTTAAGTCCTATTTGACCTGGGGCAAATAACTGACTCCTGCTCACTTTCCATCCTCCCACTTATAATGTGGAGTAAGAACAGTACCTATTTCATAGAGTGACTTTTAGGAATAACTGGAGGTCATGCATGCAAAGTGCTAGCACAGTGCCTAGTGCATAGGAAGGAATGAATAAATATTGTTATCACTTTTTTTTTTCTATTTTTTACCAGTCATAAAGTCATAAAGTGAGTTAGAACTACAAGGGACCATTTAAGGTAAGGTCACTACGTGTTCTTAAAAACAATTTTTTGGCTTACAGTAACAATTTCAAACACATGAGCTGTATTCTCCTAGTGGGGCAAATCAGCACGGAGTGCGCCTGATTGCATTTCTGACACCCAACTGTACAATACTGTGAAAAGAGTAGGAAGTATAAAACCACAAGTGCTGAGGGCTGGTCTTCGCCCTACTATCCCATCTGAAGGCTCTTTTCTGAGTCACTTCTCTGGGCTTCAGTTTCCTGACCTTTAAACGGGCATATAAATACTTGCTTCTTCTACCTTATGGCTATTTTGAGAATTAAATAAGAAAGAGAAAATTCCTCATAAACTGTAAGTTAAATTTTTAAAAAATTCATTCCTTGAGAATTGATTTTGTGCCAAGTACTCGACTAGATAAGTTGAAATAAACAACAGTGATGACAAAACAAAAATAAAACATGGGTCTAGTCTTTTAAAAAACTGTATTCTAAAAATGTAAGATGGTATCCTTATTTAAAAAAAAACCTCACAGCACAAAACTTTTAACATCTGCCGATTTGCTGGTAAAAATATTTTAAATGAGCTTCATTTCACATTGCAATACAATAAAATGCACAGTATGTTACTAAATAACTGAGATTATTTCAGCAAATACCAGCCAGGCCTTGTTATTCAGTGGTTACTCACTGAAGTGTTTCCCACCAACTGGGGTTGGGCAGAGGATATTCGAATGTTAACATTAACAGTTGGGAAGTTAATCATTGCTCTGTATTTTATAAGGTTTATCAAAATTTAACTGAATTTCCTCAAGGTGCTGGGCTACCTTGTGACTTCACACAGCACAGGACCAAAGGGAGGATTCAGGAGCAAGACGAGACCCCTTTCTGCTTCATCCAAGCTTGACAAAGAGAAAGAAGTCTGGACAGGAATCATCTGTGGTTTTCCACTTGGATTCTGGAGCCAGGCCAACCCTGGTTCCCATTACTGTCCTAAAGCTACTCTAGTTGCCCTTTCTTGGGCTATTTCCTGCTTTAAAGCCTCAGTTTCCTCATCTGTAAAATGACGGTAGTAACAGCATATTGCAAAAAGTAACCGTGGAGATTAAAAGAGATAATACATAAAATGTCCTTAGAGCAGGGCATGGCACAGAGAACGGGTCCATTAAACATTTAACATAAAAATAATTACTAGTGGTTATCGTTTTACTTGTAGCATGCAAAGCATCTGCTCTTTATAAATTAGTATATTGACATTCTCAAACAAAACAATTCTATTGAGAAAGAATCTCTGGTGGGGTGCAGTGGCTCCTCCTGTAATCTCAGAAATTTAGGAGGCAAAGGTAGGAGGAATGCTTGAGGCCAGGAGTTCAAGACCAACGTGGACAACATAGGGAGTCCCTGTCACTGCAAAAATCAACCAAACAAACAATACTGTGAGCTGTCATTTTTTTGTTTTATTATTACTTTTTTAACTCATGTGCCCAGTGTCAAGTAGTGCTACATGCACAGTGCTGACGGTAAATAAATATAGAGTGGTGGCAGAAGAGATGGTGGCTAAGACTCATTTCGGGCTGGCCTGAACCTTTATAAACAATGTTTCCAAGAGAGCAGGTCATGGAACATTAGTCCCATAAGATAGTCCCAAAAACAAATCAATTAAGTTTGCAAAACAACACAGCATTCATTCTGGAACTTTCTCCATGCACATTAGCATTTTAAGAGCCCTGAGAAGTCTTGAGGAAAAGAAACCAGTTTACATGTGTTTAATCATAAGATTGCCAAACTTATGGATCTTGGCCAATTTAAGAGGCAGGGGATGGGGACAGCCCCGTCACTGGAACTATAACAAGATGCAGGTGGGTTGTGCGGCTGGGCTTCCCTCTCAGGGAGAGATGGACGTGCTAGTGGAAGGCGACAACTGAGAAGCTTCTTGGCTTTGAAGGGGCAGTGGGAGGCATCTGAAGGTCCCCTGACTACCTTCTAAGGGAGTGGGTGCCTCCAGCTACCTGGGGAGTTAAATTTGCTGACTTGGGCATGAGAGCTGGGTGCACTACCCCCAAAAGCCTTTCTGTGTCCTTTTCATTCTCCATCCCACAGCTCCTTCAACTAAACGTGATAACAATGATGACTATAGGCTATAATCATACTGGCTAACGTTTGTTGAATGCTTTTCTCTGTGTTAGACACTCTTCTAAGCACTTTATATGGATTAACTTGACTAGTCCTCAAAGCAACCTGATATGATAGGAACTATTACCTTCATTTCATAAATGAGGAAACTGAGGGACACTTGGAATAACTTGAGAAAACATTTAAATTATCTCTTTGAAGTAGTAAAAGACGCTGAACATCCCAGGACCTGTATTTTACTAAGAGACTATTTCATTTTGCTATTAACATCCTGCAAAATGCTCTTTGGGAAATGTTGGTTTCAACTCACTCTGTCTCTTAGCAGTAGGGGGAGAGGGACCTTTCTGCCTGGCATGGTGCCAGCTGCCCACAGCCACCCCATCTTGGCTGCAGCACGCTTGCCACGGCCGCCTCTCAGGCTGCCTCGTGCCACGGTTTGGGATCTCTCAGGTTTGCACTCTCCAGTAGAAATAAAATGCAAGCCACACGTGGAAGTTAGGAATTTCTAGTAGCCACATTTTTTTTTAAAGTCAAAAGGAACAGATGAAATTAATTTTAGTAATAGAGTCTATTGAACCCAATTATGCAAAATATTATCATTTCAACATGTGACACTAGCCACATCTCCAGGGCCTCCTGATGACCATATAGAATAGTGCGTTCTAGGCAGGAAGTGTTTGCAGAGTGGATACACGGGACAATGTGTTGTGGGAGATGAGTGTGGGCTCAGGAATCGGAGAGACCCGAGTGTAAATCCCAGCTGCTCTGCATTCAATCTGTGTGACCGCTGGTGAGTCACTTCAGCCCTCTGTGCCTCAGTTTCCTCATCTGTGAAAAGGGGATAATGACAGTTCGTGCCTAACGAGGCAGTAGGAAGGATGAAATTCCTTCCTCTACATAAAGTGACCGAAGAGGGTCTGGCGAGTAGGAAGAGCTCTGGAGGCACAGGCTGCACTGACTCGTTACTTAGAATGAACAGCCGCTTAAGGCTGCTGGAATAAAGTGGCTCCCAGGCCTGCTGCTGGGATCTGCCTGCTATCTGACATTTCACTGCAGCTCGTGGGTGGCCCCAAAGCTGAATGTGGTGCCTGTGGTGGGTCTAGATATCATTCTCATATCAGAGATTAAAGCACAGTTGGGCTGGAACTCTTTAAAAAGGCATCTAAGCAACTCGTAGGGAGTGTATCTCCCACATTCTTTTGATACACAGGTCTTCTAGTTTACAGGCACTGAGAACTGGTTTATACACCAGGGCCTGCAACTGAGACCCTTTCCCATCCCAATGTCCATGTCCCATGACTATGGAAGTGAGTGACCACAGGGCCATGCTGTACTCCAGTGACAGGTGGACCTCACTGGGCTTCCTCCCCAGCCACAGACCACCTTCCCCAATACCCTAGCCCAGCTCAAAAAGGCTTGGTTTATTTATTTTAAAATCATATTTTGTTGCTGTATACTCAGTTCTAGATGTGACAACTTAATTCCTTAAATGAATTAAAAGCTTTCTTTCTGTATAAGCTTGAGACAACTTCTTGAGCATCTCACCAGTCATTCTTAATTATCCTTATACTTAAAATAAATCCAGTGGCACTTCCCAAAGCTCATTTGAGTCATACTTTTGAATATCCCCTTTCCAGGTACCCTTTTCCTTGTGTTACAGCCTGGAAAGAACACAGGACAGGGAAGTACGAGGCCTGTGTTCAGGGCCCAATCTTGCCATTCATTCTAGCTCCAAGATTAGAGGCCCCTTCAAAGTTCTGGGCCTTGATCCTCTTATCCATAAAGAGAAGGCCTGGGATAGAAGTTCTCTCCAAATTTTCTTCCAGTATCAAAAATTTATGAATTCTTATATTTTATAAGATAAAAGTGAATAATGATTAAAAATAAAGTCCTGAGTTTCAAAAGGGGCAAAACCCAGCAGAGATTCCCTCTGAGCCACTGTCACCCTCAGAAAGGGTATGGATGAAACAGTCAGCAGGGTAGCAGGGTAGAGACAGAATCACTCCAAAAGAGAGAGACCAACACAAAAGAAGTGGACTTTTGCTGATGTTAAATTATATTAAGGGGAGTACAGTCTACAGATCTCCATTACTCAGTGGGAAAATTTTACTTTGGACCTGCTAAAACAGATAATAGTTTCTGAAAAACCACTTCCATTTTCTCCAATCTGACTCATTACAATGAAATAACATCAAATGTGAGAATTAAGAAATACTGGCTTGAAAGAAAAAAAAAAGGTATACAATCAAAGACCTTCTGGGAAAACTTAAATTGTCCACAAAGCACAGAATGGAAACTTTCAGGATTAATGCATTTCTGTCTCCTATCCCTCTGCAGCAGCAGAGCATGTGGGCTGAATCTCATACTACTAATAGCAAACTCTCTACCTCTGCCTTTGTCTCATTGTCCCTCTGGCTCTTTCTCTCCTGTCTGCATGCACATGCACACATGCAACATACATGCAAAACAACATAGTTGGATTCTCACCTATGCAGAGGCTCCTCTGGACCTGTTTTCACCCATGAGCTAAGACAACACATTCCTATCACAAAGTATGCTATTTGGGCATGATGAGTTATGTTTCTGGATACAGACTGGCAATAAAAATAACAACGTGCCTTTTCTCTTGGCCTAGACCATGGTTTGAATAATAAATCCTAAATAAGCTTCTCCTATTCCATTTTTTAGACAAGCTCTATACTGTACTCTCCACTATACTTTCTTGCTGTGTAGTTCTGCGACTGCGTGAAATCTATGGTACAAGAAGTGTTGGCAGTAAAATAAAGAAGCTATGTATGAAATAAGTATTTGCAAATTAAGATACTTTTTGAAAGACAAGTCACAACATGGGAGACAATATTTGCAAACTATATCTGACAAAGGGCTTATATACAGAATAAAGAATTTTCAGACTTCAGGAATAAGAAAACAACATTCCAAGTTTTAAAAAATGGCCAAAAGATTTGAACAGACACTTCACCAAAGAAGATACATGGATAGCAAATATACACACGAAGAAATGCTCAATATCATTAGTCTTTAGGTAAACGCAAATTAAAGCTACAATGACATTCCACTAAACACCAATTAGAATAGCTAAATTTCAAAAAACAAAAGTAGAACAACAAAATGTTGACAATACCAAGTGCTGGAGAAAATGCAGAGGAACTGGAACTTTCATATCCTGCAGGTAGGGCTACAAAATGGCACAACCACTTTGAACAATATATTGGCAGTTTCTTATAGAGTAAAAGATACATTAATCACATAAGCCAGAGATCTTACTCCTAGGTATTTATCCAAATGAAGTGGAAACTTATGCAAATGTTTATAGTGGCCTTATTTGTAATGGCCAAAAACTGTTGCTCAAGTGGGTAATGGATAAAGAAATGGTGGTATATCCATTCAATGGAATACTACTCAGCAATAAAAAGGGATGAATTACTGATACAGGCAACAATGTGGATGAACTTTAAACACACTGTGCTTAGTGATTATTTATAAATTCTGCAAAAGGCCAAATTATAGAGACAGAAAACAGGGGTGGGGAGAGGGGCTGATTACAAAGGACACCAAAAACCGTTTTATAACTTGATGGTCCCATGATTGTATACATTTCCCAAAACCTACCAAAAGCTATACACTAGGAAGGGTAGATGTTATAGCATGTAAATTATACCTTAACAGAAAAATGAAAGGAAAACACTAGGAAACACTAATGAAAAAAAGATTCATCAAAAAAAAAGAAAAAAAAGAAAAAATCTTAGCAGAAAAATTCTAAAGCCAATCACATTAACTTGAATTTTTTCCACACACCAACTGCATTTTTAACATTCGTTCTAATTCTAATGTCATATGAGAATTGGGAATCAATAAAAAGGAAGACTTGTGCCAATATTTGCCCCTCGTTTGACTTTGCTCCTTCTCAAAGCCCACCCTGTCACAGGTGCGCACCACATCAGATCTTGCATTTACCCATGCTCTTTTTTGTGATATTCGGATTATTTATTAATCATTTTCAGTTGCACAGATCCTCCATGCAGGTATCTGGTCCAGAGGTAAAAAGTCAAATGAGAAAACTCACCCATAAATGGCTATAAAAATGACTCTTTAATGATACAATTATAAAGAAACCAACTTTGGCAGATACAAAGGTGCAAATGTGAAACTTCAATGCATAATAAAATAGCTCTTTATTAACCAAGTGGGCTTACTCCCTCATATGACGAAACTCAGGAAACTTTGCTATGTCTTACTTTAAAAAGACAGCCCACTGAAGTCAAAGGTCTAAAGGGTCCTCAGGTTGAGCAAGAAACAGGGCAAAGTCCTAAGATGGCACAGAAGGTGTAAAGCAGGCAGCCCTTCTGGCTGTGTTTGGATCCTGAAGCTTAATTAAAAGGTTTTGGGGTCAACCATGGTGGTTCATGCTTGTAATCTCAGCACTTTGGAAGGTGGCAGCAGACAAACCACTTGAGGCCAGGAGTCTGAAACAAGCCTGGCCAACATGGCAAAACCCCATCTCTACTAAAAATATACAAATTAGCTGGGTGTGGTGGCGCATGCCTGTAATCCCAGCTACTTGGGAGGCTGAGGCACGATAATCACTTGAACCTGGAAGGTGGAGGTTGCAGTGAACCGAGCTCACGCCACTACACTCCAGTCTAGGTGACCCAGCAAGACTCTCAAACAACAACAACAAAAAGGTTTTGGGGAATAAGCATATTTCATATATCAATGAGTCATAACCTCAGGTCCAAACCTAACTTGCCACTTTTACATTCCTAATTGCAAACTGGCCCTTCTGGGCTTCAAAACACAGGTGAGGAAGATCCTTTAAAGACAGAAAAAGTAGTTAATATTTCACTCTATGATGGAATGCAGATATGACAGTGGTCTTCTAAGATCATAATACTAAACTTTTACTGTACCTTTTCTATGTTTAGATACATAGATACTTAACTTCATGTTACAATTACCTACAGTATTCAGTACAGTCACATACTGTACAGGTCTGTAGCCTAGGAGCAATAGGCTGTATACCACCTAGCCTAGGTGTGTGTGGTAGGCTATCCCATCTAGGTTTGTGTCAGTACACTCTGTGATGTTCACAAAATGACAAAATGGCCTAAGAAGAATGCACGGGTCACACACACCCTATACATGACAGAACTATAAATTGAGGATCTTCCTACTGATAGAAAAATCACAATGAGAGCTATCAAGGCACTTCAGACAAGGGTTCAAAAAAACCTCCCAAAGACACTGCCTTTTGCACTCAACTAAATCACTCTGAGAAGTGGCTTAATGGCCAAGAGGCTTTGCTCTGGCCCTGGAGGCTGACTTACCTCTTCAAATCCTTGCAACGGCAACTGCAGCCTGACCTTATGATAATAAAAATGAAGCGAAGAGGAAGAGCAATGGGAGGGAAAAGGGGGCTATATGGGGCAAAGCTAAAACTAGAACGAAAACAGCAATTTTCTTTTTTTTTTTTTTCAGACAGAGTCTTGCTTTGTTGCTGGGCAGGGGTGCAATGGTGTGATCTTGGCTCACTGCAACCTCCGCCTCCCGGGTTCAAGTGATTCTCCTGCCTCAGCCTCCTGAGTAGCTGGGATTACAGGTGCCTGCCACCACGCCCAGCTAATTTTTTGTATTTTTAGTAGAGATAGGGTTTCACTATGTTGGTCAGGCTGATCTTGAACTCCTGACCTCCTGATCCACCCACCTCAGCCTCCCAGAGTGCTAGGATTACAGGGGTGAGCCACCGGGGGTGGCAGAAAATAGCAATTTTAACAATAGCAATGACGACAACAAAGTGAAAAGTTATCTAAGAGATAACAATAAGTTGCAATATGTGGACCTTGTTTAGATCACAATTAACCAATAACTGTAAAAAGGCATTTAATATAGGTGCTGTGTAGGTGATATGAAGGAATTATTGTTAATTTTGCTGAAATGTTATTTGTAATATTACTTGATACATATTGTGTATCAAACATGAATAATATTACAGTTACATAGGAAAAGATCTCCATTTTTCAAAGATTTATCATGAAATATTTAGAGATGGTATCTTGGGTTTGCTTTAAAATACTCAGCATAAAGAAAAATAAGCAAATGTAGAAAAATCTAAGTCATTATTAGGATTCATGGTGGTTCATTTTATTATTGACTTTACTTTTATGTATACTTGAAGATGTTCATAATAAAATGGTTTTTAGAAACAAAATGACAATTAAAAAAAATTAAATGAATAAGTGGGAACAAATGAAAGAAGGTACAATTCCCGTATTAGAAGATTCTTTTTTACTACCCCTTCATGACTTTATTGAAGTACTGAACTATTAATACCAAAGTTTAAAAACAAAAAAAAAGGAAGGCAAATTTTTTATGTAACAGTCGATCAAGTTAAAGAAATAAAGAATTCATGTATTTAAACAGTGATTTTCTAATAATTTACCAAGATTTTAGAGGTCATTGCTTATATTGACTGTTTATTAAAGTCATTGAAGACTATAAAAAAGAGAAAAAAATGTATAAACACTAATGAAGAACAAAAAGGTGAAAATGAAAGGAAATTAGGCTCAGACCATAGATCCCAAACGGAAATAACTATCTTTAAAACTTCATAATCAGTCTTGAGTTGCAGTTCTAGCTTTTTCCCTTTCTACACTCTGTGGACAAGCTCATTCACTTCTTTGAGTTCAGCTTTTTTATTTGTAAGATGGGAATAATCAGAGCATCTTCCTCCCATGAACTGTTACAGAAATAAATGAAATAATCATAACCTGCCTCCATATTGATGAGTACGAAGTTCCTTAAATGCTGCCTGTTCTTGATCTTTACAAGGCTGAAAGGGTCTAAGAATGCAGAAAGTGTGTGGTGAAAGTGCAGGCAGACCAGTTCCTAACATAAGTCACTAATTAGCCACCAACCACTGACCTGCTTGGGCCCCAGGCTGGATTCTGAAGTCAGCCAAAGCTTTCGTCACTGCCTGGAACCTACAGGCTGTCCCAGAATGTTTTACTGAAAGCCCCCTCGGGGGTCTGCTCCCCAGCTCTGTCTCTCACTCCATCTGGGCGCCACTCTAAGGGCAGCTAATCTAATCAGCTAATCTATGCTAAATTATTAATGGGATCCAAGAGGTTAATGTGTAACAAGCATACACTCCATCAGAGGCCTGCTGGAGACAGACACAAGGCCTCTCTGAGCCATTAGAGTCTTGGTGGGAATTTCAGGCACCAGGCTGCCTTCCTCAAATCAAATCAAATTCCAGACAGGCATTAAGAAATTCCTGCCAGCAAAAATAATTCATATATGATGCAGTCAAATCAACAGAGAGGCCAAAAAAGTATCCCCTAACTAGACCAGGACATAGGAGCTGAAGAACATGGTACGTTTATGAGCTTTTTAACCTCGGGCAAGTCAACATTATGGACTTCTCTGTGTCTCAGTTTTCCCAACTGCAAAATGGAGTTCGAGGTAAGAATCGAAATATAGAATCCATGTAAAGTGTCTGGGACAGAGCCTACCACATGATACATGCTCAGCAAATGTCAATTCTTATTAGTATCACTAGGGATTGGAAATTAGATGACAGTCAAAGAAGACGCTCTGAAAACTGAAGTCAAAAAGGGGTTTCTAGGCCAGGCATGATGGCTCAGGCCTGTAATCCCAGGGAGATCCTGTCTCTACAATTTTTGTTTGTTTGTTTTAATTAGCCATGCGTGGTGGCATATATCTCTAGTTCTAGCTACTTGGGAGGCTGACGTGTAAGGATCCCTTGAGCCTCGGAAGTGAAGGCTATAGTAAGCTATGATCATGCCACTGCACTCCAGCCTGGGCAACAGAGTGAGACTGCCTCTAAAAACCAAACAAACCAAAAAAGGGGTTTCTAGATGGCAGTTTCCATTTGTGTTTTCAATGCAATTTGTCCCACAGTACAGCACACTGGAATCAGATCAGCCTCTCTTCCTCCGGCTGTGTGACTTTTTGAATAAGTTTCTCAACCCCTCTGAGCTAATTTTCTCAACTGTAAAGTAGGGGTAATAATACGTACCCTATAGTGTTGATAAATGCATTACATATGATAATGTGTATAAAGCGTGTAGCATACTGATCCCATACGCACATAAAAGCCTAACAGATAACTTTAATTATCATCTTATGTTTTCCAGCCTTTGTAACTGCAGGCTTGAAATCCCAGTTAGAAAGTGATAGTACCTTCCAATGGGAGTGATAAACAGAGTCCCCAGTGCCTAATGGATATTAAATCTTAATAATACCAGTGTCAGTACAATAGGCAGTAGGCAATTTAGCTGCGGTGAATGGGAGATTCAACTTTAACCAGCCACAGATATCCCAAAGAAATAGACACAAGGCAGGATTTTTATATGTTTGGTTATTGATACTGCCTCATTTCCCCCCCGCCCAAAAAAAAAAAGCCCTGTTAATCTCCAGTTCTAAGGTCCTAAGATCCTAAGAGACCAAAATTTGGCTTGGCTGTTGGTCTCCAGTCACAAGTTAAATGGTTCTAGCAAAATAAATCCATGCGACTATTCCCCACTATCCCCATTTCATTTTGTCTGTATTTTCTGATTATGAAACTATTATAGAAACACAGCAAAGGAGTCACAGAATATAAGGATACAAAATTTCAAAAGTAAAGATTGCCTATGTTCCTAGTAACCATAAATAATCACTGTTAATATTTTCATGCCTTTACATCATATTTTCTGTTTACACATGTGTCCCAAACACAGTTTATCATTTAAAAAAAAATGAGATCCTATCAAACATACTAGTTTATCACTTAATATATATTTCTATGTTGGTAACATAAATCCAGGCCCTCATTTTTAATGGCTGCATAGGAATCCATTATACGCCTGCCCCATAATGTATTGATCAATCTCCCTCCTGAAGAACGCTTAGGTTGTTTCCAGTCTTTTGCTATAAAAACACTTTCAGTTTCCTTATCTGCACAGAATTAGAGTGTTGGCCTAGACCAGATTCCTACTGGATCTCGTTCATAAACACTTTTACAAAAGCATCCAATTTTTTTTTAGGCATAGTATTGATGGGTCACAGAGTATAATACAATTCTTAAATGCCTTAAGAAACAAAAATCACCTGGCCTCGCTGAGACAGGAAGGTGAGGGAGAAGTTTTAGTCAGAGGAAAACATGTGTCTTTCAGGCCCAGGCAAAGAAAACAGCTTTCTTCCCTGCCTTTCTCTTACCCACCTACCAGGAAGCACTGATAAGAACAACTAAATCCTCTTGTGCAAAATTCAGGGTCAAATAGAGAGTGTCTGTGAAACAGAACTTGGGATGTTATCCAGAAACGAGCAATGGGAAGGATCCACAGGAAGTGGCTCATAAAAGCAACCTACTCTCCGAAGTGCTCCCATAAGCCTTTCACTTGACTCCCTGGTGTGTGGGGCTGGCAGGCAGCGAGCACAGTGAATTTTACTGAGGACTCGGTGTGTAAAGAACACTGCAGTAACAAGGGCATGCCATAGGAAGAAAAGACACACTGCTTTCCATCCTGAACGCTAAGGAACTCACAAATAGAATGAAAAGTCAAAGAAATGCAGAGACAGTCAAATGGCCCAAATGTACACACAGACATAACCAGGGATGACAAAACAGAGACAATTGGGAAGGGCAGCCACTGGGCCAAGAGAACCTTACAAGGAAGAAAATGTTTAAATGCTGCACTGTACAGAGGAATCAAGGGGACAGGAAGGACCCTCACTCAGCCTTGCTACTAGCTGGCAGGATGACCTTGGGCAAGTCCCCTAAACCTTTCATGATTACCCAGAAGTGCTAGGCTATTAGCTCTGAATTTTAGTATTTTGAGTTTTCTTTTCCTCATTGTGGTGTTTTGTTTTCTATTTTCACAAACCCTTAAAAAAAATCTATCATTCTGTGATTGTCTACCACCTGCTAAACACTGTCCTGGGAGTTTTCATTACTTCATACTCATTTAGCCCTAACTACAACCTTGGAACATATGTGTTATTCTTACTTCTTTTTTTTTTTTTTAATGTGATGGAGTCTCACATTGTTGCCCAGGCTGGAGTTCCCCAGGCTGGAGGTGCAATCTCGGCTCACTGCAAGCGCCACCTCCCAGGCTCAAGCAACTCTCTTGCCTCAGCCTCCCAAGTAGCTGGGATTACAGGTGCCCACCACCATGTCCAGCTAATTTTTTGTATTTTTATAGAGACAAGGTTTCACTATGTTGGCCAGGCTGGTCTCAAATGCCTGACCTCATGATCCACCTGCTTTGGCTTCCCAAAGAGCTGGGATTACAGGCATGAGCCACCGTACCTGGCCTTTTACTTTATACTCTAAAGTGTGCAAAGTCATACCACTCACCAGGAATATGGACACTTCCTGGTTTTCTCCTCATGGCACAGAGGAGTTGCTCAATAAAGACTTTATGGCTAACTGAATAAATGCACACATATATGTATAAATGGAGTTGTAGACTGTTTTCTAAACTCACAGAGTTTTCATTGCAGTAGACTCCTCCCACACTTGCCTTTTTAACATAAGTAATCTCAGAATCCCTTTTTGGAAGTTAGGCATACCTCATGAGTCAGAAATGACCAAGACATATTCCATCTGCCCATGGAAGTGTCACAGCTATTGTGTCCTGCCCTGCTCCAACTCCCATGATTGGTAACTAAAGGGTTACCCCTAGCTCAGCAGGAGGTCTCTCTCCCAAGGCTGAGAAAAGCTCAGTTGAGTTAGTGTTGAATATATAGGGTATCACTCCTGGGAGGAAGTACCTTAACATCCTGTAACTTCAGTTATCTGCACAGAATTAGAGCATTGGATTGGACTGATAAGGACTCCTCCAGCTCAAATATTCTATCATCCTATGAGAAGAGGAGACATGGAAAGCACTGATGTAGAAAGTCAAGTCCACAGCAATGCCAAAAGCAAGTGACAGATAATGACTACTGCCTTAAACCCAACTTTAGCAGGGACCCTCAAATTTAGCTAAACATCCGAATCACTTGGAGCACTATTAAAACCACTGATTTTTGCTTCATCACTTGTGCCTGGGAGATGGGGTTTGTTTCTTTGTTTGTTTAAGAATCTGCATTTGTATGAGACTCCCAGGGTACTTCTAAGGTCACTCTTGGTTACCAACCTCTGCTATAGATTGGGAATTGGAAGGGAAGGTGAATCACTGAATCTGAATGGATTGATATCACTAGGCAACCCATTTTCTCTCTGGGAAAAGGAACTACTCTCACCCCAATCTACTTTCACTCCCTGTGCAAAGGCTACCTGGCTTTAGAGGTTTCCTTGACCTGTTGGTGCATTCCTCTGATACCTGCTGGTGAATCCTGCCATATTCCAAACTGTTCTGAGCCTCCTGCATCTGAATTAAAAGAAGGGGTGCAGAGGTAGCTGGAAGAGAGTGGAACAGCCCAGCAGCAACTTTTGGAAGAGCTGATCAAAAACTGCTGGGCTCCTGGTTCATCACAGAGGATGAAGAAACAGCACACCATACTGGTCAGCAGCAAGCAAACGCTAGGAGAAAAAGTAAAAATACTGGCACTGGTTATTTGGAAGGTGGTGCTTAAAGGCCCCAATCTTAATAATGACTGGAACTCAAATAGGCTTTAAGGCATCTGCCATCATCCTTGAGCTTAACACTTTTAAGATTCACTCTGCTTTGTGTTTTTAACAGGATTTCACAATGACATTTCCTCCAGCCCAGGAAATCAAATGTCCATTGACTTGGACACTTAATATTTTAAACAAACCTTGAAGATTTCTTAAATGACAGTACTAATTAAGACTTTCTCTTTCTGCCCCCTCTCTCTTTTCCACACAGACTCCTGCATAGAGAAAATGGGTCACGGAATAAAACAGAAAAGCATGGGTCATCATTGTGGACTAGCTGTGAGATCTTGGGCAAACTACTTCATCTCTGTAAATCTCAGCTCCTTTTCGAGGTATTATCAATGGAGTTAGGAATGGTACCTACCTCATAGGTTTGTGATAAGGATTAAGCAACGTAGTGCAGGTAAAGTGCTTTGCATAATGCATATGCAGAATAAAACCATAATAAAGAGTCATTTTAAAAAAATGTTGACCTGTAGCCACTTTAGGGGAGAAGAAGATCATGAAGTGTCATTGGTCAATGAATTTATCAGTGAAAAAAATATTCCAAATGTGTCTTCTGAACATATGCTAATAAGATGGAAGGGGGAGTCACAAATTTCATTTCTATTTCATGTTATGTATACATTTATAAACACATCTAAAATGTGTGCTTGCTAATAAAGATTTAGGAAGTCAACAAGTTTAGGCCAGTGGTTTTACTAGCACAGTAAAAAATGTGATATATGTCCTATCCATTAAACTGGCTGGTGGCTGGCAGTCTTGACTCTATATCTGCTGCTGAAACTATTGTTTTGATGTATCTGAGTATACTTGCCCCTCTGCTCCTCATGTCTCTTTGCTCTTTATAGTCTAATTGACAGAATGCTTCAGTTATATTCCATCTTGTTCTGGTGGTAAAACACAGAACTGGATGGAATAAAGCCAAAAGACCTACAATGCTACACCCTTAAATCTGGCTACTTGTAGGTTTTAAATGATCAATGTTATCTTTTATTAAAGGATTCACTTTAGAAATAATAATTCCAGGAGAGAACAGGACACTGCACACTGTCCCACTGGAACAACCTGGTACAGGTACAGGATGACGTAAGTGATGCTCTGGGGAGCATCTGAGGAAATACCCTGTTGCTCTTGAATTTTGGCCTTGTTTGGAGATACCAGAAAGACCTGAGATGCTATTTAATTTGGAGAAGCAATTTTAAAAATAAAGAATAGAAAGAAGGATACGGTTTTAGAGACAGGAAATCCAAGAATTTTTTTAAGTATTTTGTCGGGCATCCTAAGACGCAGGACCAAATTAAGGAATTATTTCATAGGATAACCTATCAACAGGCAGAAAGTAACCAGGCTTCTGAGACAGTGAGGTGTTGCCACAAGACTGCAGATGAAGAAACACAGACCAGGGTGCCCAGAATGATATATCCCTGACAATGGCCAAACATGTCAGCACATAACCTCCAAGAATCTGGCCGGTATGGAAGGAGACTAGCAGAGGGCACATAATTTGACTGGTTGATTGGTACCTCCTGGTACAACCCACAGGTACCTTCCTACAGTTCCTGAAGTCACAGAACATGAGTAAACCTGAAGTTTATAGGAAACATTCAATGAACACATATATATTTTCATGAGTTTCCTTTATAAGACATTTCTGTGAAACAAACAAAAAAAACACCCAAATGAACAGAAGACACCAAGAAAATACAAGCATTTGCTGACTGAGGGTACTACTCTCATGACCTCAATATTACTCAAGCTTAATCCTGAAAATCAGCAATTTCAACAGAAGAGGCAGCTGTGCCCATAGAGGGCATGGAGTCACTGCTTTGAGTTCAAATCCTGACTTTGTAAGTTCTTAGCTGTGCACCTTGGGACAAGGTACTAAACCTCTCTTTAGTCTCCACGTCTCTACAGTAGGGTATGTATCTCTACCTCATGTGAGGACTGAATAAGGAACAATGCATAACATAGCACTCTGTAGACTGAAAGAGCTACATCTTTGTAGCATAGCAATTCAGCCACCTCCAAGAGCTGGACTCTCTGCTTAAGCAAGAAGCAAATACCTGAGGTGTCACATGCATGTCTTCCCGTTGAGGGCTCTCTCTGGGGGGTGCTGCGCCTATAAATGATGTGGGGTTTGTTTTGTCCCTCCTCATCTTCTTGTTCATCCATGGACTGTAGTGGTTCAATAAAATAATCCCCATCATGGGACCGGAATGTGCCCAGCTGCAAATAAAGAGAGATGAGAGGTTGATTTAACATAACTCAGCCATTGGGAGGAAAAAAACAAAAGAACATTTCTGAGTAAAGATGGTGTCATTTTACCCAATCTCTTTTTCAGGAGGGTTGTTTAAACTGACAATGCTGCAACACATGCAGAGAGGTGGTTTCTTTTCACTCTGTTATATCAGAACATTTTCTAAAATTTGTTTATTGTTTACTATTCTTATGATTTTAGAAATAGGGTCTTATTCTCTCACCCAGCCTTGAACTCCTGGGCTCAAGCAATCCCCCACCTCTGCCTCCTGAGTAGCTGGTATTATAGGTGCATGTGACGACGTCCAGCTAAATATTTTACTTTTTGTAGAGATGGGGTCTCAATATGTTGCTCAGGCTGGTCTTCAGCTCCTGACTCAGCCTCCCAAAGTGTCATATCAGTACCTTATTCTTGATGTGACTCCAGCTGACTGCACCTGCTATCCAAATCTGTCCCTAAGAAATAATTCTTTAGGGCTCAAGTTCCAATCATTCCTACAGGCTGTTAAAAGAGTCTTGCAAACTTAGAGAGCCTGGAAACTTAGGGACAAGTATGCACTGCAGCAGGAAAAGCTGGCCTATTGAAGTCTTCCCATTGATTCAAACTCAGGAAGCAAATGTTGGCCACAATGCATTCAAGGTGGTACCACCTGTAACACTGGCACATGGTCCTCTCACCAACCCTCTCCTTTGCAAAATAGGGGAGTAAATTCCTGCAAAGGTTTGAAGCCAGACTGCCCTAGGTTCCAGTTTCAGCACCACAACGTACATATCCACGTTGGGCAAGTTTCTTAAACATGCTGAGCTTAAGCTTCCTTGTTTGTCAGTTGGGGATAAAGATACTTAATGTAAAGAGTTACCGTGCAGAGTAAATGAGATCATGATAATTAAGGGCTACACTTTGCAAAGATTTGAACTCATGAACGGTTTTTGTGTTGGTATTGCCAGTGTTAGCCTCTATCTATTAGGATAAATTTGCTCTTACTAATCATTCTAAGCATCTTGCAAGTCACTTTTTCTCCTTTACCCTACACACCCAAGTTTTTGCAAATGATAAATGATACCTCAAGATTGAACCACCCAAACCAAAAATTACAAGAATACTGAAAAATTCCCCATGGCATGCTGGTGACAGGTGTTTATGAGGAGAAATCAAGCTCCTCTCTTCTCTTCCACTTTCCCATTTCCCATGCTGGAAACAAAATCTGATGCCTTCAATCCTTCTATTGACAGGAGAAATGAATCCCTGAACATCAGCAGCTGCATCCGTATCAGCATCATCAACTAGCTTATTAGAAATTCAAATAATTGTGCTCCACCCCAAATCTGATCTACTGAATCAAAATCTCTAGGGGTAGGGCCCAATAACTGAAATGTTAATGAGCTCTCAGGGTATTCTTATGCATGATAAAGTATGAGTAGCACTAGGCTAAGACATTGGTTCTCCAAAACAGCTAGATTCAAAATTGCCTGCGAAGCTTTTATTTGTTCTTGTTTTTAAATTAGATTTGGGGCATTACCCCCTAATCGCAGATTCAGAATTTCTAGGGATGGATCTAGAACATTTATGTTTTAGAAGCTCTCCATGTGATTTCTGAGCTCCTGGTTTAAGAAGAGGGCAGCCCAGGTGTGGTCAGACTAAGACACAGAGTAGCTGGTTGCCAGAGAAGAAGTGATTTAATAAATGTATTCTCTGCCTGTTTTCAATACACAAGTCGGGTGTTCTCTGAGCACAAATCAGAGAGCAAATCACAACATGTGAAGCCTACCAGAGACACGAATCCTGGGAAAGAGCCAGGGAGCTCAGCTGGTGAAGATTTGCCTCCTTTGATTGGTAAATGGGGAAACCAAGACACAGAGGGAGGAAGGGACTGGGCCCAAGTTCCCCTTTGATCATGTTCAGAAGCAGCTGGACAGTGCTAGTGCTGAGTCTAACCTGACTTTAGTCCTGCGCCTTTTAGAAAAGAACCCTGAAGTTCTCTTCAGGAGCACAGGATCAGTCTCTGGTCTGTGGTTAAGCGCACAGATCAGCAAGACTGGGCTGAAATCCCAACCCTACCACTTACTAGCTGTGAGACTTTGGGCAAGTATCCAGCTCAGCTCTCAAAGCCTCAGTTTTTTTTGTCAGTAAAATTCACTGTTTTGAGGATTGGGTTCTTGGTGGATTGGGATGCGATAATACATATGTAAAGTACTTATTATAGTGCCAGGCACATATTAAGAGCTCAATAAACCATATCAATATGATACCAAAATTAATTGTGCTGTTGACTCGCAAAGGTGGGCCTAAGAGTTACCTTTTCTTGGTTAAGGTGACTATTTATTCAAACATATTTACTAAGTTTATACAACAAACAGAGCTCCAATATGGGAGAAAAAAATGAGTTGATGCTGACCCTCATGCCAAGGAGAAAGGGAGAAAACATGCATGTCAAGAACCTTGATACAAGTGAGAACGTACTAAGCATCATAAGAGAGACTCTCAGAAGTGTCTATGAAGGTGGAGGCGAAGAAATGACTTCAGCCTTGGGGACTATGAAAAGGTCTTCTGGGGAAGAACAGATGTCAACCACACCTGCAAAGAAAGGGTAGGATTTGAGCATGTGAAGCTGAGTGAGAAGACCAAGTAAATTCAAAGGCACAAAGGCAACGAAGACTAGGATTGGGGGTAGGATACAGAGAAAGCAGTGTAAGATCCATGACCTGAAGTGCAGACTGGGCATGTGGATGTGAATGAGTACGCTGTAAATAGTCTTAAATGCCAAATGTAGTTAGCAGTTTGTGGCAAGGATCAAGGAGAAAGACTGGAGAAGCAGCCCCGTGTAATATTTCTTAGACATCAGTCCTAAGGAGAGAAGGGGAGAGAAGTGAAGGGGGATAGAATTAGCGTAGAGATGTTGAGAGGTGAGCAACACATCTCAGAGGAAATTCCGAAAAACTGACAACTGACTAAGGGCGGAAGGATGGCACAGCCCGCTCCACAGAGTGAGAAATTTCCTGGAAGACTCCTAGGCCAAGGACTAGCGACGAGACTAGGCGAAGGAAGACAAAGGGGAAGGGTTTTGGAGCTAGATTAATGGCTGTAGATACAAAGAGCCAGAGCCCATATCTTTAAGACGTAGGAGGGCCCTTTTCCCCAAAAGAGGCAGACTGCAAATTAAATGCAATATAAATGAAAGGATCACAGTCCAGGTAGTTGTTTCTGAAACCTCAGTCCTTAGTTCCCAAAGAAACCACGTGCGCGTTACCACCTAAAACTGCCAATGAAAATGAAGGTCCTGCGCAGTAAAATATTTATACAACTGCTGGGGCCACTCGGCTTCAGCGGGTGTGGAGGCGGGGAGAGAGGAGGAGTAAAGACTGTTTACAAACTTGATATACACACGCAGCCCTATCCCTACGCTCCTGGAACTGGGGGTGACTATCTTGGAATCTGGGGGCGCTCCAGGCTATGGGCTCAGACTGCAGACTTCTGCCTACTCTGGCCTTAACCCGAAGGATTCCTGAGCCTTTTGCCCTAGGTGCTGGGGCAGCGATGACTCACCGCAGCACCCCCTCCCACTTCACCAAGCTGCGGTCTCCGCCCACCCCCAAACAATCTCGACGTCGCACTTCGGGCGCCAGGGCTCCGGGCGCTTTGCTGGGGGCTAAAGGGATTTATCCCTTTCCTAGAATCCCAGCAAGAATTCCTAGAACTACCCCCTCCCAGGCTTCAAGCTTGCCACGCTCCCCACCCGATCCTTCCATTGCGAGGCAGAGAAGGATGCGCTTGGGAACTTGAAGACCCACGAACGACAGCGCACGGAGGGAGCAGCCCAGTGTCCGGGGGTGAGTATCCAAAGCCGCACTTAGAAAAAGGGAGGGAGGGACTGTGGGTGCTCCGGGAAGAGTAAATGCATCACCGGGAACAGTGCCTACGACCCCATTGCGCTCACGGCGCCATGCGCTGGGAGAGACTGACCCGGGAAAGTTTCTGCGTCACACGCGCGTAGCAGAAACGCACGCCTTTTGGGAAAGTCAAGGACCACCCTCGCTCGGGCTAGAACCGTACAGCAGCGAGTCCTCAAATGTCGTGGAGAAGTGGGGGGCAGATGCCTTGTAAGACCCACTGGAGGGCACATGCGGGGGTCGGCAGGGAGTCGGGGAACCAACGTGGATTCCTTGCTAAATGCGTATTTGGCAGCGCAAGAAGGTGGCCTCCCCGCCCCGCCTCTGTCCCTAGGGAAAGGTGAGCCGCAGGCTCCCTCTCTCCACTCCCTGGAATCTGTGAGTGTTAGAAACCCCAGAGGAATCGACATCACGTCTGGGCAGTCTCTCCAGGTGGTCTCCCACTATTCCGCTTTTCCTGGCCACCCCGCCAGTAGGGTGCAGAGTCGGACTGCGCTGCACCCCCACTCTCGGTTCCACCCCAATTCAAAGCGTCCGGAATAGGCTCCGCCTTCTTCCCCCGCCCCCAGAGCCCTCGGCCCACCCTTCCGTTCCTGGGACAGGACCTGCTCTCTGTCAATCCAGTTCAGCCTCAGGGTTCTTGGCGCGTGAATAAAGGCCCTGAGAGAAAGCGGGGACTCTAGATTACGCACCGCCCTCCACAACACACACACAAGGAATTCCCTGTGCCTTGGGCGGGGGATCCTCAGCCCCACATTCCCGATGCGAGGCGCACCAATAAGAAGTCTGGTCCGCCCTGATCTCAGCTGCTTCGCTCCGGGGTGGCCAAGTTTGCTGCAAGGAACCCGCAACTCTAGAAACTTTCTCCGAGTTTGGAAACTGACTTCCAGGCTGCCTCGCAGCGTTGGGCAACGCGCCGCTGAACCGAGTCCAAACTCCAGAAAGCTCTGAAACATCCAGAAGCCCCTGGGGGCGGGTGTGTGCTCTCCACGCCAGTGTACGCGCACGCACAGAGCTAGCGACCCAAACCATACGAGTTTCGAACTGATACTTAACGCAGGAGCCTCGTCTCGCCATAGTGAGGGTCTCTAGGCTTAGAGGGCAATTAAGTCTTCCAGAAGCGGCCGAGGAGGCGGAAGGGGAGAGGAGGTGGCGTGCGCCCACTTACCATTCCCGAGCAGAGGCTGATGACGGCCGTGTGCTCGGACTTGGTATTGACATAGCCTTTGTAGAAACAGTGCTTGAGTTCCGTTTCCTCTTCGGAATAAAACTTGGTCTGGTTCACCCCGGGCGTCCCGAGCAGGGTGACAGTGAACAGTGGAGCGATAAATCCGGCATTTGCGGTGAGATTAAATAGAAACTGCTGGCCAAAGGCGGAGAGGCGGTAATGCGCATGGGAGGAGGTAGAGGAGGAGGCGAAGGCAGGCCAGGGGTCAGTGGCAGAGTTAATGCTCCGTCGCCTTCTTTTGAAGTGCACGTTCGTGGGAAAGGGTTCTCCGAGAGCGTTCACTCGGATGGGAGACACGATTTCGTATTCGCTCAGGGTCTCTAATAATTTCACTGCGGAGAGAAGCAGAGGTATATGAACCAATAATTCATTTTCCCCCAAGCTTTAATTTAAAACGAAGGTGGGGACTTTGTCCTGACCTTATTTTCCAGCCCATTCAAGTCAATCCCTTCACCCTTAATCAGGGGACAAATATTTGCTAAGCACCTACTGTGTGCCAGTAACACGACCTGTGCTAGGTGCTGAGGATACACTATTCCTAGCCAGACAATGAACAAGTCAAAATATGTGTGATTTCAGATACTGATAAATAACCTGAATAAAATAAAACATGATGCTATCTGGTGCCCCCAATTACTAAGTTACTTAGTTTGCGGCGAGGGAGTGGGGACCGGGAAATTTCCGGCCAACAGCAAGATGAGGGGCTTGCCTCAATTCGTTTCCATAGTGTCCCTCCCTAGCAATTGGTTGGGGATGACCCAAAGAAGGGAGAGGCTGCAAAGCTGGAGATGGTTCTTTCTAGGAAAAGGAGAGAGGCCTCAGCTTCGCTGTGCCTCCTCCCGGGAGCTAGGACCGGGAGGCAGCCACAGGGGCGGCGGGGTCCCGGGGGCCGGAGCCTCGTTACCTTGCCTTGGGTGCAGCCTGTCCTTGCGCACGGCCGCCGCGGCGTCTGGGCTCCCCATCTCGGCCAGGTCCCGCACCAGGAGCGTTAGCAGTGCGGCCCAGGATACAAACTGCATGGTGCTCTACACCCCTCCCCCGCTGCCCCCACCCCTCCCTCCTGCCCTCCGCGAGGCAGCGGCCGTGGAGAGCGCGCGGAGCCCGGCGCCCGCCGCCAACTTTTGACTTTAGGAGTCGCTGAGGTCTCGCCGCGAGGGTCCCGTCTGCGCTCGGCTGAGCAACGCCGCCGCCTGCCGAGAGCTGAGCTGCTCGGGCCGCAGGAGGAGCCGGAGAAGCAGGAGGAGGAGGAGGACTGGGGCTCGGCTGCCTGGCCGCATAATGTCCAGCGAGCGGGCAGGAGAAGGCGAGGAACGTGCGCTCCGAGGCGCGCCGGGCGCCCTGTGCTGGCCGGGATAGCGGGGCTGCTTCTTGAATGGGGGGCTGGGGGGGCGGAGGAGGGGGGGCCGCGGGTCCACAGCCTCTCAGATGCCCCCGGTGCACGCCTCTAAGAGGAGGAGAGGGGAGGAGAAAGCGGGCGCACGGGGACCGCCTCCTTCCAGACCAAGTCCCCTCCTCGGCCGGCCGGCCCGTGCGGGACTCGTAGCCGGAGGCCCTGCGGGTTGCAAGAGGCGGAGGCCGGAGGCTTGGCCAGCGCCGGGCAGCTGGTCGTGGTCCCCGCCACCTCGCCGAAGTGGCGTTTTCTGAGTCTCCCTGCCCCAGGGAGGGAAAGCAGGGAAAGTTCTCTCCCTTTCCTGGCGCGCCTGCAGCCACTCCCCCTCTCGTCTTTTTCCTCTCCTCTCCTCTCCTCTCCTCCCTTCCGAGTCTCTCTCTTCTTCTCCCCCTGGCCTCTCTGCTGCTGTGCCTCTCGGACTCTGTCCCGTCTCCCCATTTTTCCGGTGAGGTCTGTCTTCTCCCATCCCACCGGGTCCCTCTCTGTTTCTCCTATTTCTCCTTTTCCTTTCCTTTCTCTTCCTTCCCCTTCTCTTGCCACCAGTCCCCTTCTTTTGGTTTCTTACAAGTGAAAATGTCCCAGCGCAGGAGCGCCTTCCCTTCTGCACTTTTTCACTCGGAAGATTTGGCACCTGAGCTCCGCTCTGGATTTAATCACCCCAAGTCAAGAGTTTAAGAAATGGGGTTCTTAATCCTGCAGGTCAGAATGTGTTTCGAATACGTGGTCTCTTGAAAATTTCGCAAAATGTTTAAGCTGTGCTTTCCACCAACCTGTTACCATTCACAGTGGGGTCCATAGCATTCTCTGGGTGCCCGCCCCCAAAAAAGGTTCAGAATGAGCTTTGGCAGCAAGAAAGAGCGGGGACTCCAGCGCCCCAGCCTCCCCGGGGATTTACAGATGGGAGGGGAAGGGGGAATGGAGTGCAAAGTTGTAGATCCCTGGGGGAAGCACCAGTCCCTGGAGGGATTTCTCAATCACTTCCGCTTGTTTCAGCCTGAGATGCTTGGAAAGACTGGAGAGGCTCAAAGCAGACGCTTCACGCTACACCTTCGCGCGCGTGTGTGCGTGTGTGTGTGTGTGACAATTGTTCAATCCTGGGTGGTTCAGTAGCACTTTTTCTTTAACCAGCTCTCAGGAAAGGAGAATGTGTTAATTTCAAGAGAAAGGACATGACAATATCAGTAAAAAATATATGACTAATTAATACATATTTAGCCAAGTATCCTAGAACCGGGCTTGCAGTTCTGTTGCGTGGTAGGCTAGCACTCAGGACTAGAAATACCAAATCTCGCCAAACCAGGAACCAAATCGCAATATGCTAGCAATGTCAACTATTCTTGAAATACTAATTCGTATATTTCTTCTGATGAAGGGTAAAAATGACTTGGCAAGATGAATTTGCTAAATAATTGTTAACCCAAATTGATAATGTTTCCATAGTCTAATTGTATTACTGGAATTTCATAATGGATATGTAACATGTAAAGATGGTAAAACAACACCTGTACTATGCACAATTCGAGATTTTTAGAGAATGGCATTTAAACCTTGAACCTCCAAAATAATTCACTAAAATACACTTCCTCTAATACATAATCTTCCTTTTCATTATATAATAAAATTCCCCACAATCACAGTGTGTGGGAGTTGCTCAGAATTTAGTAAGGAACAGAAAAATATCAAGAAATCAATCTGTTAGCTGATCCCTATGGAAAATATTCCAGTACTTCCATTGTAAAATTACTCAAAAATATAGAACTTTTCAGTATTTTGCATTAAATATTTTTTTTTCTCTTTCAGTTCAAATCCCTCCTGATAAAGAGAAGTTAACTAACAGTATAGAACTTATGATATGTAGGGACAGAAACCTCCTTTGTGTACTCTCTCTCCTTTGCTTTCTTTCCAGGACTTGGCTTGAAGAATTAACTTTGTCTACAGTTTTAAAACATTTCATTTAAGGATGAATTTCTCATCCTTAGTGAGTCTGCTCATCCTTTCTTCAATGTATTAGCTGGCTTCTGAATTTACATCTGTAAAAAAAGTCTTAAAAAATCTTAGGAAGGCTAGGCACGGTGGCTCACGCCTGTAATCCCAGCACTCTCAGTGGCCAAGGCAGTTAGATCCTGAGGTAGGGAGTTCGAGACCAGCCTGACCAATGTCTCTACTAAAAACACACAATTAGGCGGGCGTGGTGGCACATGCCTGTAATCCCAGCTACTCCAGAGGCTGAGGCAGGAGAATCGCCCGAACCCGGGAAGTGGAGGTTGTGGTAAGCCAAGATTGCGCCATTGCACTCCAACCTAGGCAACAAGAGCGAAATCCGTCTCAAAAAAAAAAAAAAAAAAAAAAAAGAATCTTAGGAAAATGTCTTTTAAATCATGAGAAATGGAAAGGACAGTTGAGCTAACTAAATAATTCAGGCAAAAATCTTTTCTCTGAATAATTACTTTTTATCTGAATAAATACTCTTATTGAGTACTTATCATGGGCTAACCGATAGCATTTAATTTAATTCTCAAAACAGCTCTTTCAGGAAGCCAGTGTCAGTAATCTCATTTTACCGATAAGGATACCGAGATCTGAAAAAGTGAAATAATTTGACCCCCACCCCCATCCCCCACCCACGAATCTAGTAAGTGAGAAACATGATTCAAATCCTGTTTCAGTCATTCAAGTTCATAACGATTATCATATGTCATGAATAAGTGATTAATCAGAAGCATTGCTAGATGTTTGGAGAGTTGCTTTGTGGGAAAATGGCTAAAGTCAGTCATTCAGAAAATTGCCTCAAGCTTTTATTCTATGTATAACTTTTCTTTAGCTCTCTTTTTTTTTCTAATGCTAAGTATTTAATGATAATCATGTCAGCTATTTCACTGATATTTCACAACTTTCTCCTAAGTAGCTAGAAGGGATCTGGCACATAGTAGGTATTCAGGAAATATTTCTTAAGACTAGGCATGGTGGCTCATGCCTGTAATCCCAGCACTTTGGAAGGCTGAGGTAGAAGGATCGCATGAGGTCAATGGTTCAAGATCAGCCTTGGCAACATAGCAAGCCCATGTCTCTACGAAAGAAAAGAAATCATAAAATAAAATAAATTGGCCCCTCATAAGAATTTGCTCTTAAAGAAGCAAACCTTTTCAGGGTCACCTGGAGTTAATGGAGGGAGAGTTTTTAGCCCATTTTCTTCTCCTGGGGCTTTACTGGAATTGAATGTTATTGTAGGTTAAGTGGAAGTCTTCATTGGCTGATTCTTCATAAAAATTGGATCCCAAAGGAGTAATGATTGATATTAGTCACTGGGGAGAGATAATCTGCCAATGGAAATGAGAGTGATGACATCACAAATGACTCTATTTGCCGAATGCCACTGAAACAGCAGGAAGGAGACTTGAAGCAAAGCCATCCATTTCCACAGAAAGGGGAAACCCACACCCAAATGGTAGGGAGGGCCCAGGAGCCAGAATTCAAGTGAATAGTTTCCTGAGTGGTCAGCAGCGTCAGGTGATTTGGGAAGCAGATAAGCCCCTGGTACTTGGTAGCACTGCTTTCTGGTGAGTGAATCACCAAGCTGGGACCTGATAGTGGCTGAGCTCTGTGACCTGGGCCTAAAGAATCTTAGGGAGATGTATTTTACATCACAAGAAATGAAAAGGAAATTGTGCTAACTAAATAATTTGGGTTCAAATCTTTTGTCTGTATAATAATAATGAGAAACTTTTCTTGAGTACTTACTAAGAAGCAGACCATGTATACCATGTCCTCTCTGATCCAGTTTCCTATCTGCAGACTGTAGGCGTTAGAAACTGTGTTGTCTTTGCTTACTCTGTGAGTGAATGACCTTAGCATATTTATTTTATTTTATTTTTTATTGCATTTTAGGTTTTGGGGATTTTTTAAAAGACTTCTAACTACTGACTTCAAGCAACAGGTAGTGTAGAGAAGGTAGTTTACATTATTTTTGATAGTAACAGATTCCCTTCATTGAGTTATTTGTGCTAATTATTTAATCCTCATAGCTATCCTGCCATTTGGGATTTACCTTCCCTATTTTACTTATGATTAAAATAAGAATCAGCAAAATTAACTGACTTTGTCTGGCATTACAGAGCCAGAATGTGCAGTTGGGATCTGCACTGGGATCCAGTTACCTCCAAAGCTTGTGATCTCCATTAATCAGCGCAGCCTAGTAACATAAAAACCTTTACCTAATTGATCTTGATCATTCAGCATTTATATTTGGACTGATGAATACCACCTGTGAGAACATTATTTTTTCTTCTAATGCTAAATCTGGAGTTCTAACTAGCTTCTCTTGGCCCTACTCTGAAAGTCAAAGTTCCATTTTGGAGGTGGCTCTGTATAACTCATGACCAGCTTATAGCAGTTTGATGAAGGTGATCCCATCTTCAGTCTGTTCACTCACCAGGAGCTCAATGTTTACTTGTCATTCTTGAAGACCATACTCACATTATTGCTCAGACTTCAAAACCCCATATGAATCCCAGGAATATTTCCTTTGACTCTATTCTTAGGGCTTCAAATCCCCTTTCTCCTCCCTCTACTATCCTTGAAATGAGAGCTTCACACCTGGGCTTCAACATCATAACTACAAATGGAATTCAGAAATGCTAGGCTTTTAGCTTTGATCCAAACTACTTCTAAACTGTGGCCAAATTAGCAACACAATGCGTTCAAATACCATTTTATTTTTCTCTAAAAGTATCATTTGATAGAGACAATTGTTAAATATATGACATCTTTAACTAGCAAGGAATCTGATAACTCTCAGAGTACTTTGAGACGTGCCGCAGTGCTCTATGCTCCCTGAGTCTAGAACTTTTCCTGTCCTAGTTTGGTTCACACGTGTTGTGTTTTGGTGTCCTTTGTTAGCCTTTAAGGTGCATCAGGGCAAAGGACAAATCTATTTCCTCCATGGTAACATACTAGGCACTTCACAAATATGCCTTAAATGAGTGAGTTTACTATTGACACTAATTTGGCTCTAGTTTTCAGAGCCAGGTTTTGGTTTTAATTTAGAAAAGCCATTCTTTTACACACACACACACACACACACACACACACACACACCCCAGGAATGACTGACATGATTTCTGTTTCTTATTATTATTACTCTTGGGAGGCAAGTCCTGCTTTAATCAGAATCATCATGATTGCTTTTTTCTGGAATGAGACATTTCTAGAGCTAGGCTTTCCCCAATGGCTACTTCAGGATCATGAGTAACAAGGCACAGGGCCCCCCCTTAATTGCTCAGCACAGCAAGTGAGAGTTACGCCTATGCTGTGGGCAGTTTCCATATCTGTTACATGTCCTAAAGAGGAGGTAATAATGGTTTCCTGCCTCATAGGGATGTTATGAAAATGACTTGATCAATGAAAGTGTTGGCTCAGTGCCTGGCATAGAGAAAGTAGGAATGTTCAAATGAGCGGGCTCAGTTGAACCCATCCGCTAATCAAGGAAGGGTGGTTCCTGATTCCTTTCCCAGAGGGGCACTAGCTTTCCTTTCTCAGTTAACCTCCCCCGACTCCATAACCAATTTATTGGCCTTTCTCCTCTAAGAAATAATAGTAATAATAAAAACCCCAGCCATTTGTGTGCAAATTGCTATGTATTTTTTCATCTTAACTCATTGTTACTGTTAGCCCTTCATCCCTTTGTAAAAATTTAAATTTTTTTCAACAGATTTACTCCCTGCAGTTTGCTTGGATGAGTAGTTTATATAGACTTAATTTAGCATTTTCTCAAGCACTGGGCTTTTTTTTTTCTAGCAGAAGTTTTCAAAGGGCCAAAACGTAATTTTCCATCTGAATATGAAAAAACAAAAAAAAATGATTTTTACATGACAAATAATTTTTACACATGCAAAAATGTAATTTTTAAAAGTAAGCACTTCTGCCAGATGATGCTTGATAAGTCTGTCCTAATGGTATTTGTCTTAATGCTTACTTTCAGCAACAGTGGATAATACCGTATTCAGTTCTCCTGACAACCCCATTAAACAAGTAATGTCATTAGTCCCACTTTCCAGATGAAATGAAGGCACAGAGAAGTTAAGTAACTTGCCTGAGGTTGCATAGCCAATATGTAGCTGAGTGGGAGTTTAGTGCTAGGCTGTTGAATTTCACAGCCTGTCCTCCTAAACTGCTACATTATACTGACTCTCATATGTATTTATGTTTTATCAAGCTTAATATAGGATAAATTGTCATGCTTAGGGATGCAGTCTCAAAGAGTAGAAATTCAGACATGTCTACTCTCCAGCTATCAGGACAATCGGGGACCAGGAGGCCAAAAGGGGGTAGGTTTAGGGAGTCATTTGCAGGTGTGGGATTCTGGATATCAGGCCAACTGGAGTTGAGGAGAATGTCTTTCCAGCATCCCAAACCACTCATTTGCCTAACGATTAGACTGGCCCTTGGGAGCACTGTTCTTCATAGGTCTCACTGCCACAACCATTGTCACAAGCTCCCATTGCTCTCAGCTCAGCCCAAGTCTTTGTATTGTTCAGGCTGTGCTGTGGGCCCTGCTCTAAAAATAGCATATGGCAAAGAGGCCTGCCTTGTAGTTGCAAAAGTGGTGTAGGGTTTGAATTCCCCATGATGAGCTAATTTGGGGCCCACTATCAAGAAGATTTTCAGAAAACTTTTCAAAATATCTCAACTACTGTGACTACCAAAAATAATGGCAAGGGGATAGGGGCAGGGAATAATACCTTCATTATACAAACTAATGTGCATAAATTTGAAATGCACAAAAATGTAGTTGTGTCACATGTGACAACTTGACCTGGTAATGAGATTCTGGGGCATCTAATCAATGCTAGTTGTAAATGGTGTATTTGCCATGTACTGCCTTTGGATTAATTGGCACCCATAACATAAAATAAGTTGTTTCCTGAAATGTAAACCTAGCAATTAGCGCTTCATCAAGTCCCTATCAGATGTTGGCAAAATAATTGGTTTTGCAGTTTTTTTTTTAACTCAGAACAGGTCTGACAGTACATATTGGTGGCATTCACAGCAACATAACTGTAATAAACTTCAGCTGCTGTTGTGCTCTTTGTAAGTGGTACAGTTACCAAAGCGAGAGTCTGGAATTACTGTTTTCTTTTAAGCACCCTCATCAGGGCGGTGAGGGTGCCTAAGAGGGTGCCTAAATTCTGGTTATAGTAACACAAATTAACCCATGTAAATGTTTTTAATCAGCAACTCTTATAGCTGATTATTCAGCTCATTAACTCTGAACATAAATCTGGACCTTGGAAAACTTAACATTTGTTTTATGTTACCTTTTCGAACAAAATGTTGGTTGAGGTAGAGAAATGACTTTTCTCTGACTGGTGACTTTGGTCCCTGCATCAAGGAGTGGCAGAGGTCTTAAAAAAAAAAAGAAAAGAAAAGAAAAAGAAACCTGACAAAATTCAAGACCTTTTCTCCCCACTGACCAGGTGAAAAGGGAAAGGAACTATCTGGACACAGTAAATGAATGAAATATTAGGCAATTGCAAAAAAAAAAAAAAAAGAAAGAAAGAAAGAAAGAGAAGGAAAGAGCCACGCATTTAGCATATAAATATGTCTAAAATGTATTATTCAGCAAGCAAGTCATAGTGTTGTTAGTCTAATTGTGTCCTACTGTAGTAAAAATGAAATAAAATAGCAGGAACAAAATCTCAGCCCGTGCTTAAAATATGATATACAGAGAAAAAATGTGTAGGAAGGTGGACATACATTAAACTATCACCAGTGGTTCTCTCTGGAGTAAGAATTTTGGAGCGCTTTTACACTTTCTACATTTCAGTGACACCCATTTTTACATTGTTCAGTTATTTTTACATCAAGAATATAGTAAATTTTAATGAGAAAAACTAAGTTCATCAATATACAGATAATATATAAAAATATATATATGATGGTATCATCACCCTTAGGGAAAACTTTTCTCATAAATTATATACAGCCCTAACTTTTTCTGTAACATTTAATATGTATTTCATTATTTGAAAATAACCTTATATATTTTGCACATATGAGAACAAATACAAAGAAGATATTTATGATGGTTGAGTTAGGCTTTTGAGGGAAACTTGTGACTTAGAAATGTAAGCATTGGATATACAGTAACCCTGGATTTAAGACACGAATGGAGAATAATAGCTGATTAACAGGGGAAAATATAAGCTTTCCAAGCCCTTAACTAGTAAACAAGAAAGACATTTGTTTATTCATTCAATAAATACATTATTGAGACACTTACCGCGTGCTATGCACTTTGCAATAGCAGAGGCGTTCACAGTATGGTGGGGGAAAAGAAGCACAAAATAAGCTAATACATGAACAAGTATATAACTAAATATTGTTCTAAGTATTATAAAAGAGATTAAAAGAGAGATAGTGTAGATCATACCAACAGAGAAAATCTCTTTGACAAGTAATAAGCAAATGGCAACCTAGAGCATAAGAAGGAGCCAGGCCTGAAAAGAACAGCAGGAAAAATATTCCTGATGAAGAGAACAGCAGGGCCAGGTCTGAGCTAGGAAAGAAGGTGGAGTTTTTTGGAACCCAAGAATCCCTTGCACCTACAGTTCTATGAATGAGGAGGAAATGATTTAAAATGGGGTTGGGCTATATTTCAAAATAACTAGAAGAGTGGAATTGGAATGTTCCTAACACAAAGAAATGATAAATGTTTCAGGTGACAGATATTCCAATTACCATGATTTGATCATTACAGTGTATGCTTATTTCAAAACATCACATGTACCCCCATAAATATATACAACTGTTATATAGCCACAAAATTTTTTTTTAAAGTTTTAAAATTTACAAAATAAAGAAACAGAAAAACAAAAGAGTGGAATTGAGAGAGCCAGCAGTCAGCTGATATAGGGCCTTTAAGGTGAGGAGTTTGATTTTATTTAGAGTAGAAGGAGTGGCCATGGAAATATTTTAGGCAGGGGCCTCGCAAGATGCCGTTTATGTTTTTAAAAGATCATTCTGGCTGCTATGGGGAGAAAAGAGTCAAGGAGGCTATTCTGCTGTCCAGATGAGAAATTAAGGTGGCTTGAACTTAGGGTGGTGTTTGTTAGTAGGGGTGGCAAGAATCAGACACATGTAAAGTATATTTTAAAGGTAGGATTAATAGAACATGATGAGGGATGTTATGATAGGGATGAGAGTAAGGGAGTATCAGGAATGAGTTCCAAAATTGTAATACAGATATTGCTATCTCCTATATACAAATAACACCCAGATAAAGAATATAAAATAATAAAATCTCCATAAACAACAGCAACAAAGTCACTGGGAATAGAAATGACAAGAAACCTACATGGCCTATATGAATTATGTTTTAAAGCACTAATGAAGACCTCAGAGGAGATGTGAGTAAATGGAAAGACTGTATACTTAGGAGGACTGGATATCAAAGATGCCTGTTCTTTCTAAGATAGTTTATAAAATGACTAGAAATAAAAATACCAACAATTTATTTATGTTATTTCATTTTGTTTGAATGAGACTAATTAATTCAAAATTTTATTTGGGAAGATAAACAAAAACATCTCAAAAAACTTTGAAAATGAAGAGCAATATGGAAAATCTAGTATGAATGCCAGATATTAATAGGGAATTTAGAGCCACAATAAATAAGTAGGGTGATACTGGATTGTAAATGGACAGAAAACCCAATGGAAGAGAGTAGAAAATCTAGAAAGAGATATAACTGTGAGAATTTAGTTTATGATAGAGATGGCTTCTCAAACTGATTGGGAAACTATAGACTACCCAATATGTGCTACCAGAAATGAGTTGGTAGCCATCTGGTAAAACACATACCCACACAAATAACCATAAAGTTGAATCTGTACTTCATACTTTAAGTACATACTTGACCCATATTAAATGGATCAATAAATAAATATAAAAAATCAAACCAAAACTGATTTAGAAGGAAATAGAAAGGAATAACTACTTTCCAGCTGTGGCATAAGGAAGACCTTCTAACTATGACTCAAAATTCACAAGCCATAAAAGAAAAAAAAATGTTATATTTAACTGCATTCTAAAACAAACACATTCTGCATGATAAGAAACATTATGTCTTGGGTCCATTTTGTGTTGCTGTAGAATACCACAGATTGGGCAAAGTACAGTGAATGGAAATTTATTGGCTTATGATTCTGGAGGCTGGGAAGTCCAACATTAAGGTGCCAGCATCTTGAGAGGGCCTTATTGTTGTGTCATAACATGGCAGAAGGCCAAGAGTGGGGGGGAGAGTGAAAGAGAAAAGAGATTAAACTGCTCCCTTTTATAATGAACCCACTCCCTTGATAATAGCATTAACTGATTCTCTCTGTCCTCATGATCTGATCTCCTCTCATGAGGCCCCACCTCCCAGTGTTTTTGCATTAGGGATTAAGTTTCCAACATATGCTTTTTGATGGACACATTAGAACAACAGCACATCATAATCAAAATTGAAAGTTAAATGACAAGCTGAGGAAAAAATATTTTCAGTTCATAGCACAAAGAGATTTTTCCTTCAATTGATAATAAAAACCTGCAAGAGGTACTAATTGACAGCTCACAAGAAAGGAAATACAAACAGCACACACTTGTGAAAAGGTACTTATAAAACTATACCTATGTGAGCTTTTCAGGAACCAAATAGGCAAGCTATAAAGTTTGAGAAACACAGTCAATTACTAAGGCTTTGGGGGAACTCTTACACATTGTTGAGTGAGTACGTTGATATAACTTCTAAGGAAGCAATTTGTCATTTATCAAAACTGCAAAATCATATACCCCTTGACCCAGCAGTCTGTATTATATATATCACATATATTTGCATGTGGGGAAAATGGCATGCACAAGGTTCTTTACTGCAGTATCATTTCTAGTGTCAAAAACAATGAAAATCTAACCTATAGCAGACTGATTGAACTAATCAAGAGTTATGCAGACAATGAAATATAATGCATCTGCAAAAAGAATGTATACGTAAAAACTGGAGAAAAATAGTATTACATAATTTTATTTGTGTATATATTCTAAAGAAACTCTGAAAGGATGTGTAAGAAAGTAAGGATAGTGGTTACTGTGTGAGGAAGATGGGGAACTGGGAAGATGGGGTATGCATTAATTTGCTAAGGTTGTACATTAGGGATTAGTCAGTGTTCTCCAAAGAAACAGAGCCAACAGAGTGTGTGTGTGTACACACACACATTTATACACTTATATGTGTATGTGTGTGTATATATGTATATATGATTTATTCTGAGCAATTGACTCACATGATTATGAAGGATGAAAAGTCCCTAAATCTGCTGGATGAATTGGCAAGCTAGAAATCCAGGAGAGCTGATAGTGTAACACCAGTTTAGGTCAAAAGGCCTGAGATCCAGGAGAGCCAAAGGTGGATTTCCCATCTGAAGGCTGGCAGGCTGGAGACCCAGGAAGAAATGATGTTTCCATTGAGTCCCAAGGTATGAAAAAGCCAATGTTTCAGTTTGAAAGCTGTCAGGCAGGAAGACTTCTCTTACTTGCAGAAGGCATAGCTTTTTTGTTCTATTCAGGTCTCATTAGGTGAGGCTCATCTATATTAAGGAGTGCAATCTGATTTATTCAGTCTACTTATTTAAATGTTAATTTCACCAAAAATATTCTTATAGAAACACCCATGACGGTATTTGAGCAAATATCTGGGCACTCTGTGGCCCAGTCAAGTTGACACATAAAATTAACCATCACAGGCTGCCATAATGAAATAGCACTGACTAAGCGGCTTAAGCAACAGAAATTTATTTTCTCATAGTTCTGGAGGCCAACTCTGCTATCAAAGTACCAGCAGAGTTGGTTTCTTCTGAGGCCTCTCTCTTTGGCTTGCACACAACCACCTTTTTGTGCATCCTCATATGGCCTTTCCTCTCTGGCTCTTCATACTGTTATAAGGACACTAATATTGGATTGGGGCCCCACTCTTATGATCTAATTTAATCTCTTTACCTCCTCAAAGGCCCTATCTCCGCATGCATTCACACTGGGGGTTAGGGATTAGAATTTATTCCAACATATGAACTCCGTGGGAAACACAGTTCAGTCCACAGTAGGTCATAAGGGTGGGAGGGAAACTGTCATTGTTCACCTTTTTATACCTTCTTGGTTTTAAGCTTCCTGAATGCATTAAGTATTTTAAAAGATCTTAAAAATAAACTCCAAGTTTCTGCTTCCAGCAGCTTGGAGGATGGTGCCATTCACTGGGATGGAGAAGACTGAGGAAAAAACAGTTTGATGAAGTGGGAATAGGGTGGAGATATTGGAGAGGCACTGCAGTGGAATGTCAGTGAGGCGGCTGGTGTCCAGGAGAGGAGTCTAGGTTGGAGATGAGAAAGAAAGGGCTTTTCTGCATGGTTACTAAGTCAGGGGGAATGCATCAGATCACCCTAGGCAGTGGTTCTCAAACTTTATTTGGCATGCATCAGAATTATCTGAAGGGCTTGTTATAACATAAGTTGTACAGCCTCATCCTCCAGAATTTTTCATTCAGGAGGTCTAGGGCAGGGCCCAAGAGTGTATTTCTAACAAGTCTCAGGAGATATGAATACTGCTGGTTGGGGAGCTCTACTTGGAGAACCACCAGCCTAAGTCAAGGATTCTCTGTTGTAGCCTCACGTTAACGTGACATAAAGAGTCTTGAGGAAAAAAAAAATGATTATGTGGAACCCACTCCACTGCAGACCAGCTAAGCAAGAACCTCCGAAGAGTGGGTCTGGGCATTGGTCACATTCAAAAGCTCTCCCTTTAATTCTGATATGCAGCTTGGGCGGAGAGCTTCAGACCGATGAAAAGATGCCAGAGAAAAGAGAGAGGGCCAAGAACAAAGGCTTTAGGATGTCTACCTTCTAAATGACTAGTAGGCAGAAAGGAACCAACGAAGAGATTGAGAAGTGGAGAGATATTGGGAAACCCAGGACCTATACTCTGATGTTATGGAAGGCAGTCATTAACTCCCACCCATCTATGCTGGATTCTGGTGACACAGTTACAAATGAGATCTACACAGCCTTCAAGAGCTTCTTTAGCATTAAGGGCCAAGATGCTCTTTTAAAGAAGTGATGGCATAATCAATTCACTTCTTGATGTATGCCCTAGAGGGATACTTTCTTATGTGCTCAAGGACTCATGTCAAGGATGTTCATAGCAGCATTGCTTATAAGGGTGAAAATCTGGAGACTACCTGTCCTCATTCAAAGAATGGCTACATTATATAAAGTGGCACGTTCATATACTGAAACACTATACAGCAGTTCAAAAGAGTGAACCAGGTAGACATCAACTTTCAAAATCTCAAAAAATATTGTCGATGGTAAAAAAGAAAGTTGCCTTTTTATATGTATATCGTTTATAGGAAAAACGACTTATACATACATGTGTTTGTGTTTAAAGATATTAAAAAAGTCCAGAAGGAAGTACTCCAAATTCTTAGCTCGTGAACAGAAGAGAAGACAAGTTTGTGAATGATAGGTAAAAGGCACTTTAGATTTATTTGTAATGCTCTTAAAATTGTTAAGCCTTTAGGATTAATGTACATATTTAATTACCTCAATGTTGTACTAATTTAAACTTTTAAACATTGCTTACAAATGTGAATAATACCTATCAACTCTGAAGTTAATGTATTTATACACTAGAATTTTTGACTTTGTGTAGGGTTCTGAAATAATGCCATCTATATCCTCTTCTGATTTCTGGGTTATTTGAAAATCTTCACTGACCAGATGGAATATATCTCCCAATCCCTTTCCTAAACTGAAAAAAAGAGGCAAAAACTATAATTTAAAGAAAGAAGAAGAAAATGAAAACATTGCTTAGCCATTACTCTTCTGTGAATTTGTCTGCAAAAAAAAAAGTGTGTTTAAAATAGCATTTCAAAGATACAGACATCATCCTTTCCCCAGAGTCTTGACTGGCAGACATATTATAGTTATTTAGTCCAGGGGCTACATTGAATTCAGCTCTGAAAATGTAACCAGGATTTATATGTTGAAGGCCTCTGCCTTTATACAGCAGGTAAATGATTCTGTAAGTAAAGATAAAGATATTCACTGAAGCTCACTTTATTCTGACCACACTTTTGCCTTTCTAGAAAGATAAATAGCTTGGAGCTACCTGTATTGACAAACCTCAGTTGTCTCCCTGGAAAGCAATGACTTTTAAATTCTCTAATATTCATTTTCAGAGTGGAAAGACAATCTCCCCATGTGCAAGTTCTAGATGAGCAGGAGCCTTATCTATATCACTGGCATTGTGTCTCCAGTGGTTAGCATAGCACCCAGCATATAGTACCTGCTCAGTTAGTATGTGTGGAATGAATACAGCCACAGAAAAGAAAGAGAAAAATAAAATCATCAATGAACTCTGTATAATCTTGAATAAAAGAAATCAGACAGAAAAATACATCCTACATTTTCCCTTTATGTGATGTTATAAAACAGAATTAATTGATAGTGATAGTAAGTGGTTACTTTGGGGGGTAGTGTTTGGGAGGGAATAATGGAGGCTAATGAGATGCTGGTCATGTTCTGTTACTTGATTGAAGTGGTGGTTGCATGTATGTGTTCACTTTGTGAAAAGTCATTAAGCTATACAATTTTGATTTGTGTACTTTGCATGTTATTTTTAAGGCTTATTTAACATAAATCAACTTTTTCTGGAAAAAATAATCACTGTCGAAGGCAAGTAACTGAGGTTTTGAAATTTTGATCCTTTATGTTGTGGATGATCATATCTCTGGAAAATTATTTTCCATCTCAAAACATATTTTTATTTCATATTTCTGAAGATGTAAAATGTGTAACCTCACCTCCAGGGCTTAAAGGCTTAGCTCTCTCTGTTCTGAGGCCTTTGCTCTTTTTTATCAGAATTCAGCTGATGGTAAAACAGCTCTTATAGGATTGGAGGCAAGTCTGCTATTTGGTTTTTAAGCACCCATCCCTTTTCATGCCCCTAATCTTTTGAAATTTCCAAACACTTAAACAGACAAGAGAGAATAGTGAAAGGAAACCAGAAACTTAAGAGCTGTGCAATTCAGGAAAAATATGTGACATCTCCCACCATTTAAAAACCACCAGACTCACTAAATTTTCTAATTTTTTCCCTTTTGTTTCTTTCTTTCTCACCCTCATTCTCTTTTTGATAAAATGAACAAAAACATTTTAAAAACTCTTGAACCTAGTAACTAAGAAATTCAACACAGACACATGTGCATGTATGCAGGTGTGCACACACATACACACATACATACTTGTCTATAGATAAAGTGATATATTTAGAAGGTAATTCACAGCTACAGTGTATGAACGGGAAAAGGTTAAAGGCAATCTAAATGCCTTACCTAGTCAAAAGGGGACTGGTTAAGTACATAACATTTAACAATACAAAAGTGTGCATCTATAAAAGAGAATGAAGAAGCTGTCTGGATTCAAGATGTATAGATAAGTGGAATATATCTTAGGTAAATGGAAAATACCAGGTTCAGAACAGTGTGTTTAGACTACTGTATTTATGAATGCATAAATTATTCTAGGAGGATATATAAGAAACTGAATATTTGTTTGTCTTCAGAGGGGGATTGTATATATGAGCAGGAGAGACTTTCTCCTGTATACCCAGTGGTTCCTTTGATATTTGAACCATATTACGTATTATCACACCACAAGTAAAATTTTAAATATATATAAAATAATACTTTGGGCAAGAAACCCCAATTTTGCCAAGGATGTGGAATAATGCTGGCATAAACTCACAAAGTGCTATTGGAAGGGTAAATTCAGACAACATAACAAGAAGGTAGTTTGTCAAAACATGTCAAAAGCTTCCACATTTTTCTTTTGAACACATATTTCTGGTTCTAAGAATTTAAGAATATAACCTTCCAGTGAAGGTATGGCTATAATGGAGCACACTGAAGGCCTGGATTTCAGAAATATTGGGAAAAAACTAGGCATATAAAATAGATATTCTACAATGAGAACACATGGACACAGGGAGGGGAACAACACACATTGGGGCCTGCTGGGGGGGACGGCGGTGGGAGCGGGGCATCAGGAAAAATAGCTAATGCATGTGGGGCTTAATACCTAGGTGATGGGTTAATAGGTGCAGCAAACTACCAAGGCATAGGTTTACCTATGTAATAAACCTGCACATCCTGCACATATATCCTGGAACTTAAAATGAAAATAAAATTAACTGAAAAAATTAAAAATTAAAAAAAGTAAAATAGAGGTTCTGCATAAATTATGGTACAGCTATATATTAAAAATGCAATTTTTGAATATTTAATGACAGAGAAAATTGTTTATAATATTAAGTGAAAAGTATACGGCATGTACATCATAATACTATTTGTTGCCAAAAATGCATCTGTATAACTGTTTGTGTAGGTATGTTCACATGTATAAAACCAAAATTTAACACTTTTATTCTAGGTAATAGAATAATGGATTTTGTTTTTAAATTTTCATTCTTATATGGATTTCCAAAAGGAATTATACTAGCTTATGTTTTATGCTAGAAAATTTATAATAAAAGAATTAGGCCAGGTGCGGTGGCTCACACTTGTAATCCCAGCAGTTTGGGAGGCTGAGGCAGGCAGATCACCTGAGGTCAGGAGTTCAAGACCAGCCTGGCCAACATGGTGAAACCCTGTCTCTACTAAAAATACAAAAATTAGCTGGGCATGGTGGTGTGTGCCTGTAGTCCCAGCCACTCAAGAGGCTAAGGCAGGAGAATCATGTGAACCCAGGTGGTGGAGGCTGCAGTGAGCCAAGATCATGCCATTGCACTCCAGCCTGAGCAACAGAGATTCTGTCTCAAAAAAAAAAAAAAAAAAAAAAGAATTAGGATATTTTCTAAAGATACTACAAGTAAATCCTGCCAAACTGTCCTAAGTGTGGTCCAGAAAATTCAGCTGCGTAAAGAGCAGTCTGCATTAAATTGAGGTTGATAAAACAACAGAATTGAGACTTCTGAGATGGACAAGAGCGAGTTGCCAGTCACTTTATATACAAAGTGGTATTGTCAAGGGATGCATTATCACAGGCACTGTCTCCATATGGAACATGTTAACACTTACTTTCTGAGAATTGTTACTTTCAGACTGAATTATTTTCATTCTTTTTAGGAAGCACATAAATACCCCAAATCAAAAACAATACACACACACATAATACATATATAACACACACATATATATACATTAATGGTGATACAATGCTTTTGGAAACTGCTTCTAATCAAATTACCCCCACAATATTATCTTTTCTTTTTTATTACTTTTTTATGAAGATGAGATTCCTATAGCATATCATTCATCATTTTTTAAGTGAATCATTAGCATTTAGCCCATTCACAATGTTGTATAATCACCACCTCTACCTAGTTCCAAAACATCTTAACTATTCCAAAGAGACACCCTGCACACATTAAGCAGTGGCTTACCATTTCTCTCTTTCCCGCCCCCAGCAAACACCAATCTGCATTCTGTCTCTAGGGACTTACCTATTCTGGACATGTCATAGAAATGGAATCATACAATACATGGCCTTTTTTGTCTAGCTTCTTTAACACACCATGTTTCTGAGGTTGATCTATATTGCAGCATGTACCAGAACTTCACTCCTTTTGATGGCTGAATAATATTCCATTATATGAATATACCACAGTTTGTTTCTCCATTCATTCAAGATGGACATTTGGGCTATTATTTTGGCTGCTGTGAATAGTGCTGCGATGAACATTTGTGTATACATATCTGTTTAACTCCCTGATTTCAATTATTTTGTGTGTGTGTCGAGGAGTGGAATTACTGGGTAATGCAGTAATTCTAAGTTTAACTGTCTAAGGAACCACCAAACTGTTTTCCATATGGCTGATCTATTTTAAATTCCTACCATGAACATTCAAGTGTCCCAATATCTCTACATTCTCTCCAACACCTGTTATTTTCAATTTTCAAAAAAATAGCAATCCTAGTAGGTATGAAATGGTATCTCACTTTGGTTTTGATATGGATTTTTCTAAATGACAAATGATGTTAACCATGACTTATTGGCCATTTGTATATCTTTAGAGAAAGAGTTATTCAAGTTTTTTCCTAATTTTTTAGATGTGTTATCTTTTTGTTTTTGAGTTATAGGGATTCTTTATATATTCTGAATATTAGAGCCTTATCAGATACATGATTTGCAAATACTTTCTCTCATCTCCAGGGTGAAAAATTTTCCTTGGTTATCTTTTCAGTTTCTTGGGAATGTCCTTTGATGTATTTGTTACTCATATTTATATAGAAAAATATTCTTATTTTCTATTCTAATTTCAGCTAAAATAGTATCTTGGACACATTTTTGTGTTTCTACACATTGTTATTGTTTTAATGGCATTAGGAAGGATAGGAACCAGGTGGCTTTCAGGATTGCCTGAGTTTGTAGACTGCCTCAAACATTTCGGTAAACTTGCCTCCTCTCTTCTGGTTTCTTCATCTCTCATTTGAAGCTCTCATACAACAGTATCTTACTGGCTTAACATGGATTGGTGTGTACCTCTGGAGGGCCACAGTACTGCACAGCCCAGATCCTCACTTCAAGACTGAGGTGCTCGTTCTCCCATGGTCCAGCAAGCTGTTCGTAGAAATGGAAGGGATGGCTCGTGGTCTACTATAAAATATCAAGACTTTACAATTGTACTCCCCCAGGTAACACTGCAAAGAACAGCTTCTCCTTTTGTGTTATTTCATTTGGATAAATCCTTAAGAGTTAGATTATAATAACTTTTAAGTATTTTTATGCTGCTTTCTGGAGGATTTTGCCAGTTAACAAAGTTACCAGCAATTAGCAAATGCCACTCAGAATTTTCAATAAACCTGTACCTAAAAAGGAGACAGAAAGAGGTAATGCCATTGTGCTGGGAAATCTGTCATGTAATTTAAATAAATCCTATGTTGTCCACTAATATCCATGTTCTCCTTCATCTCTAGTAATAATGATACTTAAAAAACCCATAATATTATTTGAGTCACTGCTGCTGAGAAAGAAGACTATATTTCTTAACTTCTCCCATAGCTAGATATGGTCACATATTAGACACATGGTTACGTTCTGTCCAATAAAATGGGAACAATCAATATGGAAAACACTTCATGCCTTTAAAAAAAAGGAGCATGCTTTTCACTTTGCCTTTCCTCTTTCTATTGGTTGGAATAAGAGCACGGTGGGAAGCCATCTTGGACAATTAAAGATGAGGATAATCAAGGGCAGATGGCAGAACCAGAAGGTAGGAGACTGGGCCCATCACACTGTAGAACCACCACACCAGCTCCAGACCACCATGCCTTTATTTGTTACATGGAAGATAAAGAAAAATCTTTTTTTATTAAACCATCAGTATTATGGTCTCGGTGACAGCAGCTGGACCTGTATCCAAACTCATACACAGTATTTGTCTTCTCACTCCATCCTTCAGTGTTAGTTATTTTTGCTACTTTAGAAATTAAGAAATTGGAGGATTGCATGTATTAAGGAATTCACCCCAGTGCTTCACATAACAGGGAAGTCCAGATCAGATCCAGGTGCCTGATTGCAAAGTCCATGTTTTCTCAGTGTTCTTTTCCTGAAGAATTTATAGCCCTTTTTGGAATATTTTCTAATACCTGTAAGCAATTCTCTGATTCCATGGTCACCAACTGGGCGTGCTACAATTCAGTTTAATTCTGACACTGTACTTGGAGTTACATCCCATGGGATGTCAGATCCCATGAGTTAAAGTGACCATCCCCACTTCAGATGACAATTCCAAGTGCCAAACCTCCCTTACTAAGGACAGACCAGCTATGCATTGAGAGTTCCTTCAACCCCCGACTTGGGTTTGACAATTTGCTAGAATGGCTCACAGAACTCAAGAAAGAAACTTACCATTACAGGTTTATTATAACAGCCAAATGGAAGAGATGCATAGGGCAAGGTATTGGGGAAGGGGCACAGACTTTCTCTACCCTCTTTAGATGCAGCACCCTCCTAGTACCTGGCTGATGTCATCACCAACCTGGAAGCTCATCAGATTTTCTTGTTCAAGTATCTTTTTTTTTTTTTTTTTAACTATTCATCCTTGTCTGATGGTTCAAGAGTTTTTATAAAGCTTTATCTCAACCTCCCTCCTTTTCCCAGAGGTCTGTGGGTGGAGGTGAAAGGTCTAATCCTCTAATCACTCGGCCTTTGTGGTGATCAGTCCCATCCTGAGACTACCTAGGAAGCACCCTAAATCACCTCATTAGCATAAATTCAGGTGTGATTACCTGGGGCTCCTTAGGAATAATAAAAGACACTCCTGTTGCTCAGGAAAGGATTTTAGGAGCTATATACCAGGAATCACAGACCAAGACCAAATATATTTTTTCTTATACTTCACCTTTGCAGAAACCTGATTTTCAAATCTCTACCTTGCTGACTATATGGTAAGATTTTTATACACATTATAAATCATAAGATTCGCATTGTTGAAGATAAATGTTTAAAGTTATATCTTTTCTACCTTTCCTGACTTGATTCTGATTTCTAAATGATATTGATATGAAAGCTATTCTTGGGTGATCAAAGTCACTCTCCTTTTGAGGCCAGGAAAACTTTAGAAATTTAGTGACCTTTAAGATGAATCCATAATTATGGGTAGAGTTTTACATAATCAAGATTTTTACTTTTAGTTTTTAGTGACAGAATCCTAACTCAAACTAGTTTAAGCAAAAATAGAAAAATGTGTTGGCTTAGCTAGTTGAAAAAGGGGTATCCGGTTTCAGGCACAGTTGAATCCAGGATACTAATGATGCCATTCAAGAGTGGTCTCTCGCCATCTCTTGGCTTTTTTTTTACCTTGAGTTGGTTTTGTTTTTAGATAGCCTTGTCCCTGGTGGAAGAAAGAATGGATACGAATTCTACCAGGCTCACCTTGTTAGCAGATTTATTACTCCAGCAAAAAACAAACAAAAAAAAAAAACAGCGCCTTTCTCCAGCAAAATATACAAACAGTGCTCCCATTTGGCCAGGTCTGTGTCTCATGCCCACCTTGTCAAAGATAGGCCCAGCTACTTCAAACCCATAGATTTAACTTGGGCAGGAGTAGTTTTCCAAAAGAACAAAAGGGTGCTATAAAACAGAAAAAGGGGAGAGAAATGGAACAACAGATGTCCCTTAGAAGTTTTACATGTGGTGCTGCAGAATGGAGAAGTTCCAAGTGAAAGCAACAACCTGAATGAAGACCTGGAGATACGCTAATATAGAAAGTTCAGATGGGCAGAAAGACCGGGGAAAGAGAAACATCAAGCTGGAAATGTGCTGTAGAAAGTCTTGAGAGTTATGGTGTCTGTGGCCAGTTTTAAAAACAATAGGGAGTTAAAGAGGTGTCTAAAAATATCATCACATATTAAAAGTATAAAATATCATCAAGTATAATTTAAAATCAATTCATTTTCTTTATTTTATTCAGGGTCTAGTATGTAGTTATATGCTTCATTTAGAAGGCATTTATTTTCAATTAAAGTATATAATCTTGTATAACCTACTACTGGGAAAAGTTTTATTACATTTGTTGAGTGCATCTATCTCCACCAGTTTATTAAATTTTCTCTTGCCTGTATACTTCAAGGTTTGACTAAACTGAAAAATACATATTAGTATGGGCAATCCCAGGTGGCATACCAGGGACTCTCAGAGATAAATAAAAAGAATGCAGCCAACCATGAATCCTTAGACCTGATGGGCAATTTACAACCTCACCACTTCAAGGCACTCATTTATTCTTCAGTTAAAGTTGCTCTCTCAACCTTAGCACAGACTTTGGAAAAAGAAATGTGTTTCGTTAGAATAATGATTAAAAAGTCCCTTTGGAGGAAATAACTTGCTGATGAAGATTGATTCCCCCTCTTTTCCTTTCCTACTTGTGTCTTCTCTAAAAACAAAAGCAAGAAAATGGTTGACCAGGGTCCAGAGTAATGGGCCATGAAATTCCCAATGGAGGTCAACTGAGGTTGACTATAACTTGGCTCTTGTGTCCTCTCTTCACTGTTGGCTTGAATGAGGAAAGGTTTTGCAGATAGTAAAATGCCTCCTATGAGTTTCCTATCATTATCTCAATAGCAAGGTGAGATCCATGAAGTGCACTGCTATGGTTCCCATTTTTACGGATAAGAGGCCATGGTGACTGGCCCTTGGACTTCTCCAAAAAGACAGGCCTGAGTTTTTGTTACTTAACATGACTGAGTGTCCATAGCCTGATCTGTAAAACGGGATAATAAAAGTATCTACTACCTAATAGGGCTTTGGTGAGGATTAGATGAAATACAAAGGATGAAAAAGCATTTAGTTGAGTGTTGCAGCATGACCAGCTCATCCTAGTTTTGCTGGAGCTTTCCCAGTTTTCGTACCCTGAATCCCACATTTTAGGAACTTTCAATCCCAGGCAAACTAGGATGATTGGTCAGCCAAGAATCAGGAACTCAGACAACTCTCTCAGAAAGTATTAGCTATTTTTATTTCAGAGGAGAAAAGTGAAGATTAAAATACTTAGCATGATGTGAGGAAAACATTTTAAAAACCATCTTTTATGATGAAATAATTAAAACTTTTTTTTGAGATGAGGTCTTGCTATGTTGCCTAGGCTGGTCTCAAACTCCAGGGCTCAAGCCATCTTCCTGCTTTAGCCTCCCAAGTAGCTGGGATTAACAGGATTAACAGGCACACGTCACAGTGCTGGCTTCAGAATTAAACCTTTAAGATTCACACATAAGCCTTCAATATCCAAATCCTGTCATGTGCTCTTATTTGTTCTTTCATCCAATTCGTTGTTCATTCACTCATCTCTTCTCTCACAGAACTTACAGTTTAGAAAAGAACACATTTAATAAATAGTTATCTTACAAATGATTCAGTTTGCCATTATACTAAATAGATTTGATGGTAGTGGCAGGCAATCACTCATGAGTCCATTTTTTTAGGGATTTCTCTAAATCTGTTCACTGTCAAATGTTTCTACTTGTGATCATGTTTTCTTGCAAAGTAGGCACCTTGGGCTGTACAGTACAGTTGTTGGCCAAGGGAGAGGAGAAAGCTAATTGTCCTGGAATGACCACATTTGGTCTGGTGATTGGCACTTCTCATTTTGTGTTTTAACATGATGAGCAAAATAAATGGCTCCTGACAGAAGGGGAGGCCATTCATGATCTATGCAGGTGAACCAGGTCTGCCTTTGCCTGCCCAGGCTAACAAAATGCGGAAAGACCCAGCAGTCTTACATTCCAACCCTTTCCATCACCAACTGCAAGAAAGGGAAAATGGGCTTTCCAAATGTGTTTCCATTACAGGATTGAGTCGTCTTTTATTTTCATTACAGTAATGCCAGGAAATTCAGAATCAGTCACCTCGTCCAAAATATAATAATCTTTCGGTATTATATTTATGATAACATATCATAGGGAAAGTGGATAGTTCACCTGGGAACCAAGGCAGTCCCAGGGAAACCGATTTTCTCCAGCAGTACCATGTTATTATGATAAGTTCGAGAGAGCTCTATGCTGGGTTCAATGCAACTTTTCACCCCCACTGGCATCACAAACTAAAATGAACAGAGAAGCCAACCTCTAGCAAAACAGAATTAGATTTCACAAAAAGATATGGAAAGGGTTACAAAATCTCTCACTGTGTCTCCTGCAAAAATAGAAGAACCTTCACTGCACTGTTTCTACTTAAAAGTGACTGATTTCTTACACTGAAGTTTAGGTGGTTTCTTGTTTAAGAAAATCTTAAGGAAGTTAGGTGTTTTATTTTCTGTTTTCTATTTAGGATGCATTTCAGAAAGGATTTTTGGTTGTTTAGATTCGGTAGGAAATGCTGTGGTTAGATCCCAGGAAGAAAACAGTGGTTAATTTTGGTCTGGGCCCCACTGGGTCAGGCAGGCAATTAGGATATTGTCAAGGTGGGAGCAAGTACTAGGGGGCTTGTTTAAAAGCCTTGAGTATGTCAGCAACAGCATTTTCATTAGAATTTTATATTTCTTCATTTTTCGTTCTTTCTTTTTTTTTCTGAGATTGCAACAAGTCTGTGGCTATTTCTTAAAATAATTTAGTGCAAAAGTTGTGCCCCTTGCTACTCTGAGATCTTGCCCAAGATTTGAAAACATGCCCAATGCAGATGTGATCTGATACTTCAAATGAAGTAAATAACTTCAAAAAAATATTTTTCTTGGTGGTGTAGGCTGGGGGAGTGTTAGAGAGAAGCCACATCTGTTTTTCTCCTCTCTTTTATTTATTTCTTTTTTTTTTTTAAAGGAAGATTCCTTGTTAAACATCCTAGCAGGAAAGAAAAAAGAAGAGATCTTGTCATTGTAATCCTGCAGAAGTAGTATAGGCTGAATTGTGTTCCTTTAAAATTTGTCCTAACCCCTAGAACCTCGGAATATAATTGTATTTGTACATAGGGCCTTTAAAGAAAGTATCAAGGTAAAATGAGGTCAAATGGGGGGGCCCGCAACCAATATGACCGGTGTCCTTATAAGAAGAGGAAATTTAGATACAGACATGTGCATGCACAGAGGAAAGACCATATGAGGACACAGCAAGAAGGCACCTATCTGTAAACCAGAGAGAGGACACAGAAGAAACCAAACCTGCCGACACCTTCCTCTTGGACTTCTAGCCTCCGGATCTGTGAGAAAATACATTCCTGTTGTTTAAGCCACCCAGTCTGTAATACTCCTTTATGGCAGCTCTTGCAATCTAATATTCTAGGTCAGATTACTATTTTCACCAAAGGATGTTGCCAATGGGCCATGATCACTCTTTGAGGAGAGAACAGCAGCTTGCTTTCCGTAGCTGTTTGCTGTACTTTCTTAGCTGTCATCTTAAGGTGCATAGGGAACTCAGGGAATTCAGGTTTCAGTAGAGTTATTTTTTGGTGGGAAGGGAAGCAAGAAAGTTTGTCAGTCATATTTATTAATTTGAATGCATTTCAATATGCTTAATAAAATTCTGAATCATGCATGGACTATAGGATAATTTAAAGATGAATATTAATATATTTTTAAAAGGTTTTGACTTCTTTGCATGTCCTTTTTTTTTTTTTTAACATAAAAAGACAGGGTTTTGTTTGTTTGTTTTTTGTTTGTTTAAGTTTTCCCTCAACTGTGTAAGTTGCTTAAAATTTTCAGGCTCAACCCCAGAGTGATTAAGACTAATACAGCCATAGATGGAATAAAATTCAATTTTTTTATAACTAACAATGCCATATCAAAAAGCATTTTTATGCCTTCTAATCAATGGTGAATTTTTTAAAAGCATTTTTAGTGTTTACTGAAAAAATAATTTAAATTATTGTATGTATATTATTGCAATTATGCATAACTGTATGTAGAATATATCTATTATAATTGTACAGCTAGGTTTTAAAAAAGCCTAATTCATAGAAAAATTAATGTAAGAAAATATACTGAGCAGTGACTACTTTTGGGGACTGGATTATAACTGTCCTCTTTCCACTAGCTCATTTTCATCTTTGCTTTCATTTGTTAAATAAGTATGAATTACTTTTATAATTAAAGAAAATTATCTACCACCAGTGTGAAAATATCTATGAGTTCTTTATACATTACTAAATAAATGAGCTAACCACCAGGTATAAACACCTGGTCTAAGGCTGTGTCCAGAGTATGAACTCAGTCAAGGCAAATTATTTCTCTATGCATAGGTCAGACTAGGTTCCAACCATACAGCAGGAGACAGGTGTCCCAGGGTTAGCTAATGATGGTACTACCATACACAAAACTGGGAGTCAACACAATTTTAAAATTTGGGTTAGGAGGTAGAAGAAGAGGGAATGTAGGTTTTAAAATTAGTAGAATTCAATCTTTGTAATGAATTTATATTTTGTATTCCTCAATGGTAGACTGGCATATTTATTAAGAATTTATCAATTATATATTTTTGTGGAATTGTAAATGCCATGAATGCACCCCTTCCCCCCAAAAGATACTCTCCTCTAGAAAGACGGGTAGAAATGTAAATAATATGCTGCAAGTAAGAATACTATACAATCTTGAAGTTCGATCAAAAAATATTCTAGGCCGGGAACAGTGGCTCACTCCTGTAATCCCAGCACTTTGTGACCAAGGCAAGTGGATCACTTAAGGTCAGGAGTTTCTACTCTACTAAAAATACAAAAATTAGCCAGATGTGATGACAGGCACTTTTAATCCCAGCTACTCTGGAGGCTGAGGCAGGAGAATCGCCTGAACCCAGGAGGCGTAGGTTCCAACTCCATCTCTACTAAAAATACAAAAATTAGCCAGATGCGGTAATGGTCGCCTGTAATCCCAGCTCCTCTGGAGGCTGAGGCAGGAGAATTGCCTGAACCCAGGAGGTGGAGGTTGCAGTGAGCCGAGATCACACCACTGCACTCCAGCTTGGGTGACACAGCCAGGTCCTTTCTCAAAAAAAAAAAAAAAATCATAAAGGCATTGTAGAATCTTAGTGTAAAATACATTTGGAACCACGGAGATAAGTAAGAGAGTTGTTTCTTGGACCAGGCTGCCCTTGTAAGTTGACACAAGACACTGGAAGAACAGCTAGGTGCTAAGAAATTGTTCAGCACATGTGGCTAATTTTGGTAGTGAGATTGAAACTAGGGCCAGTTTCAATGTTTTTTTTTTTTTTTTTTTTTTATCTTACAACCCTGTTTCCTGATCCTCTTCCTTCCCTAGTGGGGAAAAATCCTTAAGCCACTTTTAGAACAGCTAAGGAAGTTGTGTAATGAAGGGCAGGAAAGGCTGTTAACTCTAAGGAAGGAGTTTTCAATATGAGCTAAACAACTGTAGAATTCAGAAATTCTAGATTTTTTCTTTTTTTTTCTGAAATACTGGCAGGCCTAGAACCCTACCTAGCAAAACATAAAATACATGGCAGTATGCAATTTGAAGTCTTATTTGTCATCCCTGCAGATAGATGAGTAGCTTCAGCGATGAGGAGGAAGGTCTCATGCTTGTCAGGACTGTTTCTCTTCTTTTTCTGTTTTTTTCTAAACAGGGTCTCCCTCTGTCACCCAGGCTGCTGTGTAAAGGTGTGACCATGGCTCACTGCAGCCTCAACTTTCTAAGCTCAAGCCATCCTCCCATTTCAATCCCCCAGTAGCTGGAACAATAGGCACACACCATCACACCCAGCTAATGTTTAAATTTTATAGAGACAGGATCTCCCTATGTTGGCCAGGCTAGTCTCGAACTCCTGTCCTCAAGCGATCCTCCCACCTCAACTTCCCAAAGTTCTGGGATTACAGGCATGAGCCTCCACACCAAGCCTGTCAGCACTGTTGCTTATGTGACATAATTCTATCAGGTTCTCTGTGGAGTGGAAAAGTAAGTAACGAGAAAAATCTCTGATAGTCTTGCCCTGAGACATGGGAGGATTGCAAATCTTTGTATTCCTAAATTCTGAGCTAGATTCTTAACTGAACAAAGTATTTTATTTTCTACTTTAATGTGAGTTGACCTGAAACTTTTGGTCAGGGCCAAGTTACAAATATACTCTACTAGGACTTGGCTTTGTTCACAAATTCCTAACTGGAGTCCCATTTGACTAAGGTCTAGCTGAACCTTACAGCCGCAGGAGGACTTGCTATAACAATATAAGCTTTCATAGCCCTGCTATTTAAGATTCTTTCTCTCAGACTAAATAAGCAAAACTGCTCCCAGACATCCATCATGAGTATCACAGACCCACTTGCATATCATGTAACTTCGAACTGGGTCGTTCGATTCCTTCAGGCTTCCTGAGTTTAGTTAGCGGCATCTGCTAATGCTAGAAATGTGTTTTGAAGATACTGTATCATTTGGCCAAGAAAATGGAGGGCCAGATGGCTTTGAAAGAATATTAAATGGCAGAAGGCTTTTCTTGGGAATACTTCATTGTTTCCGGAGTTCATGCTTATATTTCTTAGTATCCTCTTTGGGGTAAAATTTTGCTATTTTTATCCAAACTAGAAACAATAAAGAACATGCATAATTTCAGGATAGTTTCTAAGATAAAAACAATGAAAGGCATTTGCACAATGGTAAATTTAATTTTTAATATTTTGATGGCATGGTGATTAGGATTTTTTTTCTTACTGACATATTCTGTTTTATTAGGGATGGCATATTTACTATTTGCTTTCAGTAATGTATTACAATGTGGAAGGAAAATTTTTGAAAACTGGAATGATAGCCTTTGCTCTGTAACTTGAAAACTTAAGTGTGTCATGAGAGGATTCAAAGAATGAATGCTGATATTTAATGTTCATAAAATTAATGTTATGTTGTACAAAAAATTCTTAGAATGATGCCTGGCTCATTATAACTGTTCAATAAGTTTAATTGCTCTTCTAAGTGAGCTCTAGACTCAAAAAGTCAGTTTCTTATTAGATGTCTCAACCTGGCCCTCTCACAGGTATTTCAAACTTTATACATTCAAAGTTGAGTTATTTAATTATTCTCTGTTCCAAATATGGCTCCACCCAAAGCCCTCTTCATCTTAGTAAATGAGATCTCACATTATTCAAGCCAGAAACCTGGAGCACCAGACCTAATACCTTTCTCTCTCTCAAGACTATATTCATCTATCACTAAGTCCTCTTCATTTCTCACTTTTTAAAAAAGTATAATAGAGATGAGATTTTGCGGTGTTGCCTAGGTTGGTCTTGAACTTCTGGCCTAAAGTGATCATCCCACCTTGGCCTCGCAAAGTGATGGGATTACAGGCTTGAGCCACTACATCCAGCCCTCTTCATTTCATAGTTCAGAAAATATTGAAATTATCTACTGATCTCCATCCCTATTGCCAAACCTCTAGCCCAGGGCTGCTAACCTCTGTACTATTGACATTTTGAAGCCAGACAGTTCTTTGCTTTTAGAAGCTGACTCGAACATTGTAGGATTGTTAGCAGAATTCTGTTCTCTCCACACTGGATGACAGTAGGATTCCTCCCAGCCAAAAATATCCTCAGAAACTGCCAAGTGTTCCATGAGGGCAAAATCTCTTCCAGTTGGGAATCCTCTGTTCCAGTACAGATTACTATCTTTTTCTCCTTCAACTCCTGCAAAGCTTTCTTACTGGTCTCTCCCCAGTAAGAATAAGACCCTTCCTTTTATGCCTTAAAGCCTCTCTCCACAGAGTAAGAGTACCAGTGAGGTCTTCGTAACATGTGAATTTCATCAATTCATCTCTCAGTCTAAACACTTTACGTGCCTCCCTTCTTACTTAGGAAAAACACTTTCCACTGCTTTCATCTTCATGGAGTCCTGGTCCTTTCTTGTGCACCTCCCTCACTGCACACCAGCCATGGTGGAATTCTTCCCACCTATACCAAGCATCTGTGCACTTCAGCACCTTCCCACGTGCTGCTGGCTGCCCAGAGTGCCCTGCAGTCTGACTCAGAACTCATCCATGTAGGAGCCTCCTATTACATTTTATCAAAAGACTGGTTGTTTCCGACAATGCCCTAATCACAATTTTCAGTTGCACATTTTGAACCTCAGTTTTGTTGTTTGTCTCACATGAGACTATAAGTTCCTTAAAAGCACAAGCAAATCTCTTTTATCCCTTATTCGGTATCAGTACCCATCAAGTGTCTTGCATATAAAGGGAAATCAAGGCATATTTGTAGAATGAATGAGAGATGAATGAATGAAACATATAAGTAGTTTGGGTTGGTAATTGCTTTCCCCATTTCTTGCACTAGGGGGTGCCAAATGAAATAAGTAATATATATATTTTAAATTTTTTTAATAGTATTTGGGAGGTTTGGATGTTCCTTTCCCATGATGCCATTTAAACTCGGTAGCTCAGAGAATTGTTCTTCTCATTCCACAGTAGTTACCAAGTTCAAAGAGTTGTGTTAATTAAATGAAATATGCCTGCCAAATGCTTAGTATAATAGTGCCAGGCAGTTAGAAATACTAAATGCTAATTCTTATTTTAATCTATTAAATTATGACAGAAAAATTCAGTTTATATCAGCCTTCTCACCCAAATGGTTAGAGGAAGTAGTTCAAAGCTGAGAAGTGCCACTAACTTACATTTCCCTTGAGTGACTCCATTTGCATTGCCCAGGTTTTCGTTATTTGCATTGAAACATGTAACTTCTGACCCTCACCAAAATGTAATCACATGCAAACTAAAATAAGATTTGAAGAATAAAGTGTTTAATGAAAATATTAGATTGACTTTGAATTAATCCTTGAAATTCTAATTCCTAAATAAAAATGTCATATAATGAGATACTTATCTGAAAATTGTCCAGACTCCATTTAAATTTATTAGGGTTTCTCAAAAACCCCATTACTGTGAAGATATTATGACACACTTCACTAAGTTGGAATAGCTACAGATTCAGTGTATCCTTTTGCCAAGATAGAAGCCAAATCTTGAGCAGTGGTGTCAAAAGCTAACATGTTGCTTTGATTCGTTTCAGCGTATTTCAAGCTGCAAGCTATTTACAGCCTTCACTTCATCCAGTATGCTGAAATTCTACCATCTAAGGGCATTAAAACCTCTTAGATGAAGTATATGAACAATAAAGGGTGTCTTGAAGATATCCATTTCTTATGTACAGAGCAAGAGATTATTTTTCATACTGCAAAGAAGTTGTAGTTACAAAGTGGAGTAGTTGTTTACCATTTGCTGCTCTCTCTTTAGATACTCAAATTGTCCTGACTTCTTTATTTTTCTGTGACATTTATATCTTTGTGCCCATTAGATCATCCCAATGAAATGCAGTGTTTATTCTTAAGTCCCCAGAAGGTATGTTACCACCTTCCCAAGCCTTTGCCCAAGGAGCCATTAAAATTGGAAGAAAAATATTCCAAAGGAAAGTTTACTGAGGACAAAAAAATGGACCCAAATAATAAAAATATTTTTGGCAGTCACTTCTATGGTGAAACCAAATAAAATAACCCAGAGACTAGTTTGGGATTTCATTCATCCCTCATGTCAGACTATTAGCTCGGTTGGGTATGAGCTGGTACCAGGAAGACACCATATTATCCAAGTTGTAGCACTTGTTGGGCCTGTTAGCTTTGTGGAAGCAAATAACCATCTTACAAGCAAAAGCTCTTGTTCAAAGGGCAGCCTGGCCTAGGGAATCTAGAGAAATAATTTCAAGATGTCTGTAGCAGTCAAAACACACTATTCAAGAGTTTGCCCTGTAATGATAGGGTTCTATTATTTTTCAAGGCGATATATTTCTGTATACCTTTGTCTCTCTATGCATATATTACACCAGACTTCAGGATAGCATCATATATGAGGTTGATGCAAAAGTAATTGCAGTTCTTGCCATTAAGTGTAAAACTGCAATTACTTTTGTACCAACCTAATAGTTTGAAGTAGGGGTTGGGTGGGAGAGGAGAATCAGGAGCTTATCAATATGCTCATCAACATGTCATCCTCTCCATCACCATTATCATCACCATCATGATCAATATCATCATCAACATCATCACTGCTCTCATGTTCTTATTATAAGGCAGGCACTAGATGATATTATTTAATGTAATCTCCCCAATCATTTATTCAGGTCGGCTTAATTATCCCCATCTTATAGTTAACAAAACCATGGATCTGAGAGACTATCCAAACTCATGCAAGAACACCCAGTTAGTAAATTTCAGAGCAAGGATTCAAAGCCAGGTCTCTGATGCCCAAATTCATGATCTGAGTGGACACCTACATGTGTATGCTAACCTCAGAGGGACGGGCCTGCTAGCTTCTGTTCTATGCTATCTGTGTGTCCAAAGATTGAATTACTTTTTTCTAACAAACACTTTATTGTGGAAAAGTTTAAAACTCTTTTGAGGGGAAACTTAAAGTGATCCAATTTCTCATGACCTAGGTTCTCCCAGTTAGCTTATAACTAATACCCTAAAAAATACATTATGAAACACATTTCTCAATTCCCCTAAAGAGTACACAGTGCTCTATGTCCAGGTACAAATGAAATGAAAGCTACCTCTTAGACATCTGACACTCAGCAATTCGGTAAAGATAAATTCTGCCTTTCTGCGAGAAAAACCAAAAATCATATCTTTAGGAATTTTCTCCTTCCTTCCTTCCTACCTTTCTTCCTTCCTTTCTTCCTTCCCTCCTTCCTTCCTTTCTTCCCTTCTTTCCTTCTCTCCCTCTCTCTTTGAATTTATTAGGGTTTCTCAAAAGCCAGCCAGCCTGCCTGCCTGCCTTCTTTCCTTCCTTCCTTTTCCTTTTCCTTTTTCTTTTTCTTTTTCCTGAGCTGGAATGCAGCGGCATGATCTCCACTCACTACAATCTCTGCCTCCCACGTTCAGGCAATCCTCCCACCTCAGCTTCCCGAGTACCTGGGACTACAGACGTACACCATCATGCCTGGCTACTTTTTTATTTTTAGTAGAGACCAGGTTTCCCCATGTTGCCCAGACTGGTCGTGAACTTCTGAGCTCAAGTGATCTACCTGCCTTGGCCTCCCAAAGTGCTGAGATTATAGGTGTTACCTACTGCACCCAGCCAGATAATTTTTCTAAGAGTATGTCCCTTATTTTTGCATGTAAGGAGGGGAGGTGAAGATTCAGTGGCTCTATTTCAGGGACATTGTGAAGTTGTACTTAATAATAACAGTAGCTAACATTATTGAGAATTTATCCATGCTCTTAGGAGAATATCAGTCAATGATTTAATTTTTTTTTCTATACAGCTAAATATTTAATAAGTCAGTAATCAGGGCATCAGGAGACACCAAGGATGGTTAAGACACAGCACAGCACTGATTGGGATGCAAATCATCAACAGGCTCACCACCATTTGTCTTTCCTGGTAAAGAGTGCACAGAGACTATTATAAATGTACTTCCTGCTTTTGAGCAAACAGTAGGAAGGCAGAGAGTCTCTCTTGTATATGACTCTTTTCAGTTGCCTTCAAATCAGAATAATACTTATTTTGAGGTGGCATATTCTAGTGTCTTACATTGTATTCAAACAGGTTGTGGCTACTTCTCTATGGTCATTAATCTTTTCATCACCTTCTTACTCCTCTTAGCACAGTTGGGGCATAACATATTATTTTCTATGCCTGTGGATGGGAAAATGCAGGCAGCTAACAAGAAGAGATAAATCATCCTCCTGTGAGTAGTAGGCATCTGGGCCTGGCCTGCATGAAACTGCAGGCATAAGCAACCCTTTGTGTCTGCAGAAAGAAGTCTGCCATGGACTACGTACCAGCTGACACCAGAGGCCTGCATCAAAAAGGCTTCAACAGAAACAGGAATGGAACATGAATTCACAGCCTTAGGCTGAACAGCTCTTGCAGCAATTCTTCCCCATGATGCCGACATGACTTTCTGTGCTGAAGTTATCACTTCAACTGTATTAGTCTCTTCTGCGCTCTCAGTCATCTCATAACTTTTCTGAAGCCTTGCTCTGTCTGTCATTGCCTTGCCTTTCCTCAAACATTGCTGTAATCTGGTCTCTTGTGACATTTCAGGCATATCTTGCTGTTGTTCAGGGTAAGCATGCCAATGGAGCCTCAGATAAACTTCTATTTTCTTGCCATTAGTACTCAAATCGAGTTGTTGACACCAGTCCCGCAAAGTGTCCCAAGACACCTTATTAATGGAAGGCAAAATGGTCAGCAAGGGAAGGGCTGGTATTTTGCGTGTAGCTTTTTGTAGAGCTGGAAATTGTTCATTTGTTTGAAGTAGATGACCTTGATTGTATTTCTTAGGCTTCTCCAGTTTGACATCTGAAGTTGAAGAAACACTTGGTTCCAGTTTTTCCATATTTGAGTCATCTTTAACTGGCACCAACGTCAAAATCACACTTTCCTCATCATCTACTTCTCCCTCAAAGAAATTCTTGCTGCTATCCAAATTTGAGTCTGATATTTTCAGTAACACCTCTGTCTCGTCCATTTGGTGATAAATTCTTTTAAAAATTAGGCTGAGCGCAATGGCTCATGCTTGTAATCCCAGTACTTTGGGAAACCCAGGCAGGTGGATTACTTGAGTCCAGGAGTTTGAGATCAGCCTGGGAAACATGGCAAGACCACCATCTCTACCAAAAAATACAAAAATTAGGCAGGTGTTCTGATGCACTCCTATAATACCACCTACTCGGGAGGGATTGATTTAAATGTTTTATGAACACATGTATATAATTTTTGAGTTTACCTCTTGTTTTTTGTTTTATATGTGGGGATTCTAAGGGCAGCAATGATATTTGATCCTCACAGCTCCTGTAGTACTTTGTACATAACTACTTACCAAATGATACTGACTGACTACTATAGCATCAGACTTACTATAGTTTCTAGTTTACGCTCTTCACAGGTAATGTCTTCTTTGAGTCTTGCTGTATGCATAAAACCCAGCACAATGCCAAGAATATAGTAGGGACTCATTATTCATAGTTGATTAACACTGAGTTAGGACTAAATCTTTGTAACTATTTACTGTGTTCTGCACTGCATTAGATACCTAGCATGTACTCAAACATATTTCATACATTGGAAATGTATGGAAATATGGAAATGGAAATAAAATAAATTTCCATTGGAAATTTCTAGACTGTCCTTTGGCTAAAAGAGTAAAGATTTGATCTGATTTGACTATTTGCTGTTTTGCTCCCTGGTAATGGATTTGCACTGATCCATCCACCCACTTCCACTCTGTTACTTGAAATGGGGCTGCCCATGGAGTGGGGCTAATCATAGCAATAACGTCTTAGAGCTTGAGTAAAGGGATCTTCTCCCTACATGGATCAAAACCATCACCTTCACTTCTTTAGTTATTGCTACAGTAATATCAAAAAACAGTCTTGCAATAACAGAAGGATAATTTCAGGAGCAAGTGAATACCATCTTGTCAGAAACTTTATATGAAGATGCTGGATGCGTCCCAAACCTGCCTGTTTGTACTCCATCAAATTAAGCTGAATTTCCTAAAATGAGGTTTGAGCTGCCAGGTGATATGTAGGGCCACTTTGTAGGCAAAGATATTTTTTATTTCTGAGAAGCTAGTCTCAAAATATTCATGTCTTGGGCTAAAACAAAAACACAAACAAAATCACCCTTTTAAGTGAGGCTTAAAGAAGAAATTTCAGTATAGAATGACTTTGAATAGCAAAGCAGCCAGTAAAAGGAAGTGGAAAAATGAGCCTGTTATATTCAGGAATGTTGTTTTGCAGCTTTGTATAGTAGAGAGACTAAGAACTTGCTATTGGAAGACCTAAGTGTAAGTAGCAGTTTGGATCCTCCCTGTGTTGACCTTGAACAAGTGAAACCTTCCTGAGGCTCGGTTTCCCCATCTGTAAATCAGGGATAAATCTCTTGATCAAGCACAGTGGTGTCAGAAGGGTCATTGAACAAGTCTCATGTTTGTAAAGCGTCTCAAATGTACATATTTCACACAATCAGCAAATGAGGTTTTGTTTAATGTTCCTTAGAAAAACTAACAAGACAGAAAGAAGTTAATTATATTGCTTGAGATTTTTGTTCCGTTGCTGGACCACACTTTTAATTTATGGTATACTAAAAATTAACATATATATTATTATAAATTCTATAATTATCTTGCTTTAGCACAAGTATGATGCATGGCACTTTCCTTCTGTTAAAAGCATTAATCTGCTTAATGTAAATATTTAAGTATGTAGCTTAATTTTTTGGTCTGGGGCAGCTCTAGAATGTCTTTAACTGATTTAGAAGCAGTGCAATGGGAAGCCTGGGCTGGGAGACTCCCCTTCAGGCAGCATTTACGTAGAAGCTTGCTGTTTTTACTTGCATCATAATTTACTTGGAGGGGCTTTGGGCATACTGGTAGAGGTCATACAAGTTAAAGCTATTGACTTCCACCCTGGCTGCAAGGTGTGTGCCTCATCCATATTGGGCATTTCTTCATTTAAAAAATACTAGAGACCTCAAAAAAGGAAAATGGGCCAGGCCCTTTTTGACTTCTGAGATTCTCTGTAGAATTCCTGTGGTGACTGAATATGACCAGAATGAGGTTCCTTTTGGAAACTCAAAAAGCTCATTAGAAATGTAAGAGATAGTAATTAGCAATTCAAGTGTCCATCGACAGATGAATATATAAACAATGTGTGGAAAATACATAAAATGAAATATTTGGCCTTGAAAAAAAAATTCTGACATGTGCTACAACATGGATAAGCCTGGAGAACATTACGCTAAGTGAAATAAGCCAGTCACAAAGAGACAAACATTGTATGATACCACTTACATGAGGTATCTAGAGTAGTCAAATTTATAGACAGAAAGCAGTATGGTGGTTGCCAGGGGCTGAGAAGCAAGGAACGGGGAGTTATCCTGTAATGGGGTTTAAAGTTTCAGTTTTTTTACATGACGGAAAAGTTCTGGAGAAGGATGATGCCAATAGTTGCACACCAATGTGAACATACTTAATGCTACTGAACTGTACTCTTGAAAACTGTTAAGATGGTAAATTCTGTGTTATGTATATTTTACCACAAACAAAAATTTAAAAAATTTTAAAAGGAAGTAATTGTTATTACTTACTTTAATCGATTAATTACCCAGTATAGACCAGTCAATGGAAATAACGTACAACTATGACTCCAGTTTGGAAATTTAGATGAAAAAAAAATGGAGCATCGAGATTTCCTTCCCTCCCTCCCTCCCTTCTTCCCTTCTACAATTATTTATTGAGCTTCCACTTGTTTACTGGCACTCTTTGAAGATCTGGGGAATTGGGACAAGAACAAAGTTCTGGCACTCACAGATTTTACATTCTAGTGGGAGTGTACAATAAACAGGAAAATAAATCAGGTCAGGTAGAGATAAATGCTGTGAAGAAAAACAGGCAGGGAAGGTCAGATAGAGAGTTAAGGGGTAGCAGATGCTTCTTAGGGACCAAGGGAAGGCTTCTTGCAGAAAGGCCATTTGAGCAGAAACTTGAAAGAAATGAGGGAGTAAGCCGGCACATACTTGAGGGAATAGCTGTTTCGAGGCAGTGAACACAGCAAGTGCAAAGGCCCTGAGTTTGAAGTGTGCTTGATATGTCCAAGAGACATTCAGGTCTCCCTAGTAGTAGAGAATGAGTGAGTAAGAGGAAGGATAGTAAGAGCAAAGGTTGGAGGTACAACTAAGGGCCAGATTAGTTAGGGCCTTATGGGCCATGTTATAATGTAGGATCTCAGGCCTAGAGAAAATAAGTGACCAAGTCTAATCACCAAACACACTGCTCTTCCATGCTGGAAGCTCCACCTGGAGTTTCTCTTGACTATATAGAGCCATGTTACAAACCTGGCCCAATTCTTTTCTGGTTCATCTTGCTGAAACCCAAAGTTCAATATGTTAATTATACTGTAAATTAAAGATGTTTCATTCTCTCTTTCTCTAAGTTTGTGACTATATAGATAGGCATGCTTTGGAGGAAGTGCAGAAAGAGGCAGTGAGGTGAAGCTAAAGGACATTCTTTTGTTGTGATGTTAATTTTAATGTGTCAACTTGACAGGGCTAAGGGATGCCCAGAATGCTGGTAAAATATTATTTCTGGTTGTGCCCGTGAGAATGTTTCTGTTAAGAGGTTAGCATTTGCAGTAGACTGAGTACAGCATTTGAATCAGTAGACAGTACAGAAGAGCCCTCTCACCAATACAGGTAGGCATCATCCAATCCACTTGAGGGCCCAAATAGAATAAGAAGGTGCAGAAAGGGCAAATTTGATCTTTGTTTGAGTTGGAACATCCATCTTCTGTCTTGGGATACTGGCATTCTTGGTCTGGACTAAACTTATACCGTCAGCTCCCCTGGAGCTCAGATCTTCAAACAAACTGAATGACCCCCACTTCACTTGTAATTCATTTTGGAATGGTTTTTAAGCTACGTCTAAGAAGAATTTGGTAAGAGTTGTAATGTGTACAATAAGGCAAGCTTAAGTTCTATATTTGAACATATTTTTAAAAGCTATGCATATTAGATGCACAGAATTATACTTTCCATCAAATGTTTTTACATTTGCAAAATAGATCCCTAGCTAGCAGACTTTTGGTTTTCAGGTATGCTGTGTGTGTCTTTGTGCTAGTTACTTTGTTTTTTGAAACCAGTGTTTTTTAGGTAATTATTTAGTATTGATTTCTACTTATGGACATTGAGGTTTTTTTTTCCCCCAGAGTTTTAAACATGCTTTATTTTCTAGCCACACAAATCAAACTCCAATCTTAAATGGGGCAGACCTAGCATGCAATTACTCTAACTGGAAATTGTTCTGTGGTTCTGTAGCTACTTGCAGATGCTTCCCCACCTGTGAATGGCGGACAATTCAATTGGCCCACCTCCCCAAATTGTTGTTTCGTGAACTGAGAGTTTTAGAAGTAAAAGGGCCTATGCAAATGCCAGGCATAGTTATTCCTGATCTGCATTCAATGGAAGAGGTCCTCAGCTCTAAAAAGCTCTTTGTGGCTGCCAAAAGTGCTGGGATCATGGTCTTCAAACACAGTAGTAAGACAGCCTTCTCTCTGTCTTCTATACCATTGCCAGAAATCTTTTGAAAGCAAATTCGATCCTGCCACTTCTGTTTTAAAATCTCTTCGTTGACTCTTTAGTGCTCACAGGACAAAACCTAAGCTCTCCTTAGCATGGCTGAAAGGGCTCTTTGCTGTCTCTTACCTCCCTTCTACGCACACCAGCCCTGGCTAGTGACTAAATGCAGCAGACCTTACACAGCTCAGTTCTTTGCTGTACAGCTTTTGACCCCTTGGTCAGTATCTTCAAAAGGATTGGCCAAAGACATAAGATCTCCTTCTTGGCTCCCTGTTTCTGCCTGCACTTTTTACATCCTCCTCCTATTGAACCTACAAATTCCAAAACCCTCAGTACGAGTAGGTAGAGTAACTGGTGTTGAACAAATGTCTGATTGGGTAGCAATGCTATTTTTTAAAGTGGGTATTTAAAAAACACTGCTGCTAGATGACTTCGGAATGGATTATACATCATAATTCCTCAGGCCCAGCAGGGTTCTCAACTTAAGTTTACTTAGGCTATTAGTGATGCTGTTTTGGATATCCTCGGTACACATCAAGAGAGTGGCACAAAGAGCTGCTCCGCAGTGTGCAAGAAACCCAGTGACTTCTTTGAAATGAAGTGTTTCTTCTCACTAACTTTCAACATTGTGTTACTGGCATACAATTAATGGGCAATCAAGGTCCTTTAAAATCACTTCTTAAAAAATAGAATACAGTCAGTGTAACTGTGCTATTTGGTGAATCAACATGCATTTATCACATTTGCAAAGCCCTTGGTTGGATAATCATTCATACATAACTTCTGCATATTAGAGTTTCTAAGCTGTTTTCTTCCTTGCCAGTTCTGTTTGTGTCTCCACTGGCTTTATATTCATTTTTGAAGGGATCAGTGAGAGGACATAGATAAAACTCTTTGCAAAGTGCAAATCCCTCTGCAATTGTGAGGGTTTACAATTGCTATTTAATCACTGGGTATACAGCATCCTTCTGCCCATTAAACTGCTTGTTAGTTGTTATGGATCAAGGAACTGACTTACTAATCTACTGACTTCTCAGCACCTTCCACCTTCTTCAGAAGTTTTCTGGGAAAGGAAGGAAACCACGAGTGAAGTCCACTCTTTACAAATCTGTCTCCTCACTCCCTGCCCTGCCAGTCCGGGAATACTCAAAATATGCACTTTAGCACAGATAAAACTTGAGACTCCTATTTCTTGCTGGGTGGAGTTTGGATCCCCATATGTCACATACCAGTGTGTGAACATGAGCATGTTACTTCACCTCGTTGAGCCTTAGTCATCTCATCTGTAAAATAAGGACAATAAGAATACCCTCCCTGCTTGTATCAAGTGAGATAGACTTGGTGCTACATTTGTGTGATTTTCTATAGCAGTCTTATAAGTTGAGTTCTCATACTGCCTCATTGTTGAAGAAACTGAGGTAGGAAAAGATGAAATGAAGTGTTCATGATAATACAAATAGGATGTAGAAAACCTAGTATTTGAACCCAGGTAGTCTGACTTCAGAGTCTGTGCTCAGCCAACAGTCTATGTTTGATTTGCCATTTCTCCGAGCCGACTCCGTGTTCTTTTTCTTAGAAGTTGAAGAATCCACCAGGGATTCATAGGAACTCACATTCCTGGGGCACATAGCGTGTAATGGGAATTTTTTTTTTTTTTTTTTTTTTTGCTCCCTTTCTCCTTTTACACTTCTTTTTTTATGTTCCCATAAAACTTTATTTATGGATACATAAATTCCTCTTTTACATTTCTAAAAGTCCTAGGAAGGGAGGAAGGGCATTCACAGTGTTAACAGATAAGGGAACGGAGGCCTGAGAGACCCTGAGAGGCTGGATTACCTAAAGTTTTTAAGGAGTTCTCCAGCTGCATTATCCAGACACATTCTATTTTCCACCACAGATATTCCCCAAGCATCTAACAGGTATAAGGCCTTGAAATAGACGTGTGGCTTTGCCAAGATACATAGCAAAGACTTTCTGTTCTGTGATCAGAGAGCCCATGGCCACAAACCATCCTAATTCGTTGACTCGATGAAGACTAGAATGAATGAAAACATTTTCTTCTGAAAAGAATAAATAATAACATTTGTAGCCAGAGTCAAGACTTATACACCGCGGCACCCTCCTAAGCTTCTCCAAGTGCCCTACAGAGCCCGTGATGGTTTTCTGGTAGGAAATGTCCCCGACACTGACATCCTATTGCATGACAACAAGACAACAGTGGTAAGAAGGGGCTTTCCCGAATGTGACTCCAAGATGTCACTGAGACATTGTCAGGTTCTAAAATAGTCACTTCCATCCAAAGTCTTCCAGGGTAATTATAGCTTTGCCATTATTCCTGGCCTGGCTGTGATCCACGACTCTGCTCTCATTACCTCCTGCCGCTTCATCTGGGATCTGATAGAGCCCCATCATATGGATATGGGGACCAGCTGAACATTCTGAGCAGGCTCTGCAGACCAGCTCTCCTCTAGAAACCTCTGAATGTCTTGGGGCAAGTCAAGAGCAAAGAGAGTTAAGGAGCCAACCTTTAAACAAGAACAAAAGGAAGCAGAGCAAATGGAACACGCCCTGTGGGGCAGAAGTGTGCTGCTATTTTTTTCTCCAGGTTTGAGGATGTATTTATAGGCTGTTAGAAGGACCACAGGGTTTTAGGTAGATAAACTTCTCTATTGAAAGAGAAAGGAAAAACATCCTCCCTGCCTTCCCCCCATTTCTTTTTAAGGCCACAGTTGAAGTTGTGCTCACCTTCCACAGTGAGGCACAGTGATGTTTTTCTAATTGTCTGGAGTCAGGTCTGCCACACTTCCTTGACTGTATTCCTTCTTCCTGTCAGAGACAGGATCCTGTGGTCAGGCACGCAGCAGGCTCCAGACCAGCGTGCCAACTCAGAAGTCAGGAGCCACAGTGTCCCTCAGACATTGATCTGTGGTGCGGGGCTCAGGCTTCTGAACTGGGACGTGACTGGGGAGAAAGAATAAGCCCACACACACCGTGGCTGAATTCACGGAGTCCTCTGCGTCTCTGCCGTCCTACAATGGTAGAGTCACATGGCTCTAATGACAGGGACAGGTTCTGAGAAATGTGTCCTTAGGCAATTTTGAGGTTGTGCCAACATCAAAGAGTGTACTTAACAAACCTAGATGGGATAGCCTACTATCCTAATGGTGTAGCCTAATGTTCCTAGGCTTCAAACCTATACAACAAGTTACTCTCCCAGTATACTATTTGCCTATACTATAGGCAATTGTAACACAATGGTAATTATCTGTGTATCTAATCATAGAAAAGATACAGTGAAATTACAGTACTGTAATTTTATGAGACCATCATCACATATGTAGTCCATCGTGGACTGAACATCATTATGTGGTGCATGACTGTATTTGATTGTCCTTAAACAGTGTTCTGGATCTTTAGAGGGGGCTTGGCCATGAGTCCATGCAGAGCGAGGAGGCTGCGCTTTATCTCCCAGAACCTTAGTTTCCTTATCTGTAAAATGGGAATAATTATATCATGGGAAATGGGTGTGAGGAATTATTTGAGATAATGCTAGTAAAGCAGCCAGCACTGCTCATGGTAGCAATGATGTACAGGTTAAGTATTCCTTATTTAAAATACTTAGGACCAGAACTGTTGCAAATTTCAGATGTTTTCAGATTTTGGAATATTTGTATATACATAATGATATATTTTGGGGATGGTAGTCAAGTCTAAACATGATTTTTAAAAATGTTTTATATGCACCTTATACTTGTTGCCCAAAGGTAATTTTATGTAATATTTTTGATTGTTTTGTGCATAAAATAAAGTTTTGACTATATTTTAACTGAGGTCAGGTGTGGAATTTTCCACTTGTGGCATCATATTGGTGCTCAAAAATGTTCAGGTTTTAGAACATTTTGGGTCTTGAATTTTAGATTAGGGATGTTGAATCTGTACATCATCACTACCATGAGCAGTGTTGGCTGCTTTACTGGCATTATCTCAAATAAATCCTCACTACCACTTCCTATAATCTAACTGTTCTCATTATTCCCACTTTACAGATAAGGAAGCTAACGTTCATGGAGATAAAGAAACTTGTCTCAGGTTACACGATATCTTGGTTTATATTCTGCCTTGAAGCAGATCTCATGACAAGGATTCAAGTAAAAAGAGCTTATCTGAGATCTTCAGGAAGTACCAGTAGGCCCATGGGAAAGTCAGACATGCAAGAGAAGTTTGCTAATACAGGACATGATATACCAGTGAGTGTCCAGAGTGTCACCCCTCAGGGAAACTCTGGAAAACAGTGTAAGAGCAGATATCCCAGAGACACACCTTACAAAGGATGAGGAATCTGGAATATATTTTTACACCAGCTTCTGCCAGTCATTGGTTAAGGGTGAGTGGTCTGCTCGATGACCACATCGGACAGAATCTCACTACTCCAGCCTTTTACCCTTCAGTTACCCATATTTCTCAGCCATCCCTCCATTAATTGAGTCACTCAGCAAGTATTTATTGAGCACCACCTGTGTACCTGGCCCTGCTTTAAGAGAGGTACAAGTAAATCTAGTAGCTTCCCTCCTGGAGATTATAGTCAGTTCATTTCCAGTGCGGCATCTGTTTTCAATTTTCTTCCTTAACCATATGGTTCTTACTTTGTCCTTTATGGTCTTTGGTCTATCAGGTCTAGAAGAGTTGTTCTTAACTCACTGAGAATATGTAGAAACACTCTCCCCATCCCATCTTTACTGTCCTGAGATGAATTTCACGTATACATAGAAATCTACACAATTGCTAGGAAAAAAAAAAAATCATAATGTACTAGCTGTAACAAAAAAGGAGAACATAAAGGAGAAGTAACTTATATTACTAAGATGCATATTTAATAGGTAAATTTTCTAAGATTAAACTAGATTAGGAACAGGAATAACTGGATGTTAGTACTATATGTAGAATCACTGTTTATACCAGAGGTAGGCAGACATTTCTGCAAAGGATCAGATAGTGAATATTTTAGGCTTTGTTGTCATACTCAATTCTGCTGTTATAGTGTGAAATCAGCCATAGGTAATGTGTAAATGAGTGATCATAGTGTGTTCCAATAAAACTTTATTTACAGAAAAGATGATGATAGGCTGCATTTGGCTAGCTCACGATAGTTTGACTCCTACTGTATACAATAGCTACAGATGAAGGCCGATAAGGATATGTTATATTATGTGGACATTCAAACATCATTGGGGCATTACAGTCAGTCATATGATTTTTCAAAATGATGGTACCTTTTGGCAAAGTTCTGAAGAACAAAAAGTAAAATCCTCTCAATCTACAGAGTAGTTTCTTTTCTGGAAAATTTAATGTATATCATCTAGCCCCATTTAATCTTAATTACTTCCTTAAAGGCCCTATCTCCAAACACCATAACACTGAGGGTTAGGAATTCCACATATGCATTTTGAGAAGCCACAATTTAGTTCATAACATGCCCCAACATCATTGCCTAGCCATCTTCTCATTCTCCCTTTTCTTCATGGTCCAAGGGAATTTCACTCTTCAATGCAGCTTTCTTGGTCAGTGGTAACGATAATAATAAATATACTACTTTACAGGTTACCTTACATTTGGCAAAGTACATTTTCCTAAATAGCCAACTGGCTTTCAAAATAGTCTGTTTCTTTTTTCATTTAATTTTTTAAAATTGTAAAGCATTTTAAATAAATAGAAAATTGCAGAGAATCATTTAGCAAATACTCACATAGCCACCACCCAAATTTAACAAATGTTAAGATTTTGAGCATATTTGATTCAGATTACTCTTATGAAATAAAACACTACAGGTTCAGCTGAAGCGACTACTCTACCACTTCCCAATTTCATCCCCTTCCTCACTCCCTGAAGTGGATGCGTTTCCTCCATATCATTGTTTTTATACTGTCAGTGTATGTGCACATACCCATAAAATATATACAGTCCAAGTCTATGTGTCTTGAAAATATTTTTAGGTGGTATTGTACTAAACACATGTCATTCCACAATTTCCCTTTTCCACTTTATGGTTTCAAGAACTATCTGTATAGATCTAATGCACTCTTTTTAATTTGATTTTTAATTTTTTTGGAGACAGGGTCTGGCTCTATCACCCAGGCTGCAGTACAGTGGTGCAATCTCGGCTCACGGCAACCTCCACCTCCCGGGTTCAAGTGATTCTCCTGCCTCAGCCACTGGAATCGCTGAGATTACAGGGATGCGCCTCCACAACCAGCTAATTTTTGTATTTTTAGTAGAGATGGGGTTTTACCATGTTGCCCATGCTGATCTCAAACTCCTGACTTTAGGTGATCCACCTGCCCTCGCCTCCCACAGTGTTGTGATTATAGGTGTGAGCTACCGTGCCCGGCCAAGTCAACTTCTCATTAGTTGTTACGTGATGTTTCATTGCATGAATATGCCACAGTTTATGTTTCCATTTCCCTATTTATGGGCATTAAGCTTAAGCTTATTTGCAAGTTTTCACATCATAAGTATTTGCGTATGTCACCTTGTGACCATGCACGAAAAGAACTCTGACTATGAGTGGATTAATGGCACATATTCTTCCTAACATAGCAACAGGTATCTCAGGACTGTCACAGCACTTGAGCGATGCCAGAGGGATCCAGGTTTATTCCTTCTCTCTGCTCTGCCTTCTTTAACAGGTGCACTTTTATCATAAGGTTTTTTTTTTTTTTTCCTGGTCACAAAATACTTCCAGCTCTTCCAGGCATCATGTCCATGTTCTAGTCAGGAATAAGGGAAAGGAGCAAAAGGCCAATGGAACAGCTAGTCATATTGTTCTTGCAAACAAATTTTCTTAGAAACCCCACTCAGTGAGGCAGAGTGATATTCACTTACACACCATTGGCCAGCACAGTGTCACATGGTTCACCCCTCTGCCAATTACAGGAAACTTTCTAGAAGGCAGGATGGTGTACAAGAGAGCTGAGGCAGTTGACCAGTTGTATCTGCCATACTACCCAAGGAATATTGGCTGGACTACAGTATATTCACATCCCCAGGACTGCTAGATATTGCCAACATGATAGCCAATGTGGCTGACCCATCTTATAGTGTTACTAATGAAGTATGAAAGTTCCAGCTGAGCATGGTGGTTCACACTTGTGATCCTAGCACTTTGGGAGACTGAAGCAGGAAAATCACTTGAGGTCAGGAGTTTGAGACCAGCCTGGGCAACAAGGTGAGACCTTCCTGTTATTAAAAAAAAAAAAAAAAAGAAAGTTCTGCTTCCCCATGTCAGAATCAAATAATTATGATTAATCTATTATTTGCATGATGCCAGATGAGGTCACTTGTAAAAAAAAAAAAAAAAAAACAGATAAGCAAAATCCTGAAATGAATGCTTCCAGAGCCTTAAGCAGAGTGCCTAGAGCTTAGAGCCCACTCTAAGACAGGCTTGTTGGATCCCTGTCCTGCCATTTACTGATGGGTGATTCTGTGTAGATTTTTCTGAGCCTTGATTTTCTCATCTGTAAATGGAGATACAAGTAGCATCTATCTCCATCTCCTAAAAATGTTAATGATTAAAAGAGATAATGTCTATGAAATGGCTAACTTAGCACCAGCCATAGATGGAGGCTGCAGTCACTGTTTCGTATTGAGATTAACATCAGTACATAGAGATTGTATGCCATATGCAGGCCCACAGTATTTTCTTTTTTTTTGAATCTCAAATTAGGAAATGAATATGATGCTTTTTAGTCTACTCATAGAAAACCAGAATATTTAAAAATGACCAATCTGAAGAATATAGAATGATTTCTAATATGTTAATATCTAATATTAAGATTCCTAATATCTCAACATCTAATATTAAGGTTTCTAATATCTCAACAGAATGTCATCTCTGCCTTCTATAACTTTGTTCAAAGTAGAGCTTGTTTCAAAATATGAGCCTCAAATAAGAAAAAAGAAATTTGGTACACTGAGACAAATGACCATTAACTGAATCCTTATCTTACTCCTCACTTTGTAGACAAACAGATGAGGACTTTTGTTGTTTTACTTTTTGCCTTTAAGCCCTCAGAAAACAAATTTTAGAATATGAACTTCAAACTTGTTTTTTTTTTTATAACATTCAACAGTAAAAGAGATGAAGAATATGGAGAAGTGGGGAAGCAATGGAAATTATCAATAGATTTTTATAAGGAAAAGTTTAAGAAGCTGGTGTTATTAAATCCAGAAGGGAGAAAGTTAATGAGAAGTATCACAATTAAGCCCCTGAACATTATCTTCACAGGGAACCAAATGAAGTGGAATTATTTTAACTAATGGAAGAAAGAATTCCAGGGGTCTTTTTGGAGAAAAATGTTCCAGAAACAAATACTGTTAAACCTCCATTATGGTAGTTGGTGACCTAAAAAACAGACTGCTGCTACTTTTCTGCAATTGTCTGTATCTCTTTCAGATCAAGAAAAAAAATTGATCTTTAAGAATTTTATTACACAGTTCTGAATCTTAAAAGAAGTGGCATGCTTTGTAGTTGGCAAAGGTACCATTCAATGTATATTACCTGAAGTGTCTAATTATCTGTCAGGCACAAAGTTAGACTCTGGGACGTAGAAGAATGCCTGCTGTTTGTAGAACCTGCTGTCATGAAGCTTATAGACCATTAAAAGACCCAGAAAAGGCATTAGGAACTGATAAAACTATGATGGATGCTACAGGAGCACAGAAGAAGCCACTAAATCTTGACAGAGTGGAGTGTGCATGGGGGGTTCCAGGAAGGCTTCCTGGAGGAAGTGGTGTCTAAGCTGAAATCTGGTGAGTAAGTAGGAATCAGCTGTGTGAAACTGGAGGCTTGGGAAATTTGGTGGTTGGAGGTGAGGAGCAGGTGGAGGCAAAGGTATAGCGGGTCTCTCATGGGGAGAGTGAGCCGGGGAGAAGGGTTAAACTGGAGAAATGCAGGGCCCACGCCACTGTTCCTGGTGCTTAACATTTTTACTTTAATCATGCTTCTCTATGGTTTTTCATTGTTGTCTTGGCAACCGTGATATCATCATACTATCCTAAAAACTGTTGAGGAGGCTCCACTTTTGAGAATAAAAAGTGGAGAATAAAAAGCTTTTGAGAATTAAAAGTGAGAATAAAAAGCTTCCGTTTTCTCTTTACCTATGTGTTGGTTAAAAAATCATTTAGTAGGGTAGGGGAGGGAAGGAAGAGTAGGAATGGAGATATGTGGGCCTATCTTAAGGCATGTTGCCCTATCTATTTAGTAGTTTATCCATTGGATTTATGACTGTGTCTCTACTTCCTATGTAGCACTGTGGTTAAGAGAGGGCATCCTGCATAGGAGTACTATGCAGCCACAAAAAACGATGAGTTTGTGTCCTTTGTAGGGACATGAATGAATCTGCAAACCATCATTCTCAGCAAATTGACACAAGAACAGAAAATTAAACACTGCATGTTCTCACTCATACACGGGTGTTGAACAATGAGAACATATGGACACAGGGAGGGGAGCATCACACACTAGGGTCTGTTAGGGGGCACTAGGGGAGGGACAGCAGGGGGTAGGGAGGTTGGGGAGGGATAACATGGGGAGAAATGCCACATATAGGTGACGGTGGGATGGAGATAGCAAACCACACTACCATGTATTTATCTATGCAACAATCCTGCATGTTCTGCACATGTATCCCAGAACTTGAAGTGCAAATATATATGTATATGTCTATGTATATGTATATAAAGAGAGGGCGTCCTGAAGCTAAACTACCTGTTCCCAAAAGAGGCACTAAGAAAGACTGAAAGATTGCAATGTGGCCTTGGGAAAGTAAGTTAACTTCTCTGGACCTTAGTATACCTATCTGTAAAACGGGAATAATAGCACTTCCTCACAGAGCTGTCATGAGGATTACATGAATTAAGGTAGTAAAGGTATTTAGAACAGCACCTGGCACTTAGCTAACCTTCAATAGATGGCTAGCCATGATCACCCTTTATTATTTATGTTGCATGGAAATAATAATCATTCTCACTGATGGAGCATGTACTGTGAGATAGTCATTGTACTTCTTGTCTTGCCTTCATTATCTCATTTAATATTCTAAACTACCTTAAAAGTTAGCCACCTCTTTTTACAGATAAAGGAACTGAGGCTCAAAGAAGATAACTAGCCCGACTCCAGGACAGTAGTAGGTTGGGGACCTGAACCCAAGCCTTCCCCTCAAACCCAGCCTTGCATTACCTTCATGAGGAAGATTAGATCCTGGTTCTTTTTATTCTACTCAGTGTCTTGCTTTCTTTGGAGCTGTGTTGGTAGACTTGTTTTAGAACTGTGTGGTCAGTCTGGAAGTATGATCGGCTCTTTAAAAAAACCTCCTAAAAGTTATGTTAATAAACACGGCTTAGATCAAGTCTGAGAGTTGGCCACCATAGCCAAAGACCAGCCAAAGGAAAATTACCAACGTAATGTGTGTTCTAACAATCAACAAACGTGTCTGGATACATGATGAGTGTGCACGTGCCCCTATGAGGGGCACAGATGGGAAGAAAGTATTCCCGTCCTTCCCTGTTCACACTGGAGCCCCAGAGGCCTACTCCAGAGAAGCAGAACTGACTCAGACTCAACATGGCATTTGTGAGACAATACGACCCAGCAACCAAGAGCACTCCAACTCAGTCAGGTGTGAGACCTGCTGCCTTCCCTTCTAGCTAGGTGAAAAAAGCCAGTGTTTTCCATTTCTATGAACCCCTTACCCATGAGATGGGGCTATGAATACTTACATTCCAGACTCATTGCAGATATTTTGAATATTAATTGAGATAAAGGGCACAAGGGATATAGCATGCTCAGTTGCTCATGGTTAGCCATTATTCTTTACATCTATGACATCAGCATTTAACCAATGCTTTGTTTTTGGAAAGGGTACATTACTTCCCAAATGGGTTTTGGAAAATGTGCCTTGATGCAAAGAGACAGTATAAAAGGGAGAAATAAATTCAGAGAGGGCAGAGACCTTGTGCAGAATACCAGTGGGATAGGCAGTGGGCGAAGAGTGGAATGCAGCACATTCTCCATACACTGTGATATCTTGATTCCTTCCCAAGCTTAAGGGAGCCTGAAAATTTGGGGAAAGAATGCTAGTATTGGAAAGTGAGAGAAGATGGTTTCTTGGATGGGGAGTTGGGTGGTCCTGTCTCTCCTTCCAGACATAGATTAACAATGACTTAATTCCAGAAATATTGTCAGCAAGTAAAATAAATAGACTAATGACTGTGGGCAAATTGTGTGTTAATGTATCTAGGCATTGTTTCCAGTCTGACCCTTAAATATATGTTTAATCAATCTAGATGGATGAGCCATGCTGCTCTTAATTAATCTTTCTGGACATTTATAGAGAAACGGCAAAGTCTTTACAAAGACCTTATAAATGTGTTTAAGCTTAGTATGGATTTTTATTTATGTGCATAGCACGAGCAGTCGTTACTTCTAAATGATGGCTTGTTTTGAATGTTCTCAGACAGTCAAAATGTTTTATTTCCACCCTTGGGGAGGGAATGGGGGGTGAGTTGAAAGAAAACACGTGATAGCCATTTTCCATGGCACAAGCTGGTTAACCTTTCTGGATTGTGAATGTTTGTTTGGATTTTAGAGCATTACAAGTAAGGAGGCAGGAAGAAAGTGTCGGGTGCACTGTCTTCAGGAGGGCTTTGTTGGGAAATGGTGCCACATTCCAAGATGTGTCTCAGCTGGGGTAACCATGTGCTCAATCTCCTCTGCCACAGAAATCGTATTTCCCTGGGGCTCGAATGCGAGCACTTACAACAAATACCATGGCAGTATTCAACTGCATTTGTTGTCATGGACTTTCGTTGTGTCAGACATTGCTGGGAATGAATCATCTACTGTGAGTTTGGGAGTTTGGTTCTGGTGCTATTTGCTGTAGGGATTGACTTAAATTGGAGTCAGTCTTCTAGGATGCTATGCTGTGTGTGTGTTGCAGATAAGGGCATTATCATTCAGTCTTCAAGCTCCTTTTGTCCATTACATTTTTGTGCCCTAGGATCAATTACTTTCACTATTTTTGTGATCCAATCCTTAGCTTCTGACATTCATTTCTATTGAATGGCCAGTCTGTAGCTGGCACTGTGCCAGGTATTGAGAATACAATGGTACATGCTATAGACTAAATTCCAAAAGTTTATATTCTACAGGTTTAGAGTAAGCTGGAATTCCAGATATTGATAAGTACCCTTTCAAAAAAAATGAAGCGAGGTGCTAAGGATGTCATGTTTAGAGCAAGAAGTAAATCCAACGTGGCTAGAGGAGTGTGGACAAGGCAGGGAGTGGGTAGAAATGTGGCCAGTGATTTGAGCTAGAACCAGGTCCAGCTGAACTACTGATTTTTCTTTTGGTGTTCCATTTATTTATCTTGCTATCGATTTTGTAACTCCCCAGCCCCCCAAGAAATGACCACTATTTCCATCATAATTCCAAGTAGCAATTATGGGTCTCCTGGAGCACAGAAAAGAGCTTGGGTTTTACTCTAATTGCAGTGGAAGCCAATGGAGGCTTTTAGGCAGGGCATGACATGATCCGATTTAGTTTTCAAATAAATCTTGTTGGCAGTTGTGTAGCCTTTCTACTCAAAGCCTGGTCTGTAGATGGATTGGCAGCATGAACATCATCTCTGAGCTTTTTAGAAAGGCAGACTTTTGGGACCCCCTCAGGTTGCCTGAAGCAGCATCTGCGTTTTAAATAGAATTCCCAGTTTGAGAATTGCCCTTGTAGAGAACAGATGCGGTCAGGTGAGAAAAAACAGCTTTACAAGCCCCCACCCTTACTCTTTTCTCAGGTGTAGGAAGTGGATTGCTCTAGACAGATTTCTAGACAGATCTCAAAGGGCCAGCCCAAGCTTGCTTCCAAATTCCACTCTTTTTTTTTAAGTTAGTTTCTCATTCTGTTGCCCAGGCTGGGGTACAGTGGTGCAATCTTGGCTTGCTATAACCTCGAATTCCTAGGCTCAATTCATTGACCCATCTCAGCTCCTGAGTAGCTCGGACCACAGGCGTGCACCGCCATGCCCAGCTAAGTTTTAAATTTCTTTGTAGAGACAGGGTCCTGCTATGTTGTCAAAGCTGGTCTCCAAACTCCTGGGCTGAAGCAGTCCTGCCCCAACTTGACCTTCCAAAGAAAGTGCTGGGGTTACAGGTGTGAGCCTCTGCACCAAGCACCAAATTCCACTTCCAATTGGACTAACATAGTTTTTTATTTGCTTGTGTATTTCCCTAATTCTTTGTTGACTCTCCTTCTTGCCTTTTACTCAGCAGCTGAACTACTGATTTTTCTTTTGGTATTTCATTTATTTATCTTTCTATTGATTCTGTAACTTCCCAGCCCCCCAAGAAATGACCACTATTTTAATCATAATTCTAAGCAGCAATTGCATAAAATATCCATATCTTAAAAGAAAGGTAACAGGATCCCATTATAAGGGTGGTATAAGTTTGACACTCATATTTGTAGGCAGGCTATTATTACTTACTTGGTATTACTACTACATTTCCATGAAGGGCTTTCTGAATGCTGTTGACATGTGTGTCAGGATTAGGTTTGCCTTAAACTTTTAAACTGTTAATAATAGTTTATGCAAAATAGAAGTTTATTTCTCTCTCATTTCAAAATCTGGAGGTAGATTGGAATTGTTATAAAAGTTCTGTTTCATAAAGACCTCAGGGATCCAGAATTTTTCTATTTCTTTTCACTGTATATAGCCTCCATTCTCAAGCTGACCTCATGATCCAGGATGGCTGCTTTACTTCCTACCATCTCATTAACATTCCAGCCATCAGAAGAGATGGTGCAAAACAAGCACTATCACACACCTTTCGGAAAGGCTCTTAGAGCTGGCACATGATGCTTTCACTTATAGATTGTTGGCCAGACTTCAGATGCCTGACCCCAACCATGTGGTCCCCAGCTCTGAGAAGTATAGTTTTTGTTTTGGGTGGTCATGAATCCAGCTAAAAATCAGATGTCTCTGACTACAGAGGAAGTATTAGGGTACACCTAGCAGTTCCTGCAGCATATTTCAGGGAATGTGATTTGGCATATACTCTAAATACATATTGGTATCTCCCCATTAAATTTAATCTAGGCTGCATATTTTGTACCATCATCTCATCATGGTGTCTTGTAATTCTTTCCACTTTCCAAAGGAAAAGGGGTGTCTGATTTGGCAAGAATGCATTTCTGCATTCAAAGTTGAAATGTGAAGATAAACCTCATTCACTTGGAATAGGATAAAAGAAAATCCCCTGGACAGAGAGAAATATGCAAACAGTTCTATTACCATATGTATCTTTTTCTGAGCTAGGTCTTTATGCAACAAAGGAATTGGAGGTAATCCATGCCACACCAGGGAGTGTTCCTGACTCAGCAACCAGATCCCATCATCACTGTACTATCAGAAGAATGGAAAAAGGTGCAAAGACTGGACTTTTCAGAGGAATCTGTTTTTTTTTTTTTTTTCTTTGAAAGCTTGCGTCTTAAATGGGCATATTTTAAATGTTTCAACCCGGTGACTAAGAGGAGAGGCTGTGGAGTCAGCTAGGCCCGTGTTGAGAAATGGCATTTCTACTTACAGCCGGCTATTTTTGGGCAAATAATCACTGATCTCAGTTTATATGCTAGTAAGTGAAAAAAAATGATACTATTGGTTAAGAATTCAAAAAAAAAATGATACTCTCGGTTGAGACACTGCATACACAACACTTAGCACAGTGCTTGTTTTATTGTAACTACTAAAAAAGTTTGGGTATTACAGATATAGCCCATATTTCAGAGAAAAAGAAATCTATATTTTTTCAAGAGACTTTTAAAGATTATTCTTGAGTCATATTTATGATATTATTTATCACTTATTGGTTCACCCATTTACTCAAAAAATATTTGACACCTACTATGTGTCAGGTAGTAGTCAGAACTATTTGTTGGAGGGGACAGGAAATATACCAAAATGAATAACGCAGTTTCTGTCCTTAAAGGAGCTCACTGCTCAGTGGAAGAGAAAAGAACTAAAGAGGCAGATTAGTGAGGAAAATTGTGCAATATAGCATGTTATTAAAATGAGAAGAGAGAGTTAAACAATCAGCATCATTAACTCTGTGGCATTTCCTTATGATATCATGAATTATGAGACATCTTTTACTTAATATTAGGTAAAGGAAAATCTTTCATTAGATGTATATAATGATTCTAAGTCCCATGTTAGTTTCAGAAACATGAATATGTAAAGAAAAACAAAAATGGAGGAAATAGTTTTGGAGGTAGTAAATTACTGGTATTGTCAGATGAAACAACATTGGTTTGGCGAGCTAGCTACAGGCTGTGGACTAGAGCCCCAGCAGGAAAATTTCAGTTGGGAATGTCTTTTTCATCAGATGGGGAACAACTCATTGCTATGGCAGGGTACGTGCCAAGGAGGACTAGTCTCAAATTTTAAGGTGGTTTGTCTGTTTAGGGCTTCCTGTACCTGGAAGCTAACTTGTCTCTATTTTCCTCAAATCTGTACTCAGCCTGAAGGATCATCATAGCCATTGCAGAAACTCTTTGGACTCATGCTAAGAGTGTGAGATGGTGTAAAGTCTTCACACCTTTTCCAACAGTCTGTGACTGAGTGATGAGAACTAGGCATTTGACTTGTATCCCTACAAAACTGATCATAACACTATACCTACCCTTCAATTTGTAGCTTCTTGTTGTTCTTAGGATAAAGACCAAAACATGGCCTAGCCTGTGTGATCTAGCCCTTGACCATCTCTTGAGCAATTATCACTTCAATAGGGGAGATCAATTCCATAATCATTTTTCATGTCTGTGTGCCACGTGTCCTATACCATGCTTCTCACTTTCTCTGTTCCAGTTTCTCTGGCTTTTTTGTAATGTTCCAGTAATTACCTTAGCATCTTTTTATTTGCTTCAGGATCTCTGCCTGCTAGAAGGGTCTTTCCTTCCATTCTGTCTTATTATTCAGATTCCACCTCAAGAGCTTCACCATTTCCTGAGAGCTTTCCTAAGCACTCCCATCCCTCCCATGAATAATTAATATCTCAAGGTTTTTTATTGTTAAATGTTATACTACCAACCAGGTCAATAGACATTTTCCAATCATTTTTCTTCTTGATTTTTTTTCTTGGAAATTCTTATTTATTTTTCTCTATTCTCTGTGCAAGTTATTATTTTTCTTCCTACATTGTCCTGCTCATAAGCTCTTATAGACATCTTATTCTCCACAAGATTTGGGTAGGGGAGGAGAGGAAGGATATTGATAATAGTTAGCAACTGACATTTAGGGTCCCATGTCAAATTTGTCATCAGGTAGCCATCCTGCCTGGGGGCTGGACAGCTCCCCACCTCCAAACACTGTTAACATGGAGGTTCTGTATCCTAATTCTAGCAACATCCCCTACCCCCACCCCCACCTTGGACTGCTCTGATCTGGTGGCTACAGGAATACCTGTTTTAATTGGCCAGGCTGAGTTTCCTGGCCAATGACTATGGTAAGGGAGAGAGGATTACCGTACATTTAGTTCAGTTGGAGGCCCATCCTGGGAGCTACGCATGGATCAAATCTGATTCTATGGCTGGTACCCACTACCACTTTGCATTTCTCTATCTTTTCCTCTTGGTGACAGTGTTGCAGGGATTAAAAGCCTACTCTCTACTAATTCCTAGTGCTAATCTCTAGTAAACAAAGCATACCACAGAATGAATAAACATACTATTAAGTTGGTTAAATTGCATTTAGCACCCATATATAGAAAGCCTTTTACAAGAGGTCTGATTATTTAGACTTAATTGCTCCTCAGAAAAATCAATCACTTCTGGCACACAGACATGAAAAACTCTTCTGGCTTATACCTGTTCTAAAAACTTTCTTTCAAGGATGGCTCAATCTCATTCTACCAGCTATCAGATTAGAAAAGTGAGGATTTTTTCTTAAGTTTGGAATTTAGTGAAAGAGGAAAAGAAAAGGTAGATGTTTCTCTAAGGTTTATTGCATTTACCTAGAGGGTTTGTTAACACAGATTTGGGGGTTCCACATGCATAACTTCTGATTCATTATGTCAGGGGTCAGGCTTAGGAATTCATATTTCTGACAAGTCCCTCAGTGCTGCTGCTGCAAGGGCTGAACTTTGAGAACCACTGAGCTATAATGATCCTGTCTGATAATTTGGGGATGAGAATAGAATTTGTCCATAGTTTATCATAGTTGTTTTTGAAAAATCTGACCCCAAATTTGTAAACATTGAGAAAAGAAAAATAGCTCAGAGGAGCCTGAGTTATGTGCGCTATGCAAAATGTATCAGGCTCAGAGAGACATGAGTACGGGACTGCATTCATGATCCCCTCCCACATACACGCCTGAAAGCAATTGTTTATAGGCATTTTGTTCCTTACTATTTAATAGCTGCCTCACCCATTATCTTCTTGTTCTTGTAATTTTCGATACTAAGAACAATGTATACAGCCAATCAATAGCGTATGTTATTTTAATGTAAATTCTTGGTGAACAACTTAGGAACTGCCTCTAAATTTTTTCCTTAAAAACCCACTTATACCTGTTGCTAATGAGAGTGTTTCTTCAAGGCAACTTGAGTCTATGCTCTGGGATGACTGTTCTCCCTTAGGGGCTGAAGTAAACTCTATACTGATTACATTTACTGAATCTCATTATTTAAGGATGACAACACTATTATCAATTCAATCCAGGAAAATAATTCCATTATCACTTTTAGTGCCTATGCACCTGTATTAGTCTGTTCTCATGCTGGTAATAAAGACATACTTGAGACTGGGTAATCTGAAAGAGGTTTAATTGACTCACACAGTTCCATATGGCTGGGGAGGCCTCACAATCATGGTGGAAAGTGAATGAGGAGCAAATTCCTGTCTTACATGGCAGCAAGCAAGAGAGCTTGTGCAGGGGAACTCCCATTAATAAAACCATCAGCTCTCATGAGACTTATTCACTACCATGGGAATGGTATGGGGAAAATCACCCCCATGATTCAATTATCTCTCCCTGGTTCTGCCCTTGATAAGTGGGGATTATTACAATTCAAGGTGAGATTTGGGTGGGGACACAGCTAAACCATATCAGCACCCAAG
>PVKP010000207.1:0-222551 GCA_004027715.1 Plecturocebus donacophilus
TCCGTGAAAATCTTATATAATTTGAGAGAAGAAAAAATAATTTATAAAACATTATTGTAGTATTACATTTTTGGGATTGCTTTTAATAATATTATACTACATTATTATAGTTGGATATAATTGTAATAGGTTTTACAAAGGAATAATATGGTAATTTAACACAATAAAAAAGAGTAGACACATATAAAATAATATTCATATACACTTCATGTATCATTGATGTGCTTCATGCAAACACAAATTCTGTAATAGAAAATTCATCAAGAAGTAAGACCAGTTTTGAATTAAGGATATCAAAACAGGTGATATCCATGAAGACTGAGGATAATTAGGACAGAATTCTTCTGAGTAGAGCTGCCCAAACTTCCCTTGGCCCACATCATAAAGCAGCTGTTTCAGACCTACAAAGAAGTGAGATGGAGTTTTATTGCCCTAACTGAATCTTGTTTGTATTAACATGATCCCTCTCCAGCTGGGGGAAAAAAAAAAGGTCAGTTCTGTCACTTTGATTTTAGTGGTATATACAGCTTCATAGGAGATACTGACTTTTAAAAAATTACAAAACACATACTTTCATGTATAGGGAATGAGGATGATGTAATCATACAGATTTGAGACTGTGTGACCATTTATTTAAGGAATGCCGATTCTCACTGCAGTGCAAGAATTAAAAGAATTCTATCATTTCTTAGATGAGAAAAATCACGGTTTCTAGAAAGTTCCTCTGGAAAACAAAAAGTACACTTAGATTAATGAGAGAAGAAATGTAGTAAGACACTACCAAAATGGCACCACAGCCAGGCATATTCCATGTGTCCAGAGGATGTATGGAGATTTCACTGAATGTTGCAATCTTACTCTCCACAGTTTCATTCAATCTGCATTTGGAGACAGAGGCACAGTCATCCTTCCCTTCCTGTTAAGGGAAATATTTTGGTATCAAATCCTGCTTGGATAGGAGAGCAAAAATTCCACTGTTATATTTTTGATTGTGCAGATATTTTCACTGTATAAATATAGATTCTCATACTTGGGACACTGATTCACTTTGGAAAGGGCTGCTACCATAACAGACTGAAGAAAACTTTTGCCTACTCTGAAGAAAACTTTTGTCTACTTTGTCTATTTTCTTCATTTGTTCATTTACACGAATGCAAGATAATTTAGAATTCTTCATCATCTAAGAGGGCTGCATCTTCCCTGCCATCTCATCTGCTTCCTCATATCACAGGTCAGTCAAAATAGAACCATATTAGAGCACATACATGTACACAGTGCTGTAGCGTGTGTGGAGGTTACTGAGAAAGTAAGTGGGATTTTACTTCCTATAAAATGCAGAGATAGGACACAGAATGTAGGTACATAACTGTAAGATTAACACTAAGTCATGTTATCATGAATTGTTAGACCACACAGAGGGAAGAAATATTTCACTCTCAGCTTTAATCGAGCTTAATCTTACAATGAACAAAAAATTTCCTGGGGTTTACTCAAATGCCATATTGCAATCTATAGGTGAATAAAAATATACTTTTTGTAGATTTATATTAAATTCATATGTTAAAATATGTTCATGATTTCATTACTATTTCTATGATGTCTAAAATGACAGTTCAGGCCAGGTGTGGTGGCTCACGCCTGTAACCCCAGCACTCTGGGAGGTTGAGGCAGGCAGATCACTGGAAGTCAAGAGTTCAAGGCCAGCCTGGCCAAAATGCTGAAGACCTGTCTCTACTAAAAAAAAAAAAAAAAAAAAAAAAAAAAAAAAAAAAAAAAAAAAAAAAAAAAAAAAAAAAAAAAAAAAAAAAAAAGCCAGTCACGGTGGCACACGCATATGATCCCAGTGACCTGGGAGGCTGAGGCAGGAGAATCTCTTGAACCCAGATGTAGAGGTTGCAGTGAGCCAAGATTGTGCCATGACACTTCAGCCTGGGCGGCAGAGCAAGATTCCATCTCAAAAATAAATAAATAATAAAATAAAACAAAATGGTAGTTCAGTGTAAGTTTTTTAGGGAATTTTTCTGTCATTGTTTTGTTTTGAATACCTTTGAAAGTATGCTGTTTCTTGCGTTTCCTAATATTTAGCCTTTACAGGACTTGAATTATATAATTTTAGGATTGAGAAAACAGTTATTCATTATCTGTGTGTTTCAGGAAAGCAGAGGACGGAAGTGCTGATAAAAAAGTTGAATAATGGCTAGACTCCAAAGCTATTTTCCTGGGCCACAGTTTGGTGAACACTGTATTAAATCATAGACCCACTGAATATTAAAGGAGGAAGAAACTTGAAGACTGCCTAATCCAACCCCATCGTTTTTACAGATCAGGAAACTAAGCTCAGGGGATTAAGTGGCTCTTGTACAGTCATAAGCAAGTTAGTAACTGAATCTGAACCAAAACCCAAATATTCTGTTTCATGGTTCAATTTGTTTCCCCAAATCATGCTAGCTCTCTAAATAGTATTTTTTAATCTTTAAAGTTTTGTAAAGCCACTATACTCAAAAGTTAAAAATTTATAAAATGTCAACAGCAAAAAGTTTACTTACTTGAAGTAGAAAATTATAAAATGTAGCCAATCGTCTTGTGATTCCAGGCAGAATGGAAGGTTGAGCAAGACAGTTCCAGGAAGAATGTCAGAAGCATGCTTTGATTGCTTTTGGTTACGTATGAGAAGGTTCTACAAGAAAAAGATGAGCTCAGAAAAGTGAGGGTCATTTCAATGTTAAGAAGCAAGAAGCACTGTGTATTTCCACTTGGTCTTTTGAGCCTCTATCAGAAGCATAAAATCGTGCCTGGTTAGCGAGTCTCTATCTCCAAAAGAATTACAGCCATATGCAGAAGACTTGGAGCCACAGCCTTCTTGAGAATTAGTTACAGTTTTAACTACTGAATATGTGCACTATTGTGACAATTAGGTAAAATATAAATGTGTACCATTGCAAATATATATTTTCTGTATTTGTATTTTATTATTCAACTGTAAATGATCTTTGACTCCAAGACAAGCAAATCAGAAAACTATTCTTCTTTCAGTTTTTCCTACCTTCTCTTTCCTACTTTTTCTCTTATTATTTCTTTATTGTCAGAGAATATACCTTTGCTTTTTCTGACTTAACCATAATCATCACATTTATTTTACAGTCAAATATATTCAAAGTTTTCTGCCAGTTCTTTTGTCACCTTTTTAACCCGTATTTCCTAATGAGCTGAAGTCTCTTCCTCTAGTGTTTGTCTTAAGAAGTTCTCTTGGGAATAAAATTCTCAGTTTCTTGAATGTTTATAACAATGATCTGCAACTTTATACTTGAGTATGATTTGTCTGCATATAAAATCCTGGGTTCATGCTTTCTATCTTAAGTATCTTTTAGATATTGCTCCACTGACTTCTGGTGTTGACAATTTCTGTAGAGAAATCTGAGGCTAGACCTACCTGTTTTCCCCTTTACAAGTGTCTTAATATATTGCCTGTCTCTTTATATTTAATGTCCAACATTTTTGATAGACTGTGTCTTGGCCTGCTCTAGTCAGTTTTCTATACCAGAAGGTGATCCTTTTTCTTATGAAAAGTCAAGTCTTTTCTTCTTTCATGAAGTTTTGTTCGGTGGCAAAATATGCATAACATAAAATTTTCCATTTTAATCTTTTTTCAGTACACAATTCAATGACATTAAGTACATTCACATGGTTGCACGATCAAAAGTAGCATCTGTCTCAAGAATTTGTCATCTTCCCAAACCAAAACTCTATATCCATTAAACAATAACTCTTCATTTCCTCTTCCCGGCAGCACCTGGCAACCACCATCCACCATTTTACTTTCTATCTCTATGCATTTGATTCTTTTATTTCATATAAGTGTAATCATACCATATTTGTCCTTTTGTGATTGTCCATGAATGTTTTAAAATTATAACTTTCTATATATTTTTCCATTATTTGGTTTTCCTATTTTACTTTCTTCAACAGAGACTCCAATTATGCGTATACTACCTAACTTAAATAGCTAACAATGTAAGCTATTTTTGTCTTTATCTTTCATTTTTTACTTTTCTATTCTCCATCTCACTATATTTTTTATAGCAACAACTCTTCTTTATGGTCTTTATTCCCTGTATTTCTTCAAACATTTATATGATCTACTTTCTTTTTCTGAGGTAAGACAGATCACAGCTCAGCCCACATCTTTCCTGACATCTCTTACCTGAGTTCTCTATTTGTGTTTCTAGTTCAATGCAATGGAGGCTATTGTTTAATGAGGTTGTTTTCCTCAATATATGCGGAGGTATTTGTCCATATCATCACAGGCACCATGACAATGTTTTTACTCTGTGGCATGCATTATGCTTCATTTTGTGTATTATCGATATATGGATGCACTTCCAGTCCCTTTTGTGTTACTCATCACTGAATAAGTTGAAATTTTCCTGGACAAGCTATTTGCGAGAGGTTTCTGTAGGGTTAGATATTCCAGAGTATCTTCTAGATTTCAAAGTCCAAATTTTCTTTTCTCTGCTGACAAATACCTCTCTCCATTGCTTGTTGCTAACATGTCTCTTCTGGGAGAGTTTCTGTGTAACCCTCTCACCTGTGTTTTCTTCATCCAAATGGCTTTGGATAGGGTTGGGGGCAGACTTGTCATCAGTACTGCTCAGACCAGTTCCCATTCCATTAATGCAAAGAAACAGGGGGATATAATTTCACAATTCACAGTGAGCCACTCACCTTCAGGAAATATACTTTTGCTGGTGCTCTCTGAAATATGCTGCCACTGATCAATTTTATAACTCTCACATCATTTCCTGCAATTTCTTATATGTAGCTCCTGCTCAATACATACATTTCAATTCTGCTTTCTAGTTTCCCTGAAAATGCAGTTAAAGAGGACTTTATTATCATTGAGCCTTTTGTATGATTTCTAGCAGAGGAAAAAGAAAGATGCTGACTTTTGCAGGGAAATTTCCTTAATAGTTTCTTATCTCAGCTCCAAAAAGTAATATAAGTTTCAAAGTGGGAAATAAATAATGTTCATATTGTATTATACACTATTTGAGGTTAAGTTTTATGACATTATCAGCAGTATGCTTCGAGCATCACTTCTTATATTATCTTTATACTTACCTTTTTATTTATTTTTGTATCCTGCAGAATGCTTACAACAATATCCATTGCATAAGAAAAGCTTAACCAATGTTTGTTGGAATCTTGATGAATGAATAGTGGATATTATATATCAGAATAATGCTGCAATTATTTTTTGCTCATCTTAAACAAAATATGAGAAATTCTCTACCTACTTGAGAATCTTTTGCCTATTCAGTTAACTCTACGTAATGAATTAACACTTAACCAACTCAATTATTTCTAATTGATTATTGTTTAAATTGTAGGACAATGATTTAAATATGACTACTGATAGACTACACATTTTGACAATAGTGCAGATATATAAGATAGCTCCTATGTACTCTCTAATATATATATATGTATAAATTTGATATGTATAATAAACTAAAACAATGGTATAGGAAATGCTTTATATCTGGATCAGAGTAGCACAATCATTTATCTGAACATTTGAATTTATCTGTTCCCTTTTACCTAGGTCAATAGTTTACAGCAATTCATACCATGGAAACTCGTTGATCAATAAAGAATTGAAACTTCAATATTTTGTTAGTGGAGGACACAGTATGCCCTTTTTATAGACTTTTTCCCAGCAGTACAATGGTTGTTTATTTTAATTTTTTAGCCTTGTTGCTCTATCTTTATGTAACATTGAAACTGACATGATATTACAGAGGCAATTTGTGCAGTTAGAAAGAGTTTTCTAATCTCTGGATTTATACTGATATGTAATCTTCTCAAGATAAAATGAAAGGCCTTAGTTAGTATGCTGGTTAAGAAGATGTCAGTTTTCAATTACAAACCAGTATAGATAGAGTAACCCTACTGAGCATGAATATTGTATTTTGTGTTAATTATCTTAATTTAATTGCTTTTTTATTAATCTTAATACTTAACAAATGGGATCATATCTGCAATGAATTTTTTAAGAAGCTTTGCAAAGATTTATCATTACTCCCCCTTGAATTTTATTTTAAATATATGAAATATAAAAGTGTGTCATATTCTTTATCTTTATATAAAAATTTAATTCCCATTTCTCAAGAATAAAAATGTTTAGTGGTGAATGCTAAAACCATCAATTCTTAAATATGATGTCACTATTTCTATTTGACATTGTAAATGTTCGAAGAATAATAAATATTAAGACATCATTTGATTTATTTTTTATGTAATACAAATAAAGTATTTTCTCTCTCATACCCCATTTTGTCATCTGGAAAATGTATATTTATGTGTGTATAAATATATATATACACATACATATCTATATCATATATACCTATATCTATACCTTATCTATCTATCTATATATCTATATCTGTACCTATATATACCTTACATGAGCTCAAAAAGTAACATAAAGTTTCAAATTGGGAAGTAAGTAGCCCACATGTTTTAGCAGAAACTATTAGAGGACATGACTTATTTTATATTTGTATTCTACAAAATGCTTACCATAATATCTGTGTAGTTATATATAAATTTAGTATTGATTGAAACTGTTCAAAATTGAAAACAGGGAGAATTAAGTAAGCCTATGAATCTATACTAATATTATTAGGATCATGCTCTTTAAATTTTTGTGGATACGTAGTAGGTATACATATTTATGGGGTACATGAGATATTTTGATACAGGCATACAATGCATAACCATCACATCAGGGTAAATGGAGTATTGATTTCCTAAAGCATTTATCCTTTCTTTGTGTCACAAACAATCCAATTATATTTTCCATTATTTTTAAATGTATGTTAAGTTATTGTTGACTGCAGTTACCCTGTTATGCTATCAAGTACTAGATCTTATTTACTCCATTGAACTATATTTTGTACCCATTAACCATCCTTCCCTGCCCCTCCCTCCTACTACCCTTCCCAGCCTCTGGTAACCATCCTTCCACTCTCTTATCTCTATGAGTTCAATTGTTTCCATTTTTAGCTCCCATAATAAGTCAGAACATGCTAACTTTGTCTTTCTGTGTCTGTCTTATTTCACGTAATATAATAACCTTCAGTTCCATCCATGTTGCTGCAAATGATAGAGTCTCATTCTTTTTTTTGATGAATAGTACTCCGTTGTGCATGTGTGTATTTGCTTTATTCATTTGTATGTTGATGGCCACTTACATTGCTTCCAGATCTTAACTACTGTGAATAGCGCTGTAATAAACATGGCAGTGCAATCTCTTCAGTCTATTGATTTCCTTTCTTTTGGGTAAATACCTAGAGGTGGGATTGCTGAATCATATAGGAGTTCTCTGTTTTGTTTTTTGAGGAACCTCCAAATTGTTTTACATAGTAGTTACACTAATTTACATTCTCACCATCCCAACAGTGTATGTGGGTTACCTTTCTCTACATCCTTGCCAGTATTCATTATTGCCTGTCTTTTGGATATTAGCCATTTTAACTGCTGTGAGATGATATCTAATTGTCGTTTCCATTTGTATTTTTCTGATAAGCAATGATGTTGAACACCTTTTCATATATTTGTTTGCCATCTGCACGTCTTCTTTTGAGAAATGTCGGTTCAGATCTTTTGCTCATTCTAAACTCAGATTTTTTTCCCTATAGTGTTGTTTAAGCCCCTTATATATTTTAATAATTAATCCCTTGTCAATTGGATGGTTTGCAAGTATTTTCTCTCATTCTGCAGGTAGTCTTTTCACTTTGTGGATTGTTTTCTTTGCCCTGCAGAAGGTTTTTAACTTGATGTGATCTCATTTGTCCATTTTTGCTTCATTTGCCTGTGCTTATGGAGTATAACTCAAGAAATCCTTGTTTAGTCCAATGTCCTAGAGAGTTTCCCCAATAATTTCTTGTAGGAGTTTCACAGTTTGAGATCTTATGGTTAAGTCTTTTATTCATTTTGATTTGATATTTTGTATGTGGCAAAATCTTATTCTGCATAAGTTTTCCCAGCAACTTTTATTGAAGGGACTGTTCTTTTCCCAATGTATGTTCTTGGCACCTTTGTTGAAAATGAGGTTACTGTAGATGTATGCATCTGTTTCTGGGTTCTTTATTGTGATCCACTGGTGTATGTGTCTGTTTCTATGCCAGTACCATGCTGTTTGGGTTACTATAGCTCCACATTATAATTTGAGGTCAGGTAATGTGATTCCTCCAGTTGTGTGTGTGTGTGTGTGTGTGTGTGTGTGTGTGTGTGAGTGTGTGTGTTTCTTAGGATAGCTTTGGCTATTTTGAGCCTTTTGTGGTTCCATATAAATTTTAGGATACTCTTTTTCTGTTTCTGTGAAGAACTTTATTAGTATTTTGATAGGTTTTGCAGTGAATCTGTAGATTGTTTTAGGTAATGTGGACATTTTAATAACATTGATTTTTCCAATCCATGAGTGTGAACATGAAATATCTTTCCATTTTTGGGAGGTTCTCTTCAATTTCTTTTATCAGTGTTGTATAATTTTCACTATAGAGATCTTTCACCTTTTTAGTTAAGTTAATTCCTAGGTATTTAATTTTATTTGTGGTTGTTGTAAATGGGATTACCTTCTTGATTTCTTTTTTAGAATGTTTGCTGTTGGCATATAGAAATGCTACTGATTTTTGTATGTTGATTTTGTATCCTGAAACTTTATGAATTTGTTTATTAATTCTAATAGTTTTGTGTTGGAGTCTTTCCATTTTTTAAAAATGTAAAATTATATCATCTGCAAAAAAGGATAATTTGACTTCTTCCTTTCCAATTTGGATGCTCTTAATTTCTTTCTCTTGTTTGATTGCTTTAGCTAGGACTTCCAATAGTGTTATGCTGAATAACAGTGGTAAGAGTGGAGACTTTGTCATTTTCCAGATCTCAGAGGAAAGGCTTTGTTTTTCTCCATTCAGTATAATACTAATGGTGGGTCTGTGACATGTGGCTTTTATTGTGTTGAGGTATATTCCTTCTGTATCCACTTTTTTGAGGATTTTTATCATGAAAGGATGTTGAATTTTATCAAATGCTTTTCTGGCAACAAGTAAAATAATCTATGGTTTTGTCCTTCATTCTGTTAATATGATAGATCATATCGATTGATTTGTGAATGTTGAAACTTCCTTGCATCCCAGGGATATATATCACTGGTCAGGATGAATGATCTTTTAAATGTGTTATTGAATTTGGTTTGCTAGTTATTTTGTTGAGGATTTGTATATCAATGTTTATCAGGGATACTGGCCTGTGGTTTTCTTTTTTTTGATGTTTCTTTGTCTGGTTTTGGCGTCAGAGTAACACTGGTCTTATAGAATGAGTTTGAAAGTACTCCCTCCTCCTCTCTTGTTTGGAATACCTTGAGTAGGATGAGTATCAGTTCTTCTTTAAATGTTTGTCAAAATTCATCAGTGAAGCCATAAGGTCCATGGCTTTTCTTTGCTTGGAGACTTTGTATTATGGCTTTGACTTCGTTGCTTGTTATTCATACATTGAGGTTTTGAATTTTTTTTGAGACAGGATCTTACTCTATTACCCAGGCTGGAGTGCAGTGGTATGATCATGGCTCACTGCAGCCTCAACCTCCCATGCTCAAGTGATCCTCCCATCTCAACATCCCGAGTAGCTGGGCCATAGGTGCATGCCACCAGGCCCAGCTAATTATCTTATTTTTATTTTTATTTTTATTTTTATGGAGACAGGGTCTTTCTTTGTTGCCCAGGCTGATCTCATACTTCTGTGCTCAAGCAATTCCTCCCGGCTTGACTTTCTGAGGTGTTTGGATTACAGGTATGAGCCACCATGCCTGGCCTGAATTTCTTATTGATTCATTATTGATTACTATGGTAGCCTCTAAATGGCCTCCAATAATTTCTGTCTCAGATATCCCAGTCCTTTCGTAATCCCCTCCCCTTGAGGGGCCTGGGCTTACAGACTTACTTTTAATGAATAGAATACTGCAGAGGTGATGGGATGGCATGTACATAATTCGGTTTTAAAGAGTCTGTACCTTCCTTCTGCAGTGTCTCTTTCATTACTCATGCTGGGGGAAGCAAGCTGCTATGTCGTTAGCATCCCTGTGGAAAGGCCCCTGTAGGATGGTGAATAATGAGTGCCTCAGTTCAACAGGCTTCAAGGAACTAAAGATTTCTGATAACCACTCAAAGAACTTGGAAGCAGATCTTTGAGCCCCAGTTGAGCTTTGAGATGTGACCTCTAGCTTGATGACAACCTCCTGATAGGCCTTGTGCCTCAGGCTCCCATTTAAGTTGCACCCAGATTCCTGAGCCACACAAACTGTGAGGTAATAAAGGTTCCTTCTTTAAACTCACTATGTTTTGGGAGTAATTTGATATGCATCAGTAGATAACTCATATAATTACCAATAACCTAATCTTCTAAATCAGGGAATTCTTCTGACATAAATTCCTAAACTAGCTTTTCAGAGGCTAGTTTTTTAGAAACAAGTGTTTATTCACAAATATGAAATGAAATAGGATAATCTATTTCAAACATTCATAATTTTAAAATGTATATTTAGATAAATATTAGAAGTTAATAAAATTCAGCGAGAAACTACCCTTTAGCACTTGATATTATTACAAGCTATTTCAGAACAATGTATACTTTTTCACTTGATGTGAAGCAGGTATTAAAACTGTAATAATTAGTTTAGGTATGTCTTCAGCTATATCTCTTTTTACTCAGCTGCATACCCATATACACAGTGACTTGCTCAATATCACTACATGAGTGCTTTGAAGTCATTCCAACTTACCTCACTTGTAAATACCTATATGATTGCTTCCCCTTCCCAAATTCTCCCTTGTCTGCATTTCCTCTTCTTAGTGAATGGCTCCCTCATGCCTCCGTTTCTGTACTCCAGAAAAAGAGAATTTTTCTATGACAGATTCATACATTAAGTAGAGGAGAGTTTAACATGCTGTAACAAATAGTCCCTAACTTGGTGTAGGTTAAATAAATAACACAGAAGCACATTTCTTTTTTTTTAAATGTGGTTTCTAAATAAGTGGTTTCAGGTTGTTGGCTCAGCCAGCCCTGCTACCTGCAGCACACAACATCCACTTCTGGGTTTAAGGGAGCTGCTGCAATGCTCACCATGTCTTATTGGGAAAAGGGAAAAAGGCAGGGAATAAAACATAGGATCCAAGCAGTGGCATATATCACTACTGCTCACATGCCACTGGCCAGAATTAGTTACAAGAACACATCAAACTGCAAAGAAGTTGTAATCTGAGAAATGGAATATTGAGGTGGTTGGCCATGAACCTGAATGGTCTAGCATGATTTGGGGCTAAAATTATAGACACTTAGGACAGTCTTCCTGGGTTCAAATCCCTGTTCTACCACTTAACAACTGTGTGATCTTGAGTAAGTTATTTTTGCTTCTCTGTGTACTAGATCCTTCATATGGAAAATGTGCATAACCCCGTATACTTTGTAGGAAAGTATTCTTTTTTTCTGAGATGGAGTTTCCCTCTTGTTGCGGGGGTGCAATGGTGTGATCTTGTGACATGATAATTGCCCCATAAACTGCATACCTCGACCATACCTCAGCTTTCCATCGAAACTGCTCTCTGTAACCCTAATGTGACAGGCAAGCAGTCCAAACCCATGCCATCTTGGCCCCTGAAACTTGTAACAAGTAACTAAGGTCTGTAATTTCCACCCTACCCAGGCAATGTATAAACTAACGCTTATCTTGACTTCTGTAAACCACTTAAGTAACAATTAGAGTGTCCAAAGTCCCCTGGCCCTCAGAATGTCCAAAGCCCCTCACCCTCACCCCTGCCCAAGAGGCGGTTTAGAGGCATAAAGGGTCTTAACACCCTCCTTTCGGGGCCATGGGTTAGAGAGACACGAGTCCTCCATGGCCGCCAGCAATAAAAACCCTGTAATTTGGCCTAGTCTTTGTCTCAGTGGTAATTTCATGCTCTCTCAGTTAAACAATCTCAGCTCACCACAACCTCGCCTCCTGGGTTCAAGCGATTCTCCTGCCTCAGCCTCCTGAATAGCTGGGATTACATGCGTCACCATGCCTGGCTAATTTTGTATTTTTAGTAGCATGGGGTTTCTCCATGTTAGGCTGGTCTCAAACTCCTGACCTCAGATGACCAACCCGCCTCAGCCTCCCAAAGTGTTGGGATTACAGGCGTGAGCCACGACGCCCCGCCAGGAAAGTATTGATAAAACATTTAGAACTGTGCTTGGTATACTTAAATGTTTTTCTGTTAAAATGAGTGTTATTAAAGCAAGAGATAATGGTTATTGGTGAACAAGAAGCACTTAATTTTCAGTCCCTTTCATTTTTCATATTTAACCCATCACCAAGTTTTGTTGAGTTTACCTCTTAAACTGTCTCCACATTTCACCCTGAATCCACCCTGGAGGAAGGAAAAGAAAGGAAGGAAGGGAGGAAGGTAGGAAGGGAGGGAGGGAGGGAGGGGGAAAGGGAGGAAAAGAGAACAGAAAACTCCACTGTGACCTACCAGACTCCATATACCTTTGGACTAAGTGTAGGCTCCAGACTACACTTTGGGCTTCACAGTCCCCAGGCTTTCAGCACTCTAGCCTCAAATGTCTTGTTTTAGTTTTTTTTTTGTAGACATACTGTGCTTCCTTCAGTCACAATTTTTTTTTAACACACAGTCTTCTCTCTGCCTGAAATATACCCACCCCTTCTTTCCTCCTTTAATGGACTCTTATTCCTTTTATTGGATTTAAATTAATTATTATTTTGTATGTCAAGTCTTAGTAACTACCTAGGTAAGGTCAGGTCCCCGTACTCTCAAAATAATGTGACCTTTCTTAAAAAGCACATATCAAGTTTGTGATAATGTTAATTTACTGTTGAATTTTTTAAAAAATTTTGTCCATTTTACTATATTGTGAACTCTTTAAGGTAAGAAGTAGGTCTGTTTTATTGCTATTGTTCAAAACTCCACCTCATAGCACATGTCTGGCACGTAGTAGGCACTCAAGAAATCTTGTGATGGAAGATGTGAATACCTATGAAGAAAATTACATTATGTTTTTGATGAAAACTAATACAAATTTGCTGCTAAGAACAGACTCAGGCGTGTCTGCTAGTAGGCAAGAACCAGAATTATATCCTGAGACAACCTATGCATAATAATTTGAAAATGACTCAACAATAACTTTATATTCAGAAATGTGCTAGGACTTTTAAAATATTTCCCCATTAAGCAATGAATCAGTAGAAATTGTAAAACATGCCCATTAACAAAACAGAATATTTCTTCTTTTCTTTATTGGAAAATGTATAAACACAATCAAGAGTAGAGAGTACAATGAACCCTATATACCTATCATTGACATCAATAATCACCAATGCTATGCCACACTCTTTTGGCTATCTACCCACTTTTTGGTGAAGTATTTTAAAGCAAATCCCCAAAATAGTCATTTAATTTCTAAATATTTTGGTATATTTCTTGAAAATAGCAATAGGAGTATTTTCTTACACAACCACTCAGTTATCAGCAAACTGACGCAAGAACAGAAAATCAAACACCGCATGTTCTCACTCATAGGTGGATGTTGAACAATGAGAACACATGGACACAGGGAGGGGAGCATCACACACTGGGGTCTGTGGGGGGGAATAGGGGAGGGACAGTGGGGGGTGGGGAGTTGGGGAGAGATAGTATGGGGAGAAATGCCAGATATAGGTGATGGGGAGGAAGGGAGCAAATCACACTGCCATGTGTGTACCTATGCAACAATCTTGCATGTTCTTCACATGTACCCCAAACCTAAAATGCAATAAAAAAAATAAATAAAAAATAAAAGGGCAGGAAAAACAATTTAATATTCAGGCAATATACAATACCTACTCCATATCCAGATTTCCTCTCATATCCGAATTTATTTTTATACTTGTTTTACTCAATGTAGGATCCAAATAAAGTGTACTAATTGTCTTTGGTTATTATAGAAACAGCAATGTGTTTAAAAAAAGTATATCTGCTCAATAATAGATCTCATAACTGATATGTCTATATTTTGAATATGCTTTGGAAAATTGAATATGGTAGAAATGATAGTGTGCCAATTTGGGGGCTCAGGACTTAAGAAACCAGAAGCTTTCAGCTTTGTTTATTGGAAGATTCTCTTTGCAAACTCTAAGTTACCATGCAAGAAATCTGACTATACTGAGAGCACTATTTCGAGCGGTCACAGATAGGCGCTCTAGTTCTAAGTCCCAGCAACACCCAGTGCTCCAGTCATCACGATCAAGACATCAGATATGTGAGTGAAGCTGTCTTCGACCCTCCAAATAAGCCCATATGCCAGCTGAATAGCACCGGGTGACCTTAGTCAACACCATAGGTATCAGAAGAATTGCCCAGCTGAGTCACTATATTCTTGACTTCCAGATTGTGATGTGTTATTATACAAAGCTTGCTGTTTTAAGATGCAAAGTTTTAGGGTAATTTGTTAAGTAGCAATAGCTACCAAAAACCTAACAGAAAATATGCTTTTCTTAGAACTGCCTTGAAACTTCTAATTGTTCTTTAGTAACAATAAGTCATAAATCACCTATATTTTAACTAACATGTTTAATGGAACCCACTGATATAATCCAAGAATATAATCATTTAGCCCTGCCATTTTTTTCTGTCTGGAAAAATCTTTCCCAAATCCTTAGTGTGGAGGGAATGCATTGATAACTAGTTAGTCAACCACATCTTTTGCCAGTAATACTATAGATTTTCCTCTAAGCTGCCAAGGTCAATAGAACTGTATTTTAAATATGCATTAGAAGAATAGCATGGAAACACATCCAGACAAGGGGTCAGAGAAAAATGGAGGAAAATAAATGAAAGCTACAGAGACATTAAATCCTTAATAGGTAGCTTCCAGATTGCCCCATGGTACTCTAGGCCCTTATAACAGGCTTCTAAGTCTCTCCTCCTTTTAAAGTTTAACTAATTTCACTTTGTAAGTTTTTAAATCTGTGAGAAAAAAAATAAATTTTTCTAAAATAAGGCTTTTGAATTTTTAAATATTTTTTCCATGAAGAGCTGGTACCAAGGAGTTAAACTGGAGATTTTTTATGATGTTTCATCCAGAAAGTGAGATTTCAAATCAAAGAGATTCTTCACAATGTCTGCGTCTGTGTGCTGTAGTCCACTGAGAAAACACTCTGTTGCTCTTAAGCATCCTCTGATGCTCTTTCAAACAGCATTTGCAGTTCAGTATTTCTGGAAATATAAGCAAATGTCAAAATTTCCTTTCTAACTGTCTCTTGTTAGTTTAATTTTTTAAAACCAAAATAGATAAATAAATAAATATTTTCCTTGAACACTTGTGGTCAATTTCTTTCTTATTGGCACACAAAAAAAATCACATGTAATATTTCTGTAAATAATTTCTTTGAGTCACAAATATCGTATATTGTGAGTCTTTTTCTTACAGTACTTATTCGTAAGGAACTCTTCTCTTTTTCAGGTACTATTTTCTAAATTTCTGACTGCTTTTCCCCCTCTTTTATTTCTTTGTGTTTTAAACAACTTCATTTATAAATCTGGTGACCAAGCGTAGGGATCGTAGCCAAAGCACATTGTATCTGGTTCTCTTTCAAAAAGACAAGAACATATTTCTTTTTAGAGTGATCAAAGGGACAGGGCAGTTGGCAAATTTCAAAGCATAATTATGGGTTAAACATTGTCCTGTTCCCTCAGTGGCCAACTGTTGAAATAATTCATTGGCTAAGAGAGTCTCAGTTACTTTTTCTGGTAAGGTTTGTGTTTTAATTTTATCTGGACAGTTAAAAAATGCAATTCTTTCCTATGACGCACAAATAATAAATTTCAAATCTATATGTCAATGTCAGAAGGAAAACACTGAAACATTTTCCAGGAACCAAATATCTGGCATCTTGCTGATGTATCCCTAGTTAGAAACCACAGCTGAAAGCTCTGTGGTGATTCCCAACCAACAAGTGCTAACAGGTTTTTTCTCCAAATGTCCCCCATGAAAGACAGATATAGGGCACTCTGTAACTGTAAATCCATGCTTGCCTTCTAACAAAAGCATCTGGAAAGTACCAAGATAGCACCTGCACCCAAGATTGTCACCAATCTAATTTATAGAATACATTAAAAAAAATCCTTTTAGTAAGCTTCCAAATGAGTCAGCTATATCCCATCTTCAATAGGCAGGCAGCTGACTTTCTTTTACTTCCTTTTACAAGTCAAGGACACATTCGTGAACTAGGAGAAAAGAAAATAGTGTCCTTTATTTAATTCAAATTTAGCTGTCTTTGCTAAAAAAAAAATAAAAAAAAAAATAAAAAAAGCAGAGAGTAACAGTAGGTAGGCCTGGAATTGTTGTCCTATTGAAATTGATCTATAGTGGTTAGATAGTATTTAACTCACTCTGTATGTGCTAAGAAAATTTAGTATTAGTGGCATAAGTAGGCATTTGGGTTAAGTAGCAAAGCATACCTAGGCTTCGAAGTTGTGGGAGCAGCAAAAGAAACTAGAGGAATCCATCCCCTCAATACATTTTACAAAAGAGAAATCTCTATAGATTACAGCACGTTGGAGAGGTTTTTACATGGTGACTATTTCACTCAGAGGTTAAAAAAAAGAGTAGAAGAGAAAAAGAGTAGAAGAGAACAGAGATATTAATTGCATTTAACCCGGGCATATGTCTTTGGAGTCAGAATGGCCTGGAATCAAATCCTAGCATGCCGCATGGCAATTGGTGTTGCCTGGCCTGTTACTGAACTTCTCTAAGCCTCACTTTATTTATCTCTCTCTAGTGGATCCAAAAACACATTTCTCAGGGTGACTGTGAATATTTTATTACTGGAGTAAAACTAATACTGAGCAATATATTTTACATGACTAACTTTGAATTTCAATAATGTAAACTTCTATTTAAAATAACGTTATTTAACTGAACTGGAACTGACAACACCTTAATAAAAATTTAATAGGTAAAGTAAAAATGGGAGTTTCCTTACATGGCACTATTTCCCCAAACAGAACTTTTGCGAAGCTTAAATTGTCGAGTTATTTAAAAAACACGCAGTTGACTTACTTATACTAAAATAAAAAAAACGAAACTTTAAAAATGGTTTCAAGATGATTGAGTTTCATCTGCTTGTTAATGGGACAATGCAGCTACCATGGGGTGCTAATGTGAAGGCATAGGTTAGCTGTATCTAGTTCATGCATGACAGATGTTTGTAATCAAACCAGACGAACTGTAACCTTCTAAATTTCCTGGATTTGCTTTAGTTGAAACAACAACAACAAAAAATTCAAGATCTTGTTAAATGTGTGAAGATTGTTTGGAGTGATATGAAGAAATAGCAGAGTGCAATGTAACCATGGTGTTAAAATTTGAGTAAGTTATAGCTCAATTGTGCCTGGATCTTTTGTATATTGGTACTTAAAGTTGCAAGCAGTATTGTAAACTTTTTACAGAGTATATAAAACATTCTGCTATATGATCTCAAGGTGGATGCTATCCAATTGTCTGACATGTTTCTTTCTGATTATTCTTAGGACTACATTTATGACATTTTAGCTTTATGAGATTATTCAAAATAGGTATTAAATATCTGTATGTGTATATCAAAGCTCCTCTGAAGAATTAAAATTCAACACTAGAAATGTCTGTGATAAAATAATAATAACAATAACAGGAAAAGCAAAATATAAAAGAAATAGAGAATCTGATTTACAGAAATAAGTTTCTTTGTATTCAGTGTGCTACTTTGCAGTGGGAAGTGGCTGGAAGTGTTTTTTTCAGGGAGCTAGTCACTAAAATAACTATAACTAGTAGATATATCTGGACGTTTAAATGAAGGAATCCCTCTATGCTGCTGTAGCCACCAGCCCAAAAGAAATAATATGTAAACATTACTCAGTAATAGCATACTCTACCCATGCATTCTTATGTAATTATAATCCTTATTAGCATATTACTTTTCCCTAAAGCCAGAGTGGGATAAGAAACAGGGAAAAGGGAGGAGGATGACTAATGAGCCATAAAAGTTCCTTTATGATTTAGTTAAATAAAATCTAATCTTACAATAAGAAAAATAAAAAATTTCTAGATCTTTGGGGAAAACTGTCATTAAAACACATGGCTTAGAGTGACAATACGCAGCACGGGGGGTGGAAAGAGAAAATCACTGAGATCAAAAAGAACATGAGAATGAATTTTAAAATCTCATTAAGAAAAGGAAAGCAAGTGACTAGAGAAAGTACGGTTCATTATTTTAAAAACTGTCACCGAATGAAAACTGTTTCTAGAATTATCCTCCTGTCAGTTTCACACCAAGATGTTGGGCCATTGTATAAAAGTCCCCTGAAAGCAATAAAGATGATTTTAGAGATCAGAAAAAGAAATTCATCTAAAATAAATTTCTAAACATAGTAGAGATCTAATGATGACAAGTTGAATACCAAAAGTTTGATTTCAGCCAAAATAAAATGATTTTTTAAAAGTTCTGACTCAATAGTTAGAATCTAATAGTAATTGGGGTAACATAAAGCATGTAAAATGTAGTTGTAATACAAAGAAAAAATTAACATAATGAGATCTGTACCCATCTTATTACTTTTGAAATTAGTAGAATTTTAAACTATAAAGGTATTCTTTTATGATATTAAATTTATAGCTGTCTATAAATTATATATATAAATTCAAATTTATCTGCTTCTGTGTAAATAAGGAGGGATATTAGTAAAAGTGAATAAGCAAACCAGTTCTAGAAAATGTAGAAAATCAAATTAGGAAAGAATGATCACTACTGGTGGTCACACACAACAGTCAGGTGGAGAAAGAGTTTAATCATGTGTAGCAAGATGAATTAGCTGTCTTAGGAAGAAGGTGACTGTTTAGACTCTAACTAATCCACTATCTTCAAAGATGAAACTCCTGAATAAACATTGTTATTACAGTTCGATGATAAAATGAACCAATTAATGAAGGAAATAATTAACTGAAGTGAATATCATCTGCGCAGCTATTGATAAATGTGACAGTGACAAAATAAGACAGTGGAGGAAAGAACCCTGTGTGGTGGAGATGGAGAGAGAAAAAGGGAGACTCCTGAGTCTAGAACATATGTCAGTCGACTCATTTCTAAGCTTAGTAAGCCTCAGAGGACTTTCGGCTCCCTAGTGAGTCATGGTTCCAAGTACAGGTAATTGCTACTTCAGTGCTTTTGTCTGATTAGTAGATGTTTTGGGCTGTTCTTGCATTGCTATACAGAATCACCTGAGACTGGGAGGTTTAATTGGCTCATGGATCTGCAGGTTGTATCAGACGCATGATGCTGGCATTTGCTTCTGGTATGGGCTTCAGGAAACTTACAATCATGGCAAAAGGCAAAGAGAAAGCAGGCGCGTCACAGAGTGGGCACAACCAGGACACGGGGAGGCACCTCACACTTTTAGAATGCCTATGCACTATCCATTGCGCGAAGGAGCCACCTGCCTCATGCTTTTAAACAACTCACCCACGATCACAAGGAGAGCGCCAAGCCGTGAGAAATCTGCCCCGGTAACCCAAACCCTCCCACCAAGCCCCACCTCCAACACTGGGGACTATATTTCTACATGAGATTTGAGTGGGGACAAATATTCAAACCATATCAATAGGGAAGGTAGCTGACTATATTGAGGTATGACTGGGAAACTGTCCTTTTGGTTGAACTGACTTTGTAATACTGTAAAGTTATAGTACTTGGAAAAGATGCCACATGGAGGAGGGTCAAGATGAGCTTTCATTTATGAAACATTTATGTCAATTCCTAGCACATATCAGGTACTCAATGTCTAATTCCCTTTCCTTTTTATTATACGTATATATATTTATATATATACATACATTTAGTTCTAAGCAGTTGCCTAATCTTATAAATCCCCCAATTTCCACATCTAATATATGATTATAATAATGCTTATTTATGATGCCTTTTCCAGGAATCAAGTATTTGGCCATTTTTCAGGCACCTACATTCTAATTAGAAATCATAAGTGAAAATGCTTTGTCTTTCTCCTTGGAAAGATTTACTTTAAAGTTAGCACATTCTGTCACATCTTTAAAGTGTCTTCTTGCCTTTTCAGGATTTTATATAATCCAAAATGCAGACAAAAAAGGAACAATAATGACCTAAACAGCAAAATAGCATTTAAGCTTAGCTCCATTACATTACTTAAAGCTCCTCTAAGAATAATAGACACCAAAATAGTACAAACTATCTCCACATTAAAGGATCATACAATATTCATTACCTCGGCTAAAATAATGCATAATGGAAGCATTCAGCACTTTTTACACCAGTACACTTTCAGTTTGGCTGATAGCTTTTGAGCCATTGTTTATGCAAGTGTACCAACTTCGAAGGAGATAATGCAAATTATTAAACCATTATCTGCGTCTCTGCATAAGCTATCCACTTTTGTAAGGTCTAGTAGCCTTGGGTTAGACATTACAATTATATTAACCATTTTGAGTCCCCATCTATATAATTATTATTTGAAATATCAAAAACTGGAACAAAGTTGATTTGTTTTATTTTAAATTGTTCTTTTACTTTAAAAGCAAAGAACCAATTGGGAAAAAGTCTGTTATCAACATCCTCTGGATCACTAGTTAACTAACAACCAGGGTATAGCTCTAGTCAGGTATAATGCCATCTGATATTAAACATATGAAAAAAACTTGCTAAATAATTTAATCCTTACTCCTCATGGTAATATATAACAAAAGGAAGAAAGCAATAACAGAAGAAACAAGCACAACCAAATGCATTAAAACATCTTGCTAATACAAGTTACGTCATTATAGAAATTTAATAATGGTGACTATTTTCTCCTTAAAATTATAAAACTATAGAATGAACTGCCATAGCTTCTATATTTGTCACAGAATAAGCTTCTTGGTGGCTACAGAAATCCTGAAGCTTTAGACTGTGTTTTGAATAGACTCTAACATATCAAATACATCTTGATCTACCTTCTGCTTCTGAGTGGGGAAGACATAGAGAGGGGTATAACTGGACTTTTTATTTTTTATTTTTTTTTAACTTAAGGAAACCCACACCTCTTTGGGCATTGTGTAATAAAATGGAGGTAGGGAAGGGAACTAAGAATCAAGAGAACGGGCTCCTTGACCAAACTGGCAGGATAAGGGACACTATAAATGGAGATGTTGGTGATATTAACAACCAAAAGCACGTAGGGAAAAAAAAAAAAAAAAAGAAAGAAACTAAGAGTAGAGTGCAAAACAGTTGAGATCAGGTGTTTCAGGATCCAAATCTATGATTCTGGGCCTTCACTGACTGTTGGATTCAATATTTCTTATCAGGATTAGGTTAGATCCTCTTATAGGTCAGTTAAACCTGACCAGGGCTAGAAAAATCAAGATTTTTAAAAAATTTGGTGGATGTAATAGCCAGTGATAACTAATTTTGGGGGAGTTCACTTTATGCAAACAAAAAGGTAGGTAAAATTGAGTAGATACAGCATATAAAGAGAAATACATTTGAGTAGAAATTGACAACGTCACATGTTAGATTTATTCAGTATTCTAGTGTCAGGATGAGTTTAACTCTAGTAAATACTAGAATCACTGGCAATATTTTGCCATCCATTCACAATTTTTATACAGAGTCATATACATAACTTTTCAAGGAGAGGATAGTAAAAATGTGGTATGTATGTTTGAATGAAGTGTCAAAACCCTGACAAGATTATGCTCTTTAATCCTAAATTCTTCCTTCTTTTAATATTACAAAATTAATATCAGACCCTGGATTTCCAAAAGGTATGAGTTTATATTTGTTCAAGAAATCTCAGATTTATAACTGCTAATGTGACATAAAAATGTTTATATAAAATGAAATAAAACAATACAGAATTGTTCAGTTGATCCTTCAGAGGCTTAATGTACTGCTTGGCTGATAATGCCAAAGAATAGAATTTCAAAAACTCTTGGCTGAATTCATTTGAATCATGGCAATCTGTTTGTTAGGCAATCTCATTTATCCTCTTAAATTACTTTTTTGCAAACTGACCCTTGTATTTATGATTGAGCAAAATTGTACAACACAAAACAGTCTGGGTCTCCAGAGTTAAATAAATTCTGAAGGATCCAAACTTCAAATATTAAATAAATGAATGCTGTGGTCCACTGCAAAACATTTTACATCACAGGGACTTTTTATAAAAGACCATTTGGCATTTCATAAATCAGTCAGTTTCCAATCACATTAAATATCCTTTGGAAGACCTTATACCACAAGGCAAAAAACAAAAATTTGTTTAAAAAATTACTTACTGAAAGGGAGGTGAAGAGAGTACTGATATTAGTACAATGTTTATTTAGATAATTTAATAAAATTATCTGGGTAACATCTACATATAAGCATATATATTGTGTTCTATATATGGTGTTCTACTGAAGAAATTTTTAAAAACATTTTTAACCACTTTGTTGACGTATAACTGACATTTAAACACTGTATGTATTTAAAGCATATAATATGATGTTTTGACACATGCATTTCTCTGTCATCCCATCAGCACAATCAAGAATATGAACATATTCATCACTACTAAAAGTTTGCTCATGTGATTATTTTTATTGAATGTATCCTGAATTTTTCTTTATCAAAGATGATGCCTCTTTCCATATATATTGAGGATGAAGAAGGGATCTTGAGGTTATGCAGTATACTGTCACTTAGGCTTATACCGTTTATCCTGAGTCATTAGCCATAATATCTTAAACTAATAGAATTAAAAGTAACACTTGACCCCCTTTCTCCCATCTAAACGTCAAATCATAACTGCACCCTTCCAAACAGTTATTTATTAAGTCACTGTTTTAACATATCCAGCCCGTTTTGAGGAAAATGCTCTGTCCTGTCAGAAGTCCAAGAGTCTGGGGTCCAGTCTGCACATTGCCAGCCTTCTGACCCTTTTCCTCTTCTGATAAAGCAGTGTGCTAGAGAGATAACTACTAACATCCAATTTTATGACTATCTTAGTTCCTGAGAGCCAGGGAATCTATTCAAATCTCGCATTGTTCTTGCTGTTGGCAAATCCTTCCATGAGTGCAGCTAAACCTTACTCCTCTGTAATTTCAGCATCTATTCTCTGAGTTATCTTTCTTAGTTTTCAGAGTCTCAGTTGGAATCCAAATCTTTACACTGCTCAGGAACAAGTTCTAAATTCTAACACCTTTTAAGAACCAGGACATTCTTCTTTATGTGGAACTGAATATTCTTTTGATGAAAGTGAAGCCAATCTTTGGCTCTCTTCTTAAAAAAGCTAAAACAAAAGGGGCCATCGAATACACTCTCTGCTGGATTGCCCAAACGATTATGTATGATGGAGTAAATTCCCATCAGTAGGCATGGAGATCACCTGGAATGTCCAGATGGTTCCTCAGAATGGGGGTTTTCAAAAGACCATTGCTAGACATATGTGTCTGGTTAGAATGTTTAACCTTCATGGTCTTTAATCATGTAGCATTATGTGAAATGCCACTGGCTGAATGACTTGATAAAGTGTTTTGAGGCCATAGAGTTTCCAATCTCCTGACCACCACCAGAGGCCCTGCAGCTACTGGGAATGTGGTCCTTACAATCTGAATGCCTCTCTATTGGTCTATGAGAAAAGCGGGCAGATGGGAGTCGGCCTTCATATTGTGTTGCATGGGCATAAGGACTGCTGTGACCAAACAAATGAGAGACGGAGAAAGGGGAGTGAGAGAGAGAGAGAGAATCAACTGCTGGGGTAGACAAGGAGTACCACTAGGAGAAGAGAAATAGCTGGCATGTAGTCATTCTGTTTCAATTCTTTCCTTACTGTGAATAATCTCAGAGATTTTAAAAAAATCTCTAAGGGCAAAAGTTACATCAATATTATTTGTCATAGTTGTTCATTGCTCTACACATGGTAAGTGCTGATGAAAACAATGCAAATAAAAAACCTGAAGTTGTTTATGTTAAAGGCAACTGAATGATCTTGGAAACAAGGTAGCCGCAAAAGACATTAGAATCAGCCTGTTCTGAGATCAGCTGGACCAAGTGTCTGAACTCCTCTGAACTTCCATATTCTCTTCTGTAAGTTAGAATAATATCAGAGTTGCGTTCCAAATTAGATAGGCCATGTAAAATCCTTATCACAGTGCCAGAAACTTAGTAAACACTCAATAAATGATAGCTATTATTAATTATTTATTAGAATTACAATGATTATAACATGCTTGTAGGAAACGTTGAAAATGCTTTAACAGCAGGACTTGACCTAGGACCCATCTGTGTGTGTAATTGACTTCTCCCATATGTGGTGATGTTTTGGCCCAGTTCAGTATTTATCTATCTTACATGAACGTTTTCTGCCTCAGATCTATTGTTTTTTTAGATGTTGGTGACCAGACTTCCCTGTGATACTTCTGAGGAGCACCGAGGCTTCATGGAAGCATCTCCTGCTTGCTTTTTAGAGTCCTGGTTCTGTCCAAAAGGAAGCACATGAGCCCTCTCTTGCACTTATTTGGGGTCAGCATCTCTGTTGTTGCTGAAACTCTGGAAAGAGAGCAATACATGGAGCTATGCTAGCCAATTTGGCAGCATGTCTTTTCAGCCCACTTGGCTGTGCACAATATTCTGTCTGAGTTTGGGAAGATCTGTCTGCTTTTTTCTTTTGTAGAGAGGCTATGAGAAATGAGGCAATGGATTTGCCTTATACAACAGCCTGGAAAAAATAGGCCATGGCCTAACAAATAATGAGTTACATGGCCTCCTTCCAGGGAGTTCCTGGCTGGAGACTGCAGGACAGGTTGAGACGCCTTCTGATAGATTTTGCACTAATTGTCTTCTTTCCTAAAAGAAGTTCTGTTTAAAACAAAAGGCGGGGGGTGAAGGAGAGGTGTGGATTCTTTTATGGCATGAGATCCTTTTCAGAAGAATCTATTTTATGCAGATTTCAAGGTCACAGTTCAAATCATTCATCCGAAGGCATTACACTAAACCAGATAATTCTCATATATGGTAGTAAAGTGTGATAAGGTGTGAGTTTGACCTCACCCCAAATGTTTCTCATTTGCGACTGGCCCAAACCCCTTTGTCACAGAACGTAAATGACCGTATGCTACCCTGTTTTGTTATGTTTATTTAGGCAAAGCCCTTTGCCTTTATAGGGTTTGCCTGTTCCAGATTACTTGTGACAGTCTCCTCTTTGTTGTTTTCTTTTTTAAACACTGAGGAAGGCTCAGGCATAAACTGTAACTGGGTGTTTCTCTACCTATACTCTGCTCAACTGTATGCACACACTGCCATTTTAATTCCCTTTCTCAATGATGACTGAGTGATGCCTTCTGTGTTGAGCAGTCTTTATCATTTTGGTTTAGAATTAGAGGGATAGGCAAGGCTGGAACATCAATCTTGAGAGGAGCCTGATCTGATGAGTCAGCGTCTGCACCAAAAATATTGCTCTGAAAAAGATACAGTTCCCTCACTCCCTGGCTAACACATAGAGTTCCCACATCCCGCATGCACTGTCCACTTAACTCCTTGACTGCCTGTGTTAATCATGATGGTCATGGACCAAACCTCCATTTCTTCATCTCAGAATAATGTTCCCCAGAGCTGCTTTATGGAGCTATTCATAGATAAGGGCAATAACGAGCCCAATGGCATTGCTTCCTTTTCTGTATTCTGTGACATTCTCATCTCAGCCGACTGTGTCTGGCAGCCACACAATGAGGTCCTGCGTGTGTCAGAGAGATGGATGATATCTGCAGTGTCTGCATCTCAACGCTGACTCTATGAGCTCCTGCTGAACCTTAGCTTGGGGATGTTAGATTCTGTGCCACTGAATTAGAAAAACAAACCTCTCTTTTTCCAAGAAATGTCTTATTTTCTCCCAATATGAAATACTTTAATGGAAATAATGACACGCATTAGATATTTGATGGATTGCATATTGTACTTTCATCCTCAACATTTCTGACTATAAGACTCTTTCTTTTTGTCATATTACTTGAATATTATTTTTTTCAAAGCTAAAATAAAGGGGCTACTGATACGGGTAGTAGTCTTTACACTTTTTTATAGATGTTTCAGCTTTCTTCAACTGAATGAAATTGGAAAAAATAAATTACAAAGGATATGAATGAGCCCCTATTTCATTATCAGGGAAGTGGCCAGTTAATTTTGGGAAAATCTGCTCAGATCTAAATTGACTGGTTTTTGTTTCAGTGTGAAATCGGTTATGAACCATGCACAAATGAGCCACAGTGGGGTCTTTGGTAATAGATTATTAGTAAGAAGCTCAATGCTGCTGAGGCCACTCAGGCACATCTGAGAGAAGTGGTATCATGTGGGAGGTGGACCAAGGGACTAACAACAATGCCTGCTTCTACCATCTGTTTTCTAGAGCCTACTTCATGAGCATGCAACCTGGGCTGTCATGCAGATTCCATGCTGAGATGAGCAGTTTAACACTCTGCTACTGTCATCTTGGAATTCTTAGTAATTTGTGAACAAGAGGACCTGAATATTCATTCTGCACTGGGCCCAGAAAATCATGTAGCCAATCCTCATACCAAACCTTTCTCTATGTGTTATAAATACAAATAAGATTCTAGAATGAGAACTTTCTCCTCAATTTTGACTGAGGTAGGACAGGATCGATATCAAGAGAGACGTCAGGATGCCGAAGTGAGCATGTGACAGCCTGTGTACCTTCTATGAAGCGTTGCACTGGACGTAGCTGTGACCTGCTCTCTACTTCTTGGAATCCTCAGTCAGATCCAAGGTTTAAGAAAAGGTTTAGAGAGAAAAAAATATGTGAAGATTTCTCCCAATTCCTCCTCCCTTTTATATGAAAGATAAGAACTTAAGGGGGGTGCAAATGACTCATAGTCATAACTGGGAAAGCTACCGTAGAGTGTGGCTTAGATCTAACTTATACTTGGAATGTCTAGAGCTAAGAGTGGGGGTAAAGTAGGGAAATCAAAAGGAGGCAATCTAGTTTCATGGAACAAGGGATAATTCATGAGTCAGCTATGGGCCCTCTGGAAGAGAGCACTGGCAGAGAATTATCTCAGGTCTTCTAAGGTCTATCTTGAGGTTGCCGCAGAGGTAAGGAGACCCCAGGAGAAAAATGTTCAGCTTGTAGGTAGGAGTTGAGGCAAGAATCTTGAGATCCTGGAATAGAGATGGCTCTTTCTGGGATCCAGAAGCATTGGCTAAAGAGAACATTCAAAGAGTTCCCTGAAGCAACTGTCCTAGTCAGTTAGGGCTTCTATAACAAGCTGTCATAGACTGGGTAGCTTAAACAACAAAGGATTATTTCTCACAGTTCTGAAGGCTGTAAGTTAAAGATCATGGTGCCAGAATCTTCAGGCTCTTGGTGAGGGCTGGTTCACTGGTTTGCAGATAATCATCTTCACACTGCATCCTCATAGGGTAGAGAGAGAGCTCTGAGCTCTTCCACCCTTTAAAAGGGCCCTAATCCCATCATGGGAGCTCTACCCTCATGACCTCATCTAAACCTAATTACCTCCCAAAGACCCCATCTCCAAATACCAACATGTGAGGGATTAGGATTCAGCATAGAATTTTGGTAATGTATAAACAGCAATCCTGAGATCATCTGTAATCATCTGCAAGGCTCTTCCACCAAGAACTGCTAGCTTAAGCTATGTGCTAAAACCAGAAGGCATAAAGCCTTGCAGGCAATTTCTCTTCATGCTCTCCATGACATTACTCCAGAAGTGCAGATAAGGACTGGGGGAGACTGAGCAGGTGCAGAGAAGGAGCAGAACCTTTGCACCATTGTTGTCTCCACCTGAAACAGGTACCATCTGGTTGAGGGGTCACATGCATGCTCAGTCAGATTTAGAGTTTTCACTATTGTGTATGACTGAACATTCTGATGACTGAATGAAGTGTGTGTGTTTTCAATTTAAAATAATAGTTAGATTCCCTTTTTAACTAATAATGAGAGGAGAAGCCATGGAAGCTGCCTGAGTGTTCCCTCCAGGGATAGGAAATGGTTATATTTTCTCCCACTACCCCATTAAATTTTATTCACATGATCACAGTGCACACCTGTCATGTTTGTTGCCATATAGGTCATATCTTTATTACCAATTTAATCTTCCCAAAGTTTTGCAGAAAATATTACTCAAATTTTCGAAATGAGAAAAATAAGTAAGACCAGTTTTGGAAATGAGAAAAACAAGTAATGTCTCTAAGTTAAAGAGAACTTAACAAATTAATAAATAATAGAGCTTGAATTTGAAGCCATTTGTGTGTTTCTTAAGATTTTTTTCTCTTAATCATTACACTGATTCTCTTTAATTGGAAAAAAATATCATTAAGTATTAACTATATGCTAGGAATAACGCTAATGACCTCACATATGCTATATTAATACTCCTCACATAAACCATGAGTAGATTCTATTTATTATCTATAAGGGGAAACTGAAGCTTAGAGGGTTTCAGTAATTAGTCAGTAAGTAATCTGAAACTACATGGGTAGCTCTTGTCTGCCTGACCCCAAAATGTATGCAATTCATTAAGAGAGAGGCAAAGAAAAAGTGAAAAAGAAAGAGAAAGATTCCTATTAATTTCTTTCTTAAATAAGTCAGATCTTTATTAAAACAAAATGCATCTAGTAATTAGGAGGTCCTAATCATCGTGATAAACTAATCATCGTGATAAACTTAGCCAATGATGAAGTGATCAACTACGAGAGCAGGCTGCACTCTAAAATGAAGTCTTCATGGAAAAGATGAGTCATTAATAATACCTTTATTTAAATAGTTCAAAATCAAAAACAAAGCATCCATGTTTGGGGTGGCAGTAAAAGCAAAATCACAGAACTGGAAATAAATATAATCAGTAAAGGGAGAAGGCCAAGAAGGAGTTATCCTTTTAGGAAGGATGCTGTTTGTTCTAGAATAGTGGGGCATGTGTGGCTATAATATTTATACAGAGACCTGAACTCAGGCTGATTTTATGTGCACAGGATGTGTTAGGAATTAAGAGTTCATTACAGGTTTTTTTTTTTTTTTTTTTTTAGTTCCATCAATTTACTTATATTCCTCTCTTTCATTACAGGTTCTTCATCAGGTGATTAAGCAATGAAGAAAGGTGAGTTTTATAAGTATTTGACTGGGAATGGTATGCTGGCTAGACTGGAGTGCAAAAGAGAAGAGAGCTAATGAGTGACTGATATAGTTGTCCTGATATTAAATACCACCTCATTGCAAAATAGATTGTTGAGCTTTCTCAGTTTTCTTTCCTGAATGAAAGTTGAAAGAACAGTTATATATAAAAGTATATATCAGTCTGCCTATCTGTCATCTACCTATCTATCTGCAAATCTGTATTTGTAAACATCTGTAAACTATAGAAGAAGAGCTGAAATAATGTGAAGAGTTTTTATCATTGTTTATTCAACAATGCAAAGTATATGGTAAATTTCCAATATCTATAATCATGTAAGGAAACTCATGATTGTATTCCTGGGAAGCACAATGTGCTGGTGGAAATGGCAGTGACTTAAGAATCAGAATAATTTGTTTCTTTTGAAACATGATATTGTTTTATGGGGAAAACATTGTCTTTTCTTGTTGTTCAATGTAAATCAGCACACAGTTTCAGTTTGCTATCTACTGTGCTTGTAGACATTGGAATCTTTAAGGAAAATCCTATGAATATGTTGAACACTTATAGGTAGATGACTTGTATTAAAATTCTCTAACATTCTTCCTGGAGTTGGAATGCTAAATTAAAACATGTTATCAAGGGCTTTGTTGAAAAGTGTCAGGATGCCATTGAATAAGGTAACAGTGAGGCATGTAGGGTACTCTTGCCCACACTTTCTTTTATGTTATCTTGATAATAAGCTCTGATGTATTCTTTTTATTATTGTTATTATACTTTAGTTCTGGGATACATGTGCAGAATGTGCAGGTTTGTTACATAGGTATAAACATGCCATAGTGATTTGCTGCACCCATCACCCCATCATCTATATTAGGTATTTCTCCTAAAGATATCCCTCCCCTAGCCTCCCAACCCGACAGGCCCTGATGCAACGAGGTTCCCCTCCTGTGTCCATTGTTCAACTTCCAAAACACGCAATGTTTGGTTTTCTGTTCCTGTGTATGTTTGCTGAGAATGATGGCTTCCAGTTTCATCCATGTCCTTGCAAAGGACATGAACTCATCCTTTTTTTATGGCTGGATAGTATTCCATGGTGTATATGTGCCACATTTTCTTTATCCACTCTATCATTGTTGGGCATTTGGGTTGGTTCCAAGTCTTTGCTATGTGAATAGTGCTGCAATAAACAAACATGTGCATGTGTCCTTATAGTAGAATAATTTATAATCCTTTGGGTATATACCCAGTAATGGGATTGCTGGGTCAAATGGTATTTCTGGATCTAGATCCTTGAGGAATTGCCACACTGTCTTTCACAGTGGTTGAACTAATTTACACTCCCACCAACAGTGTAAAAGTGTTCCTATTTCTCTACATCCTCTCCAGCATCTGTTGTTTCCTGATTTTTTTTTTTTCTGAGATGGCGTTTCACTCTTGTAGCCCAGGCTGGAGTGCGTGGCATGATCGCAGCTCACCGCAAGCTCCACCTCCTGGGTTCAAACACTTCTTCTGCCTCAGCCTTGTGAGTCGCTGGGATTATGGGCACCCAAGCCACTACACCTGGCTAATTTTTTGTATGTTTAGTAGAGACAGGGTGTCGCCATGTTAGTAAGGCTGGTCATGAACTCCTGACCTCAGGTGATCCACCCTCCTCGGCCTCCCATAGTGCTGGGACTACAGGCATGGGCCTCCTGTTTGGCCTTTCCTGACTTTAATGATGGCCATTCTAAATGCCATGAGATGGTATCTCATTGTGGTTTTGATTTGCAGTTCTCTAATGATCAGTGATGATGAGCGTTTTTTCATATGTTTGTTAGCTGCATAAATGTCTTCTTTTGAGAAGTGTCTGTTCATATCTTTTGCCCACTTTTTGATAGGGTTATTTTTTCTTGTAAATTTAAGTTCTTTGTAATTGTCAGATAGATAGATTGCAAAAATTTTCTCCCATTCTGTAGGTTGCCTGTTCACTCTGATAATAGTTTCTTTTGCTGTGCAGAAGCTCTTTAGTTTAACTACATCCTATTTGTCAATTTTGACTTTTGTTGACATTGCTTTTGGTGTTTTAGTCATAAAGTCTTTACCCATGCCTATATCCTAAATGGTATTGCCTAGGTTTTCTTCTAGGGTTTTATGATTTTAGGTGTTACATTTAAGTCTTTAATCCATCTTGTGTTAATTTATGTATAAAGTGTAAGGAAAAAGTCCAGTTTTAGTTTTCTGCATATGACTAGTCAGTTTTCCCAACACCATTTATTAAATAGGGTATCCTTTCCCCTTTGCTTCTTTTTGTCAGGTTTGCAAAGATCAGATAGTTGTAGATGTGTGGCACTATTTCTGAGGCCTCTGTTCTGTTCCATTGGTCTATAGATCTGTTTTGGTATCAGTACCATGCTGTTTTGGTTATTGTAGCCTTGTAGTATAGTTTGAAGTCAGGTAGTATGATGTCTCCAACCTTGTTCTTTTTACTTAGAATTCTCTTGGCTATACAAGCTTTCTCTTGGTTCCATATAAAGTGTAAAGAAGTTTTTTTCCAATTCTGTGAAGAATGTCAATGGTAGCTTGATGGGGATAGTACTGAATTTATAAATTACTTTGGGCAGTATGGCCATTTTCACAATATTGATTCTTCCTATCTGTGAGTGTGGAATGTTTGTCCATTTCTTTGTGCCTGTCCTCTCTTATTTCCTTGAGCAGTAGTTTGCAGTTCTCCTTGAAGAAACCCTTTATATCCCTTGTAAATTGTATTCCTAGGTGTTTTATTCTCTTTGTAGCATTTGTGAATGGGAGTTCACTCATGATTTGGCTGTTTGTCTATTATTGCCATATAAAAATCTTGTGATTTTTACACATTGATTTTGTATCCTGAGACTTTGCTGAAGTTGTGGATCAGCTTAAGGAGATATTTGGGTTGAGATAATGGGGTTTTCTAAATATATAATCATGTCATCTGCAACAGAGACAATTTGACTTTCTCTATTTCTATTTGAATACCCATTATTTCCTTTTCTTGACCGATTGCCCTGGCCAGAACTTTCATTACTATATTAAATAGGAGTGGTGAGAGAGGGCATCCTTGTCTTGTGCTGGTTTTCAAAGGGAATGCTTCCAGCTTTTGTCCATTCAGTATGATACTGGCTTTGAGTTTGTCATAAATAGTTATTATTTTGAGATAAGTTCCATCAATACCTCATTTATTGAGAGTTTTTAGCATTAAGGGGTGTTGAATTTTATGAAAGCTTTTTCTGCATCTATTGAGATAATCATGAGGTTTTTGTCATTGATTCTGCTTACGTGATGGATTATATTTATTGATTTGTGTGTGTTGAACCAGCCTTGCATCCCAGGGATAAAGCTGACTTGATTGTAGTGGATAAGCTTTTTGATGTGCTACTGGATTTGGTTTGCCAGTATTTTATTCAGGATTTTCGCATTGATGTTCACCAGAGATATTGGCCTGAAATTTCTTTTTTTTTTTTTTTTTTTTCCTTTTTTGTTTGTTGCATCTCTGCCAGGTTTTGGTATCAGGATGATGCTGGCCTCATAAAATGAGTTAGGGAGTAGTTCGTCTTTTTCTATGGTTTGGAATAGTTTCAGAAGAAATGTACTAGCTCCTCTTTGTCCCTCTGGTAGAATTAGGCTGTGAATCTGTCTGGTCTGGGACTTTTTTGGTTGGTAGGCTATTAATTACTGCCTCAATTTTCAAAACTTGTGATTGGTCTATTAAGGGATTCTACTTCTTCTTGGTTTAGTCTTGGGAGGGTGTATGTGTCCAGGAATTTATCTATTTCTTCTAGATTTTCTAGTTTATTATTTACTTAGTGGTGTTTATAGTATTCTCTGATGGTAGTTTGTATTTCTGTGGGATCAGTGGTGACATCCCTTTATCATTTTTTATTGTGTCTACGTGATTCTTCTCTTTCCTCATTAGTCTGGCTAGTGGTCTATCTATCTATTTGGTTAATCTTTTCAAAAAATCAGCTCCTGGATTCATTGATTTTTTTGAAGAGTTTTTCATGTCTCTATGTCCTTCAGTTCTGCTCTGATCTGAGTTATTTCCTGTCTTCTGCTAGCTTTTGAATTTGTTTGCTCTTGCAAAAATAAAACAAATTAAAATAGTACAATTTTATTCCTTATTCGTGTTATATAGCCAACAAAAGTCAGCAAAAGCCTCTATTCACATAATCACCAAGGGACTGGGCTGATGATGGACACAATGACATCTTAGAAGAAACTTCTGAAGTCTCAGCAGCAAGGAAAGAGAAACTGAAAAATTGTAGCTTAACTTTTCACTGCCTGAGCTGCTCCCAGATCCATCAGGAGGGCAAATGGAATTTGGTTAAACATTACTGGGGCAAGGAGTAGGGGAAAGAGAGGAGGGAGAGAGAGAGAGAGAGAGAGAGGGAGAGAGAGAGAGAGGAGAGAGAGAGAGAGAGAGAGAGAGAGAGAGAGAGAGAGAAGCTTGTAGTAACAGTTCAAGTAATATTGCAATGCTGTGACCCACATATTAAGCCTAGTACCCATTCGTTTTATTTTTCCTGATCTTCTACCTCCTCCTACCCTCCATCCTCCACCCTCTGATAGGCCCTACTATGTGTAGTTCCTCCCATGTATCCATGTGTTGCCATCATTTTGCTTCCACTTAAAAGTAAGTACATGCAGTATTTGGTTTTCTGTTCCTTAGTTTGCTAAGAATAATGGCCTCCAGCTCCATTCATATTGTTACAAAGGACATGATCTTGGTTTTTTTTATGGCTGCATAGTATTCCATGTTGTATAAGTACCACATTTTCTTTATTCATTCTACTATTGATGGGCATTTAGGTTGACTCTGTGTCTTTGCTATGTGAATGGTACTGCAATGAACATCCATGTGCATGTATCTTTATGATAGAATGATTTATATTTCTTTGGCTATATAACAGTAGTGGGATTGCTGGGTCAAATGGTAGTTCTATTTTTAGGTCTTAGAGAAATTGTCACACTGTCTTCCACAATGGTTGAACTAATTTACACTCCTACCAACAGTATATAAGCATTTCTTTTTTTCCACAACCTCGTGTTTTTCAATACAGTCTTATAAAAACATTTGTAGAACCTAATTAAAAGAGAAATTACTTAGACAATGGTCTCCAATATAAGAAATAAACTTTTATATTTAATTTATATTAGAATAAAGAACAAAGATGTAAAGTTTTACAGAAATTTACTATGCAAATTTACACGTGTGTCCCATTCTGTTCATGGATGGGCTAGAGGGTCTCAGGCACTAGTTGTAGCTTTCCGTATATTTTGAGGAAAGAGAATCAGCAGCTCAGTGGTGCACTCAGACTTACTTACACACCTGCAGACCCCTGAAATATCTATTGCAAAACATTTATCTGTGTATGGTTTAGATTATATCATTTTAAATAAAAGGATTATCTTTGTAAAAAATGAAAACAAAAAACTGTCTTACCTGTAAACTTAAAAAGTAAACTAAATAAGCAGAATTTTGTAACATTTAAAAATAATCTTCCAAGTGAATATCTTGCGATTTGACTCACTTATGAAAAATATAACAACAACACCTTCCAATTGGTTCCTAAGAACTATTGATCGCCTTTAAAGAAAATTAAATATAATAACTCCTTAACCTAGAGTTCACTCAAAATCTTTGGAAATACTTTATTAGTATTTGATGGTAACATTTTAAAATTAATTTTTAACTATTGAGAGGCAACAATTAATATTGAATATTTTATCTATCTTTACATTACCCTTTAAAAAGGAATATAATTGAAAATTGACTAACAAACAAAATTTCTTCCAAAACCTAGCAAATGATGTTTCATTGAAAGAAAAAAGTGCTAATAAATATATAAATTATCTAAAATTATGTTACTTTTGTATTATTTTTTAAAATCTCCATTTCATATATTTTAATGTGGATATTACATTATTGTATTAGTGCAGTAGGAGCTGTTTATCACCCACAAATAAACATCAATATATTATGAGTGTGCATTCAAATTTAATATGGATGGATCTGTAGTAACCAAAACTCTTGAGTGCCATTATTCTAACTGAATATATTGAATGAATGATGGTAATTAAAATCATATTATATTTGTGCACATGTGTATGTAATATTGATGAAAAAATATCCAAACTTCTCTGTAAAGCATTTGAAGAGATTTATTCTGAAGCAAATGTGAGGACCATGATCAATGTGATAGCCTCAGGAGATCCTAAGAACAAATGCCCAAGATGAGTAGGTTATAGTTTTGCTTTTTATGTTATGTTCCAGGGAGACATAAGACATCAATCAAAATGTCTAAGATATATACATTGGTTCAGTTTGGAAATGCAGGATAACTCAAAGCTGGGGGCTTACAGGTCACAAGTGGATTCAAATTTATCTGATAGGTAACTGATTGGGAAATTTAATAATTTATTAACTGAAGAACTGTAATCAACAGAAAGGAATGTCTGGGTTAAAATAAGGGGTTATAGGCTGGGTGCTGTTGCTTATGCCTGTAATCCCAGCACTTTGGGAGGCCAAGGTGGGTGGATCATGAGGTCAGGATTTCAAGATCAGCCTAGCCAAGATGGTGAAAACCCATTTCTACTAAAAATACAAAAATTAGCCCAGCGTGGTGGTGGGCGCCCGTAATCCCAGCTACTTAGGAGGCTGTGACAGAGAATTGCTTCAACCTGGGAGGCAGAGGTTGCAGTGCACCAAGATTGCACCACTGCACTCCAGCCTGGGTGACTGACAGAGCAAGACTCCATCTCCAAAAGAATAAAAAAGATAAGGGGTTATAGAGAGCAAGATGTAAGATTCTTATTTCATTTTGTAGATGAAGAAGACTAATAGGTGACCACTCTTAGAGGCAATAGATGGCAAGCATTTCCTATTCAGACCATTAAAAGGTGCTAGACTCAGATAATCTTTTCAAGATCAGAAAAAGATATGGAAAGGGAAAGAAATTCTCTACAGAATGTAAATTTCTCCCACAAGAGACAGCTTTGCAGGGTGATTTATAAATGAGTCAAATAAATATATTTTAGGATAACATATTTTTATTTCTTTCAAGGCCTGCTATCTGCTATACGATGCTATACTGGAGTTGGGTTAGAATTTGGTATCTTATTGCTACAGAAAGTCTATTTTGTCAGCATTGAGACCTTTATTTTATTGTTAATGCTGATTGATTAGGTATGCCTGAATTCCAAAAAGAGGAAGATGTGATGAGACATCTAGTCCTCCTTCCCATCCTGGCCTGAACTAGTTTTTCAGGTTCCTCTGGAATCTCAGCCAAGAGGAGGGGGTTCATTCAGTTGGTTGAGGGATTTAAAATTTTATATTTGATTTACAGAATAACATTTGAGTAATTAGGTGATATTTTCCCCTCAATTGTTTATACTCTCATGCCACTCACCATCTCCCAAACTTTCTCTTTCCCTGCAGGGGAGATAAAAAGTCAGGAAAGAAAAGAATACTTGAATACTGATTGATATATACCTAAATGGCACTGAGTTCTAATCTCCAGCCAGGACCAACTGCTAGTACAATCCCAGGTTGCAGAAGAAGATCTGTACAGCCCTTGCACAGGTAAAGTTCTTGCTGTGGTCAAAATCTTAGCACTCCTCTCTTCCAGCCCACTCTTGGCCAGCATGATGAAGAAGGGGCAAAAGAAATGACTGTGTGTCATTTCTAGGTGTGTGAAACTAAAAGAAAGAGTCTCAAAACATTCCTGCATCTTAGTAGGAAGTAGCAAACTGTGAGATGGTGTCTACGTTCCTAGAGAGAGCTGAAGAGTATCCCATTAAATTCTTCACTACTCAGGACTACTCACGAGTGGCTGAATATTTTTCAAGTTCTCTAAAGATCTGCAATGGTAATAGACAATCAATCTAAAGAACTTAATGAGCCCCAGAAAATGGAGAAGAGGAACAAATGAGCAATGACCTGTGGCATTGAGGAGCAAAGGCCAGAAGGGACTTTTGATATTTCAATGGATGCTAAGGTTGGTAGCAATATTGAAAACCATATGGGAGCTCCTCCCCATCTCAAAGCTTCAGTAGATGAGCCAACTGGAACCTAGACACAACCCCAGGGGAAACAGCAACACGTTACAAAAGAAGATTAAATTTTCACCACCTAAAGGAATAGAGCTTTGATGGAAGAAATATGTTATTACACAAATAAAATGATATATTTTACATATATGAATTTATGAACTAAGAGTCACATTCCATGGAGGCTCGAGTAAAGGTGGGGAGGGAAAGCTAGAGAACTAGAGAGGAAGAGATACAGACAAAGAAACAGATTGATGGAAAGTAAGGATGTGTACATGGCAATGATTCCATAAATGTGCTTCAAGTACTTATTATATACAAACACATTGTAAAAGTTTGAATCACATAGAAAAGAACATAAACACTTTCTTGTCTCATAAAACATAGTTTGACGTCAAGCTTTGAAGTTTCTAATAGTTATACAGTATATTCTTCAGAAGGAGTGGAGGGAACCAATCATTGTGGAGAAGTCAGGGGTGTTCAAAACAATGGTGATATTGAAGCTGGTTTTTGCTGAATGAGAAGGAGTCTTCCAGACTGATTAACAAAAAGGGTGGGGGAACACACACAGCAGAGGGGCTGCTCTGTGCAAATCATAGAGGTAGAGAAGGGGACAGTAAAAGTGTTTTCAATAGAGCCAAAACTCATGACAGTTAATGGAATAGCTACAGATTCTGAGACATTCCATATATTCTGGATTAGAAAATATTTTGAATTTATCATACATTGAAAACCACAGCACAAATCATCTATCCACAGTTGAGTAAATTGTCATATCATTCTACAAATTTCTCATAAATAAATCTGTTCTTTGGCCCTAGAAGCATATTTCTTCAAGGGCTTTGTACTTGACATTGCCTACCCTTTTACCTCTGTGTTCAGCAAAACATTTTGATTTTAGCTGGTATCTTCTAAAGGATTCTCATTTGTACATTTCTAAACAGAAACTTGCATTCCAAATATTTCACAGTCATTTAATTTCACCACTTGACTTTAAAAGCTATTTGACCTTAGTAGGAGATTGCCAGCTCTTGAAAATATGTTTCTGTAAAGAGCAACCTATTGCTAAAACATATAACCATAACCCATTTGTCTGCAGTCATTTTCCCCATGGATAAAAGGGTCATTTTAGATAACTGCAATAATAGCTATTTAAGGTACATATTAACATTAGAGGTTACAGTACTTTACAACCTCTAAGTAAATGAGATGTATAGAGCATCAGCAGTAACAACACATACATGCATTAGATTTTCAATACCTTAAAATTTTCCACAGAAATTATTAATTTGCTTTGAAAAGTTCCTACTTTATGGCCAACTATCCTGGCTATTTGTAGTTTGAGGAGGTCAAGTGAGTATCACCAATTAACATGATCACAAACATCAATCAGTCTTGGAGCAAGAAATCTGTATAGGTCGTCTCTAAATCAAAGAGGATTTTGTAAGAGATATGTTATCTGGATGTCATGACTTCTTACTCAACTTTCAGAAAATTATAGTTGAAAATATACATTGTAGAACTAACTCAGCCAGAAGGATAAGAGATTTTTCTGCACTCACCAGTGTGCTTTTCATCTCAGCTGCTGTCCTGATTCCAGCTGGGTCGAGTAGGTTAAGAACATATTTCTGAGACATGGAGCTGCTTGATACTGAGAAATCTGTCATGCCTGGACACCGGATTTTCCTCCTGCATCAGGATTTAGCATCAATAATACATCTGTATCACCACAAAAAGCAGGGCAGATTATTTATACATATTTAATTATTTATGCCATTTTTTGTTTGATTGATACTTGAGTGACTATTTGAATTATTTTAAAGATGCTTATCTGATGGATAGCTTTGCTATCTCATATGATGGACCTAAACTCTACTAAACTTCAGGAAATATATTGAAGATTGCATTCTGTATTTATGAATGGAGAACATATTAAGATAACTGGATAACCTATAAGTGGAAATAGGGCTTTTGAATAACCAAATATTATTTTGCAAGAATAAAAGAAGAATAAATGGGAGGTTTTGTTTTAGTTGTCATATATAAGAAATTAAAACTACAAAATATCTGTCATGCAAAAACACAAAATGTCAAAATTTGCATCATGGAAAATTTCTGTGAAGAAGTTACAGATGAGAATACAGTTGTCAGTAAAAACAAAACCATGTTTAAATTACTCTGTGGTTTTAAATGAGCTTATTACTGTAAGGGTACTCCTTCAAGGTAGCTCTGTAGCAGCCATATCTTCCTCTATGGCCTACTCAGGGAGCTCAAGAATGGAACATTTTATAATCATCTGATTTTTATTGAGTATAACAGGACAAAATTGTAATTATGAGGTTAAAAAACATAAAAACAATATTTAAATGTCAAACTAACAGTTTTTCTTTTTTTTATTGCATTTTAGGTTTTGGGGTACATGTGAAGAACATGCAAGATTGTTGCATAGGTATACACTTGGCAGTGTGATTTGCTGCCTTCCACCCCATCACCTATATCTCGCATTTCTCCCCATGCTATTAACCCTAAATGTAAATGGGCTAAACATCCCAATCAAAAGACAGACTGGCAAATTGGATAAAAATCCAAAACCCATCAGTGTGCTGTATCCAGGAAACCCATCTCACATGCAAGGATACACAAAGGCTCAAAATAAAGGGATGGAGGAAGATTTACCAAGCAAATTGAGAGCAAAAAGAAGCCGGAATTGCAATTGTCGTCTCTGATAAAATAGACTTTAAACCAACAAAGATCAAAAGAGATAAAGAAGGACATTACATAATAGTAAAAGGATAAATGCAGCAAGAAGAACTAATGATCCTAAATATATACACACCCAATACAGGAGCACCCAGATACATAAAGCAAGTTCTTAATGACTTACAAAGAGACTTAGACTCCCACACAAAAATAGTGGGAAACTTTAACACCCCATTGTCAATATTAGACAGATCAACCAGACAGAAAATTAACAAGGATATCCAGGACTTGAACTCAGACCTGGACCAAGCAAACCTAATAGACATTTACAGAAATCTCCACCCCAAATCCACAGAATATACATTCTTCTCAGCACCACATCACACCTACTCTAAAACTGGCCACATAATTGGGAGTAAATCACTCCTCAACAAATGCAAAAGAACAGAATCATAACAAACAGTCTCTTAGACCACAGTGCAATCAAGTTAGAACTCAGAATTCAGAAAGTAACTCAGAACCGCACAGCTTCATGGAAACTGAACAACTGGCTCTTGAATGTTGACTGGATAAATGATGAAATGAAGACAGAAATAAAGATGTTCGTCGAAACCAACGAGAACAAAGACACAACATATCAGAATCTCTGGGACACATTTGAAGCAGTGTCTAGAGGAAAATATATAGCAATAAGTGCCCACATGAGAAGCAAGGAGAGATCTAAAATCAACACCCTATCATCAAAATTGAAAGAGCTAGAGGAGCAAGATAAAAAAAACTCAAAACCTAGCAGAAGACAAGAAATAACTAAGATCAGAGCAGAACTGAAGGAGATAGAGACACAAAAAACCCTTCAAAGAATCAATAAATCCAGGAGCTGGTTTTTCAAAAAGATCAACCAAATAGACAGACCACTAGCCAGATTAATAAAAAGAAAAGAGAGAATAATCAGATAGATGCAATAAAAAACGATAAAGGGGATATCACCACAGATTCCACAGAAATACAAACCATCATCAGAGATTATTACAAACAATTCTATGCACATAAACTAGTAAACCTGGAAGAAATGGATAAATTCCTGAACACTTGCATCCTCCCAAGCCTAAACCAGGAAGAAGTTGAAACCCTGAATAGACAAATAACAAGGGCAGAAGTTGAGGCAGCAATTAGTAGCCTACCACCCAAAAAAAGCCCAGGTCCAGATGGGTTCACAGCCGAATTCTACCAGACATACAAAGAGGAGCTGGTACCACTCCTTCTGAATCTATTCCAAACAATCCAAAAACAGGGAATCCTTCCCAAATCATTTTATGAGACCAACATCAATCTGATACCAAAACCTGGCAAAGACTCAGCAAGAAAAGAAAACTTCAGGCCAATATCCATGATGAACATAGATGCAAAAATCTTCAATAAAATACTGGCAAACCGATTGTAACAGCACATCAAAAAGCTTATCCATCATGATCAAGTGGGCTTCATCCCAGGGATGCAAGGCTGGTTCAACATACACAAGTCTATAAATGTAATCCACCACATAAACAGAACCAAAGACAAAAACCACATGATTATCTCAATTGATGCAGAGAAGGCCTTTGACAAAATTCAACAGCACTTTTTGCTAAAAACCCTCAATAAACTAGGTATTGATGGAATGTATCTCAAAATAATAAAAGCTATTTATGACAAACCAACAGCCAATATCATACTGAATGGGCAAAAACTGGAAGCATTCCCTTTGAAATCTGGCACTAGACAAGGATGCCCTCTCTCACCACTCCTATTCAATCTGGTATTTGAAGTTCTAGCCAAAGCATTCAGGCAAGAAAAAGAAATAAAGCATATTCAATTAGGAAAGGAAGAAGTCAAACTGTCTCTATTTGCAGTTTTTCTTTTAAAAATACTGCCCAATGTCTGTGACGTCAACAGAGAAAGTAGAGATGAAATAGTAGTTAAGGTGAAACATGAGCCACACTTTATTGCCTTTTCCCTCCCCAGAAGCTTCTTATTGGAAATTCATTTAAAAGAGAATATATAAAATGGGAAAACTACAGTCCTTTAGAAATATTTCCAGCACTACTCAATAAAATTTTTATAAAGTCTAGAAAGCATTTGCTCATAAGCAAAAATGAGATAATAAGAAAATGCCTTATGAAATTTATAGTATCTGGCAACTTACCTGAGTTACTAAGTCAGGGAAGAACAAAACAGGGAAGAAGAATTAAATAAGATGACTCAAAAGAACTCCTGTGAAAGGCTGGAGGAAGGAGCTGATATTTAAATAGGGCTTTTCTCAAGCATTATGGTATACTGTACTGTAGCTTGGAAAATTTAGTTTTTGTCATCTGTAACTGTTTTCACATTTATATATAGACACTTAAACATAGTACAGTTTAAGTAAGCTACGACTACACCTTAGTTTTGTCAGTTTAGTGTCAATTGCTTAACTGGACTGAGTTGCTCTATGGAACCAACACATGAGACAATAAGGAGGCGGGGTGGGAGCGTGTGGAGCAGAACAGAGAGGAGAGTGTACCCTGCAGAGGGGAACAGGGTGAAGTGAAGTGTGTTAGGGTGGGGCACAGGCCTTTATTGTAAACATGGGCAAAGCTACTCCCAGTATTTGTGGAGCAAGTATACTAATAGAGGGACACGTACATTATATCTAAATATTTAAAAGTGATATTTCTAGCTAACCAACTGTTAAAATAAAATGTGTTATATACACCTGAATGATACCAAACTAGAAAATATCTTTATGGTTTTTGAATGACTGAGTCAGCCAAATACCAGAGGTTACTAAATTCAATTGTTATCGCACATGGATGGTATTTTGTTGATGGCTGAAGATGTATGCATAGATATTCCATAAGCACATATAATTTATAAATTATTATATATGGATTCCATGAAGTCATTTGTACCTTTGTTTCTGCAAAATCATGAATTGTACTATTATCAAGCTTTTCACATAATTTGTGTTCTAATGCCATCTAAAGATGTAAAGAACTAAAATAATTGTATTGAATTACATTCAAAGGTCACAAGATTTGAACTATTTTTATCAAGAACTATGCATTAAGTTAAATGTAAACATAAAATTAAATTAAATTGTCTCTTATATGTGCTTCAGAAAGTAATTTTTTCCCTAACAGATTCAATATTATCTACTAAAATTGAGGAACAGAATACAAATTATAATAGATGAATAAAATAATTTTAAATTAGGTTATATAAAACAGCTCAATGTTTAATTTTGTAAAAAATGTAACTGAATCCTAATAATTTTATAAAAATAAAATTACTCATATTCAGAACATTTGGTAGTAATCCAGATGGCCATGTAGAGAACTAGAATCATCAAAAAGTCCCTTACACCTTATATACAACTATTGAAATTATCATGCTTCTCCATGAATACCCCTAAACTACAAATTGGAACACTGAGAAATGACACTATGTTAAGTAATGATTTCTTGTAGTCATTTTATCTGAGAGAAGAGTTTGACAAGTTCCTTTGTCTTTTTCTCTTAAGTGCTTCAGCTGATTACATCCTCTTCATAATCTGAGTCATGTCCATCTTCATGTCACTATAAATCTCAGTGCTGGCTTTGGATGTGTGGGACAGAAAAAGAGATGTTGAGAAGCATTTCTCTGAGGCCTAAGCACTAAGCAGCATACAGTCAAGAGAGACTGTATTAGCTTGCAGGTAATGTTTTGCTAGAAACAGAGGTATCCATGTGTTCTTCAATAGTTTTACTTTTTGTGTGTCTTTGTGACATGTGTCCAGCTAAAGCACTGGGCAAGGGCCTCTTCTGTCCTGGCTAAGGAGAGGCACTGGCTACAGGATCTGGATTCGGACATCTAGCATTTGAATTAGGGTTTCACCATTTACTAGATGGACATATCAGACTTTCCTGATGTGTCTCTGCAGATCTTTTCAGCCATAACTCCTCCAAGGCTTTCGGCTGCCACTTCATCTAAGTCATTGCTACAACAACACACTATGCACAGGTTTCAAAGGACTTCACAAGGAAGCAAATCAACTCTACCTTGAATCATTTCCCTGCATTACACTCTATGCCTCTTTCTCTGGCACATTTCTGTTGATGATAAAATAAAATGCCAGGAGATCTTGAAAACAACTGTGCTTGCCTAATCCAAAGGTAAATATGAGAAAAACATTTGACCAATGAGACACATGAATCCATGGATGATTCTTCCCCTTTCCTCTCCTTCAATGGATAGTCCCAAGGTGTATTCATTACAAAGCCTGTCAAAAGATTGTCCAGAGAGATCCCCATCATTTGCACTAGACACTAAGTGATCAGCTCAGTAATGCTGCCTCATATTGACTCTCTTCTTTCCAGTTCCAGTATTTTATCGAACTCCTGCTTCCCTGGCTTTCTTTAACCTAACACAGTTTTAGCACATAAAACTTTGCTGCAGACTCTGCTTTCAGAGGAACCCAGGCTACGAAAATACATGATCTTAGGTAAATTATCTTCTCTGTGCTTCAATTTCCTAATATGGAAATGGGTAATAATAGAACTGATCTCCTAGGATGGCTGCACTGATCAAATGCATTTATACAAGAAAAACACCTAGAACATTTTCTGGCATACAGAAAGCAGAGATTTATGTGCTAATCATATTTCCATCGCCTTTTCCCAACCACAAAATTTCTTCAAATAGAAGCTAATGTTCTTGGTTCCACGGGATTTTCTCCTTTATCTACATATGTTGAGAATAAATTATGACCCAGACACTATGTTATACACCAGAGATTTAGATAAAGAACATAATCCTTCTTTTAAATACGCTTAGAGCCTGTGAAAAAGGCAGAAAATACAAAAAATAAATACAGAATAATAAATACTGACAGAGCATTCATGACACTATAGAGATAGAAAACAGTCACCTGAAATGAGAGGTTTGAAGACTCATTTGAGACGAAACTATAGCTTAGCTAAAACTTTAAGGACACACAGTAGTAACTGGGATAAGCAAAGTACTGAGACAATTTCAGAGAAAAAAACAATGAGTGTACAATATATGGGTGACAGGGAAGGGAAGAGTACATTCAAGTGCTACAAGATGCTCCTTTATTTATAGAAAACTCAAAGTGGGGAGAAAGAAAAGATGCATCTAAAAAGTAGCAAGGGCAGCAGCATGAAGAGCTATGAGTGCTACCCTAAGATACTACTATTTATTCTGAAGGCATTGAGGAACCATAGAAGAAGTTGAGGCAGAAGAAATAGACTTTCAGAAAAAAATCAGTAATGCTGGTAGAATGAACCAGAGGGAGCGATATAGGAAGTTGATTGAATAGTCAGATAAAAAAAAAAGGGCCAAAACTCAGCAAGTGGCAGAAGTGGTAGCAATGAGAGGATGGAACTGAATTGAATTTTATGAAAGGGCAATATAAGCATAGAGATAGGCAGATAAATAGACGGTTGACAGAGATAGATATTACAAATCTATCTATATATATGTATACATAGACATATAGATAGGTATGGTGACTTATGGGGTGGTAGATTGAGAGAGAATGACACACCATTCTCAGATCTTGGCTCAGAAAAGGTGATGGAAGGGTGGTAGCAATCATCAACGTAAGGCACATCAGAAGAGGAGTCATTCGGAATGGAGTTTGGGTGGCATATGATGAGTTCAGCTTTAAACATGTTGAATTTGACAGGTCTGTGTGACAACAAACAGCAAATATGCAGAGTCCTGAAGCAAAGCAGGGAAGCAGTTGCACTGTCTCTGCAGGGAGAAAGGAGAAGAGAGGAGGGTACCTGAAAAGAAGAATGCTATCATCAGAGGCTTTGAAGATTTGTTCTTTTGAAAATCTTATATACACTAATATATAACTAAATATAAACAATTCTAGTTGTTTAAATTCTTTGACCTTGCATATTCAGCTAAAAAAGATAAGAAAAAGTCACCTTATTTTTATTAATCTTTTCTAGTATTCCACAGGGTCAGGAAAGGGAACAACTTCGAAATGTCAATAAACAATTATCTGAATTACCCACTAAGAGCAGAAATAGTAAGAGCTGTTGATAATTTGCATATATCTGGGGCATATTAAAAATACAAGTTAATACTAGATGTTACAAATGGTAAATACATGACTAGTTAAAATAATCTGAGATCGGGAATGTTCTAGTAGAAATTGTATAGATTCTTTAGGAAAGGTCACTTAGGAAGTGATATTTAAGCCAACATCTGGAAGATGACGAAAAACCAACCACACAAAGGCAAGGGAATGTTGCATACACGGAATAGTGTTATGTAGACTAGAAAACCAAAATATATCTAAGAAACACACTATTTTATGAAAATTATTCCCTCCAAAAGGAAATGCTTAGAAACCAAATGATTTCAGTAGCATGGCTTCTAGGAACTGAAGCCAAGTACTCACATATAAAATTCAGCTTCTTAATCACATTCAAGAATTGAATGCTTGGGCAAAAGACCAACCTAGAGCTAAATTCCCAGACTTTGGTTAATTATGAAAATGTCAAAGTTCCACAGATGATGGTATAAAAATTATACATGGACTTCATTAGACTAACTTATGGTATCCATTAGCTACTGAAATGTCTCAACAGTATGAGAAAACACAAATGAAATATATTTTAAGACACTATTTAATATCCCAAAGTATATGCCACAAAGTTCACACAGTCTGCATCTAAAACAGAGGACTATTATCAAATGAAAATAAAATGCTACGACCTATATAAATTCTGACTCTTACATGAGCAGTATAAAAAAATAGATAAATCTATCACAGCCACAAGTTCATGGCAGCCAAATTTGGCTGTTTGAATATGTGAAGTTTCAGTACTGACATTTTCTTTGGCAGGGATGGGATCAATTTTAAAATAAATACCAGTAAACAGCCTTCCCCATTAATTACATGTGTAACCACCAGCTGTTGGTCCAAATTAAAGTCTATTTTCTTTTAGTTTTCTACACCCCAATCCCATAATCATCAAAATAACTGGAAAAATTGAAAGAAGATAACAGTAGTAAAACACTCGTATGTATCAACATACTCCAAACAGCAGTGCAACGTAACATACATGCTTTTAACACCTATTCCACATCTACTTGTAGTTTTGACTGGTAGCTGTTATATTAAAATATACATAATACAGTACCTAGCACATTGTGGGTGTTTGTTAAATGGAATACTAAGATGAAAAACATACAATTGTATCCCTTAAGGAGCTTTCACTTCAATAAGCTTTATTTTAAGTTTCTGGAGCCAATCCTTATAAATGTAATAAAAGATGGTAGAGTCTCTTCCAGAATATAAATGGTTCAATGGTGATCACAGACATTTTAAGAAACAAATTCAGTAAATTTACTTAGATACTGACCAGGTGGCTGAAACTTTAAAAATATCAAATTAAATTATTAAGAAATCTGAAGTTTGGAGAAAAGCAGGGTTAAAAAGTCATTGAAAAAATGGGAGCGGTAAACATGAATCGTGCCTTAGTCTCTCCCAGTGAAAGATGAGCTGCAATATATATCATTATTTGTACTATAGAAATATCTTGGCTTCCACACACAAATATCAACCCCACCTACCAAGACTAGTTTTCGATTTTTAAAATGTATTTTATTCCTTTTTTGTTTTGCTTAAAAGTGACTTTTATGACTTAGGATAGTGTTGGATCCGATTTTTATCCTTCTATCTCGCAAATTCTCTATCATGTTCAGAGTACTCCTCTGTCAAGCCTTTCCCTGACAAATTCCCAGCAGCATTTTCCCCTTTCTTCATTCACAACTGCTTATGTTTATGGCTTTAGTTAGCACTTACTTAATGTCTAATACATAACAGACCCTGCTCTTTACATATATTGATTTACATATCTACAATTCATATATTGATTCATTTTGTTTTCATTTAGATCATAAAAGGCAGATGCATTATTATTATCCTCATTTTATAGATGTGGAAACTGAGAAAAAAGCAGTTTCGGTGAATGGACCAGAAGTACTCATAACAGTGAGTGGGAAAAGAGGAGTTTGAACCCAGACAAATGGCTCCTCAGCCTATGTTGTTAAATACTACTCTAATCTTTCTCTCTGACCTTTGTATTTGCATGCTGTATAGCAATATTGTCTTTACATCTCTAGTTCCTCTTTTACACTGAGAGTTCGTAACAAACATCATAACCAAATTTTTTTTTATCTTTGTGTCTTCAGAACTAATTATGCTATCTGGTACCTTGTAGATATGAAAAATATGTGTTGAATAAATGAATGTATAATTTAGACTGGAAGGCATTTCCTTGTCAAAAGAACATAAATTTTAAGGTTTCCACAAATAAGTGAAATTTACACATATGATAATGCTACAAGATAAATTACTGCTCTTGAAACCTTTCAAAATTTCTATCATATGCAGTGGTAATTTACTGATGAACAACTTTCTGTAAAAGTAATAAAATGTAGCAGGAGAAAAAAGTTCAATTTGTCAGATAGCATTAATTTCTTTCATTCAAAAATTTGATAATTTTTGGGGTTATACTTTTAGTCTGGCAGCAATTCTAATTTTTTAAATTACACTTTAAGTTCTGGGATACATGTGCAGAACGTGCAGGTTTGTAACATAGGTATACACATGCCATGGTGGTTTGCTGCACTCATCAACCCACCATCTACATTGGGTATTTCTCCTAATGCTATCACTCTCCCAGCCCCTTACCACGCAACAGGCCCCAGTGTGTGATGGTCACCTCCTTGTGTCCATGTGTTCTCATTGTTCAACTCCCACTTATGAGTGAGAACATAAGTGGTGTTTGGGTTTCTCTTCCTGTGTTAGTTTGCTGAGAATGATGGTTTCCACCTTCATCCCTGAAAAGGGCATGAACTCATCCATTTTTATGGCTGTATAGTATTCCATGATGTATATGTGCCACATTTTCCTTATCCAGTCTGTTATTGATAGGCATTTGTGTTGGTTCCAAGTCTTTGCTATTGTGAACAGTGCTGCAATAAACATACATGTGCATGTGTCTTTATAGTAGAATGATTTATAATCCTTTGGACATATATCCAGTAATGGGATTGCTAGGTCAAATGGTATTTCCGGTTCTAGATCCTTGAGGAATCATCACACTGTCTTCCACAATGACTGAACTAATTTGCACTCCCATCAACAGTGTAAGAGTGTTCCTATTTCTCCACATCCTCTCCAGCATCTGTTATTTCCAGATTTTTTAATGATTGCCATTCTAACTGGTGTGAGATGGTATCTCCCTGTGGTTTTGACTTGCATTTCTCTGATGACCAGTGATGATGATCTTTTTTCATATGTTTGCTGGCTGCAAATTTTTAATTTTTTTCCCCTCTTAAGTTCACCATCAGTCTTAATTCTGCTCAGGAAAAACCACTCTATTTCCAACTACTACAAGCCAGATTAGTCTTTGTTTCTTTTTCTGCCATTGTTCTTTTCTCAGCAGATTACGGCTGGCATTTTGTTGCTTTCAGCTGTGACATAGGTTGTTCACTACCCAAACTAGTTGTTCTCACTCACTTTTGTAAGCCATCTGCTTAGTTTTTCAGCATTGTTTATGTCTTACGTATAAAATCTTCAGATGAACTGTGTATCTTCTCAATTCTCAGTTATTTATCATGTAAGAATCTTTAGAAAAAAACAGCAGAAAATGAACCAGAGGGTAGTGTGAGTGTGCTGTCATGTGACATTAGATTCTGGTCCACATTAAATGACCATCAAGTGTCCACGAAACTAACCACAAAGTTTCCCTTATAGTTTAAGCATTTTTCTACACAAAATGTGTTTGGTGACTGCTTATATTTTCTCAACATTCTTTCTTTCTTTCTGGCTCTTCTGTTTCTGCTGGCTGAATTGAGGATAAATAATTCAATTAAGTGAATATGCTCTCATCTATACCGAAGGTTCTGATGACCTTGAAGTACACAGTATTGCTTTTTTTAGGTCACTCAATGAGAGACAGGAGGTTTGAGCTGAGGCTACATCTCCAAATCACAAATAATCAAATTTGTAGTGAGGCTTTAGGGTACACCATTGAATATTTGGTTAAGAAAAGATTTTACAGTGAGTCCATAGTTCACAAAGCCTGGATGAAGTCCTAGACAGTGGAACTATAGAATAAATTCAATGCAATGAAAATTTATTTGTATCAATTTTTTACTTACTAAAATACTTTATGATCTTTGTAAACCATTTAAGAAATATGAAGTACAAAAGAATAAGTGCAGATAAACCATAACTCTATTATCCCAAGTCAGTTAATATGTTAATATATATTTTCAAATAATTTTATGCATATATAATTAAGACATAATTTTATTATTTATTTTATTCAGTTAATATTATGAACAATTTCCTAAGGCATAAAATACTCTGCTAAAAACATTTAAGTGGCTACAAAATGTTCTGTCATATAGGTTATCTGTATACTATAATAAGCAAACTCCATTTTTGTGTATATTTGGTTTACTTGGCCATCCCCAATTTTTGAACATATTTGAAAATAACCACCATGATTTTTTAAATCAAATGCCTCCATGTCCTAGATCTCCCTATTGATTTTATTGTTGTTGTCATTTAATATTTTAGACCTGGGGAAAGTGTGAACACAGTCCCTTGCTATGACAAACTAAGCAGTCAAGCTTCCCCACTTTGGGAAAATCTCAAGAGTCAGCACATCCAGAGTGCAATGGATAAGCCTTGCCCTGGGAAAGCCACCTTTGTGATCATGGTATCTCCCCTGCCAAGTCTCCCCACTGAATTAAGCAACAAGTGTAGTAGACAGTTTTGTTTGGGTTTCAACTCACTGTAAGCTGACATAATCTCTCCTAAGACAGATTTCTTTCCCTCCTTCTGTGGTCAAGAATGCCCAGGAATTGGCACTAATTCATGCAGAATGTAATGGGAGTGGAGTGGGGATGGATAACAGAGGTAATACCTATAGAGTAGCCCTCAACCAATGAGATTCAAGCCTTCATGGAGGAATGCATCTCTCAGTTGATCCTCCAGAGAAAAACTTAAAGGCATTCTATAGGCTTTTTAGATCTCAGGTGAAGCCAAGCCCCAGTTGCCTTCTGTAGTGACCTTGACAATAGATATTTATTATATTTATATTTATTATAAGTTTATATTTATATTATTTATATTTATAGCTTTTTAAAATTTATATTTATATTTATTATAGCTTTTTTCCCCTTCCTTTAATCCCTCTTATCCTTCATTCCAGCATCCTGTTATCACTACACAATTACAAGTCCTTGTTTCAGGCTCTGCCTTGAGTGGTGGGGAGATCTATGCAGTTCAATTAGTGTCCTTTCTGTAAATCTTTGTGAATATTATATGTTATTTCCATTAGATTGATTGCTAGAAGTAGAATTGTTGAGATGAAAGCCATGAACAAAATTTAAATCAAGTATTTTGATACATAGCACACGCTGATAAATATTAAACAGAAACCCCCCAAGGACTCTACCGAAAGGCTCCTGGAACTTAAAAATGACTTCAGTAAAGTTTCAGCATATAGAATCAATGTGCAAAAATCAGTAGCATTTCTATATACCAATAGTGTTTATGCTGACAGACAAATGAAGAACAGATCTCATTTACAATAGCCACAAAAAAAGATATAATACCTAGGAATACTTTTAACCAAGGAGGTGAAAGATCTCTACAAGAAAAACTATGAAACATTGCTGAAAGAAATCATAGATGAAACAAACAATGGAAAAATATTCTCTACTCATGGATTGGAAGAATTAATATCATTAAAATGACCATAATGTTGAAAGCAATCTACAAATTCTATATTATTACTATCACAGCAATGTCATTTTTCACAGGATTAGAAAAAACTATCCTAAAATTCATTTTAAAAAGAGGCCAAATAGCCAATGCAATTATAAGCAAAATGAACAAAGCTGGAGCTTCAAACAATACTACAAAGATACAGTAACCTAAACAGCATGGGCCTGGCACAAAAGCAGACACATAAACTATATTTCTTCAACTAACTATATATGTGTGATGCTTCTATTGCCTGTGGAGGCCTACCCTAAGCATCCCTTACAGCTAAAGTGCAATACCATAATTTTTTTTTTTTTTTGAGATAGAGTCTCACTTTGTCACCAGGCACCAGGCTGGAGTGCAGTGGCACAATTTCGGCTCACTGCAACCTCCGCCTCCTGGGTTCAAGCAATTCTACTGCCTTAGCCTCCCGAGTAGCTGGGACTACAGGTGCACACCACCATGCCCGGCTAATTTTTGTATTTTTAGTAGAGATGGGGTTTTATCATGTTGGCCAGGATGGTCTTGATCTCTTGACCTTGTGATCCACCCGCCTCGGCCTCCCAAAGTACTGGGATTACAGGCTTGAGCCAATGTGCCCGGCCCTGCAATACCATAATTTTTAATCCACCTTCTCTGGCTCACATCCAGTAGTTCTGTAACAACTCACATATACTAACACTTAAAATATATTAGTTAAAGAAATAAAAAGAATTAATAAGGCATAATTTGAGGTACTTTAAAGTTTTTATGAAATGACCGTCTTGTCACTTTGGTCATCTGATATCTTCTTGTTTAATTTATTAAATAGGTTTAGCTATCCATTTAACTCTTCTCTGGGTTCTCACCAACTTATTTACCATTTGTTTTTTTTTCCAATTCAAACCAGTTGAAGATTTTAATGTTTTGTCACTTTACTTGCTCACTTTCTTTAATGCTTTTTTCATAAAATTGTTGACTTAGAAATACTAACATATATCATTTCAATTATCATCATAATATGTTTTAAATATCTCATTATCTATTAATTACTGTATTTCTTTGTGAGGAAATAATCATACAACTACAAAATAGGCTTTGTTGTGATTTTTGAATGATAGAATTAATCAGGCGTATCTGGAAGCCCCATCTCAGGGCCAGAGTTAAGATGTTATTAAAATACCAGACAATGAGTAGAATAGCACTTGGAACTAGAGCATGAGCTTAGAAAAGATAACTCATTTCACAGTTATTTGTGAAATTAATGCCTTTTTATATCCAGAATAAATGTGTAGCAATGAGATTGTTTGGAAATAATAATTGGATTAAAGTTAATATGAAAAGAACACAGAAAATAACTACTTTATAAACCTAATGTAAATTATATAAATCACTAAACCAGTGAAAGAAGGTTAATAAGGTTTTCTTTAGTTGACTTAAAGCGATTTTAAATAAAGATGAAGAAGCACTGACCGAAGCATATCAAACTGAATACTGATGACAAAGTAGTTCTGAAGCAATGAGATCTCATGGCTTGATCTTCTATAATAAAGGTAAAATTCCCAGAGCAGATATCAGATTTGATTCTTGCTTGTAGGGAAAAATTAGATGGGCTTCTAATAGTAGAAGGAAACCTTGAAGAAACAATCACAAGTTAATGAAATTTATTTCTTTTCCCTAAGGGAAGGAAGTGGAAATGTCAGCAGAATTAAGAAAATTAACTTTAGGAAGCTAATTGTATCAAATCTGAAAACCAGTACCATGAATCCTTGGGTTTCTTTTAGAAAGTGGAGTTTAAGGAAGTTGGCTATCCAAAAGAACATAGTTCTACCCAGTCAAAACGTAGTATGCCAGGATATTTAAAAGCCAAGAAGGGAAAGAAGTCACTGTGACTACATCCAGAACTTTGGATAAAGTTGAAGGACAAATGAGGTTACACATAGTGAAATTTAGAAAGAATGATACAAAAGGAAATAGTAGAATAAGAATCATCAGAAATAAAATTTTTCCAGATAATTCTGTTTTCAGAGAAGGATAAAAATCACAATTTAGGTGATATAAAGATTTTCAGCATTTATTCATTTCACACATGTTAATTGAGTGCCTACTATGTATGAGGCATCATTTCAGGCACTGAACATTAACCAGAAAACAAAAAAAAAAAAGCATTTCTTCATTGTAAAGTTACATTTTAAAAATATAAATATATCATAAAAGGTCATCAAAATGTCTTCCAATATATTATCTGATGTTATTTGCATTTGGCTCAATTATCTACAATTTTTATATGTGTATTTTTGGTATCCATGATTCATGCTAATTCAGACTGGTAACTGAGGATAAAATCCTTTATGATCTGTATTTGATTAAGGAGGAAGAACTAATACTTTTTAGAATACTATGAAATAATAAGGGTTAAAATGATAACATGTGTTGTCATTGTTGTTATTTAATTAGCCAGATCATCAAGATAAGGTAGACACTACTTTTGCCTTCACAATATCCACTCCTCCTTTTTTTTCAAGAGCATTCTGGCTTGTGTTTTCGGGTATTCACTACTCCATGCCCAATACATACAGCTAAGTATCTTGATGAGTAAATTCCATTCCTCCTCAGGAAGAGACTGATAATCCAAGGAGTAATTCCATTTCCCTTGTCAGTGATTGGTTCAGAAATAGACATGTGGCCCATTTTTTAATTTATGAGGCATTTTCTAATAGAGGCTCCAAGTTCTTCAATATTTGAGTGAAACTATTAACAATGACACATTTGTCATTCATTATATATAAAGATAAATAAATAAAAGATAAATAGATTTTAAAAATAAATATATAAACCCCTACTTTTAATCTTGTCCTTGAAAATGCAGCAAGGTATATTTTAAAAACCTTACTCTTATGAGTCTTTTGATGTTTTTTATTCTCATCCATCATTTAGTTAAATACAATAAAAAATGTAGCTAGCATGAGAAAGTCTTGATTGCTGTGTGGAACTGCTTTTCTAGGTGCTTTAAAATTGACTGATGTTCTAGTTGATAGTTCTTTCCTAACTGATTTTACTCATATGTCCTAACTGGTTCCCAGGAGACCTATGACTCAAATACTGGCCCTCTCTTACATTTCAGGCTTACACCCTCAACTGTTTGTCTGAGTGTCAAATGCATATCTTGCTCATGCAACAAACCTAAAATATCTCAAACTGAGCCCATTATCTTCTTTCCCTCAGTCTGCCCCACTGCCTTTGCTTTCTACCATCGTGTATACAGCACCACCATCCTCTAGGTTAACCATCAGAAGCCTCTCGCTCAACTTTCTCACATTTGATTCTGAAACAAATTCTCTATTATTTCTAAATCTAAATTATCTCTCAAAATAATTAACCCATTTCCCTTTCCATAGCCAATAGCTTGTACAAGAACTTACTCTTCCCTGAATTTTACAACAGCTATCTAACCAGTCTCTCTGCATCCTCTCTTCCTCTGCTACTATCAAGTTATTTTCTTACTAGGGACGTGTGTGTGTGTGTGTGTGTGAAGTACTACAATCTTGGCAGAACATTGTTGAGAAACATTAAGTTTACCCTGCCCCCATGGCTCCTCTGTGGAGGATACCTTTTAGTTTGTAATTAGTGGTAGGTGGGTAACAGCTACCTACTTGGCATATTTCTGAGTTATGAGTAAATACAGAGCACCTGTTTACTAATAAGAATCGCCGTCTAAGAGCAAGTCATGGATGAGAATCTGCTCGGGGCCTTTGGTCCCTCGGATAGATCCACTGCATTGTTCTTTCTGGGTGTCTGCCTCGCAACATCTTCAGCACTGCCTGGGTGGGAGTCTCCCGACGGAGCTGGTTCTTGGTAGAACATCAAGACCATTCATGATCTGACCCTTTTATACCTTTTAGAGTTGACTGTCATTTTATTTTCCCTAATGACCCCATGCTACAGTCAACCCATGATATTAATTATTTTCAGAACATGCTTTTCCTCTTTTCCTTTGTTTACAATATTTTCTGGGATAAGATTTCCTTAGTTCCATCAGTTGAAGTACTATGAATTCCTAACGAACTTCCCAGCCCAAACTTTCCCTCCACTTAGAAATTTTTTCTGATTTCCAAGGAGAGTCATTCCCTTCCTCCTTGGTGTGATTTGGGCTTTATCAGATGCTTGCTTGATTTCTGTGGTACTTAGATTGAATGTATACTGATCGTGCGTCATTAATATATGGTTACTAGGTAAAAAGCCAGCTTGTTTGTAGAAATATGATGTCCATGAGCATAGAAATTAATATTTGTTCCACATGCTATGTTATTATAATAGTAATTTTAATCTGAGTTTGTCAGTACATTTTGTGACAATGACAAATAAACCAAAATGGGAATGGAAAATAAAAAACAAAAACATTAAGAGCATGGAAACATAGGAAGGGACAATTTTAATGAGCAAGGATAATGTACCCTCTGATCACAACAGTTTTAACAGGACCTAAATTAGACTGCCTCTTTCAGGTATGGAAATTGACTTGACTACTAGAAAATATATTTTTCAGTCTATCATTGATGGGCATTTGGGTTAGTTCCAAGACTTTGCTATTGTAAATAATGCTGCAATAAACACATGTGTGCATGTATCTTTATAGTAGAATGATTTATAATCCTTTGGGTACATATCCAGTACTGAGATTGCTGGGTCAAATGGTATTTCTGGTTCTAGATCCTTGAGGAATTGCCACACTGTCTTCCACAATGGTTGAACTAATTTACACTTCCACCAACAGTGTAAAAGCGTTCCTGTGATTGATAGACTGGATAAAAATAATGTGGCACATATACACCATGGAATACTATACAGCCATAAAAAAGAATGAGTTCATGTCCTTTGCAGGGACATGGATGAAGCTGGAAGCCATCATTCTCAGCAAACTAACACAAGTACAGAAAACCAAACACTGCATGTTCTCACTCATAAGTGGAAGTTGAATAATGAGAACACCTGGACACAGGGAGGGAAACATCACACACCAGGGCCTGTTGTGGGGGTAAAAGGCAAGGGGAGAGAGTACATTAGGACAAATACCTAATGCATGTGGGGCTCAAAACCTAGATGACAGGTTGGCAGGTGCAGCAAACTACCACGGCACATGTATAGCTAAATAACAAACCTTCATGCTCTGTACATGTATCCCAGAAATTAAAGTAAAATAAAAATAAAAATAAAATATATTTTCCATAGAATCTGTGCCTTCCTTTCCTACTGCCCTATATGTCTGAATTATGGTCAAAGGAAAGTTATATGAGCCATTTTGGGGACAAAGTTTATAACAGGGGAAGGATATGCAATTTTGACATTGTGGTTATTATTTCATTCCATTATACTTGCAGTTAATATCAGCACAAAGTACTAAAACTAAATGCTCACTTTTCCCTCTTGCTGGCTTAAAGCAGACAAGGGCTGAGATTCTTAGCCTTCGGGGATTTGTGGATAGAATTCAGGGAGTTCATGAACTTGGATGGGAACAAATTATATCTTTATTTTAACTGGATCTAACTGAAATTTATAATTTCTTTTTCTTATGATGGCAGCCAACAAATCCCAGTAGCACAGACTCCAAGTCAAAATCAAAGATATTTTTATATCAGTTCTTCTGCTGCAGATATCTCAAAATACTGTTTGCCCTCATCACTACTTCAAAATTATGGTGGTTATGAGAACTATGTTGCAAGATCTGGTTATTTAATACTAATTTAAAAGCACACATAGGGCTGGACACAGTGGGTCACACCTGTAACCCCAGCACTTTGGGAGGTTGAGGAGGAAGAATCCATCGAGGCCCAGAGTTCAAGACCAATCTTGGCAATATAGTGAGACACCATCTCTCCAAAAAATAATAAAAAAAAATTTAGCCAGGCAAAGCGGCTCAGGCCTATAGTCCCTGCTACTTGGGAGGCTGAGGCGGGAGGATCAGTTAAGCCTAGGAAGTTGAGGCTGTAGTAAGTCATGATCTTCACTCTAGCCTGGGCAACAACAGAGCAAGACCCTATCTCTGGGAAAAAAAAAAAAAAAAAAAAAAAAAGGCACACATATTACTGTGTCACAAATTCATTTAATATACATGTTTTGATAAATGTAGGTCAATATAATTGTTTACCATTAAACTCTATTTTATTGTATGTATTTTAAAGCACTGTACTTAGAAAGAATCTTTAGACTTTACCAGAGTGAAAGATGAGTCCATGGCACAGAAACAAAAATATGAAGAACCTTGCCTCTGGATTGGCAGTCACAGATGAAGGAATGTGGGTTTCTGAATTATCACAAGATGGGAGCTGCCAGTTGAAAACTTGCTTGAACTATTGAGGGTAGGAACAACACATTTCTGTTGTTTTTGGTCTATTATATATTATGGAGTGTATTTGTTAACCCACACTGCCCTATCAAAACTTGTATAATACTACAGTGTTTTCTTTAGTTGCCATTACCTATGCAATAAAATACCATAAGAAAGAATCAGGAAATAAAAAGAATGACCTAAGTAATTATATAAAATAAAGAGAAGAAAAAAAGCAAAATAGTACGAGTATGTAAGTATTCTGGCTGTTCAAAGGTAGGTGACTTCAGCCTGATTTATTACGATTCCATTTTTATAATAAGCTCCATTATAGTTAATTGCAGCTTCTGTACTATTAAGGCCCTGAAACCCTTGGTTGTTGATTCTCATTCACAGAATGAAGAATTTGTCTATGTTATAAAAAGGAAAGAATGGTTCTCTCTACTTCAGTAATGATGGAAACAACTCTGCCACTCAGTGACATGTATCAAATTTTAGTTTTAGAACTGTTTTCTGATATTAAAACTGCAAATATAATGGGATAAAGTAATATCCATAATGTCAAGATTGTATATTCTTTCACATCCTTTTCTTCTGCACTGCTAAGGCACAAGAAGTGTTTTTAGTTCTCATTTTCTTTTGAAAGCTTTAAGTTGGCCACAGTTTCCAAAAAAACAGATGTGATTCATTTTGGACCAGACTTAAATGTATAAATTTCACATGAGTTTAGAGGCCACTGAAGTCATGGAAGAAGCATCTCATGACTTATAAACACAGCCCATTCTGGGCAAGTGACCAGTTAAGGTGATAAGAGCAAGAGAAATAGCTGAGTATTTAAAGTGAACTACCCTTGAACAAACTGCCAATTGGAACCACAATTATTTCACATTGTCATAAAATTACTTTTATTGATTTAAAGCAGGAAAAAAATGTAACCTTTTATTATACTCTCTTTCTGCAAACTTCTCAGTAGGCATCACCCTATGTGTTTGCACAAATTCCCAAAATCAGTCACATTCCAGGCATATTTCTTTTTTGGCTTTGTATATTGTTCTCTCCTCATCCATCTGCCAGGCCTCTAAGATTCAGACATTTACAATTGAAAGATTATAAGACTTTTAAGCAGCTAGATCCTTAATAATTTTAATATTGAAACAAGTCTCATTGTTCATTATTTTAAATTAAATATATGTCAGTGAGTGCTTGTGTACTTTTTAAAACTTTTATTTTAGGTTCAGAGGTACAAGTATAGCTTTGTTTGGAGATTTGTTATACTTTTGTAACTGAGGATTCTAATTTATTTTTTTTTAGACGGAGTTTTGTTCTTGTTAACCAGGCTGAAGTGCAATGGTGTGATCTCAGCTCACTGCAACCTTCACCTCCTGGGTTCAAGCGATTCTCCTGCCTCAGCCTCCCAAGTAGCTGGGATTACAGGTGCCTGCCACCATGTTCAGCTAATTTTTGTATTTTTAGTAGAGACAGGATTTCACTATGTTGGCCAAGCTGGTCTCAAACTCCTGACCTCAAGTGATCCACCTGCGTCTGCCTCCCACAGTATTTGTTGGTTTTTTGTAACTTAGCGATTTTTTTTTCTTTTTTAAAAAAATTCTTGTTATTAAGATCCCCAAATTATATATTCAGAAAAAAAATAATTGACTCTAAGACTATCAATTTATATCACAGTTCTATTGTAATGGAAACATATATTTTAGATTTTTACCAGGAATTATAATATGGTTTGGCTGTGTCCATACCCAATCTCATCTTGAATTGTAGTTCCCACAATCCCCACCTGCCATGGGAGGGACCCAGTGGGAGGTAATTGAATTATGTGGGTGGATTTGTCCCGTGCTATTCTCATGATAGTGAATAAGTCTCATAGATCAGGTGGTTTTATATAGAGGAGCTCCCCCGCACACACCCTCTTGCCTGCCACTGTGTAAGACATGCCCTTGCTCCTCCTTTCCCTTCCACCATGATTGTGAAGCATCCCCAGCCATACGGAACTATGAGTCCATTAAACCTTTTTTTCTTTATACAAATTACCCAGTCTTGGGTATATCTTTATTGACAGCATGAGAATGAGCTAATACAAATTATTTCTTTCTTTCTTAGCTGCATTAGGATAAGTTCACTGTATTAATTTGAAAGTTCTTATTATGAAAGAAATTACTTATAACAACTATTTACTCAAAAAAATAACGCAAAAGACAAGTCATATAAATAGGAACAAATGTTTTGGGGACATGACATCTATCAGTTTATGAGTTTTAAATATAAGAGTATACTAACAAGTGCAAGGATGTGATCCACGTTAATGGGAATTTAATCATGACAACTCTCCATCTTACAGAGAGCTGTTTCTTGAGGATAAGAATTTGTATGATCCAGTCAGATGAGTCTTACAATGTAGATGACATTTGTTTTATCGAAGTTTTTCTGCATTTCAAGTTTTTCCTGACACAGAACAAGATACATGTGGGATACAGCTGAAAAGCAGTTAATTACCACAGGGACACTGTGACTCATAACTAACTTTGTTTCCAGTGGGCCTGTGGCATGAACCCCAAGTAGAGCATTTCAGTGAGGCTTCAGTGTAACAGCTGTAATTGTTACCCCTTTGGGTCATTAAAGCACAGATAATGATCTAATGTGCCAATTAAAGAGAAAAAGAACATAGTAGGGTTGTTTCTAAAATGACAATCTCATCTAATTAGCATGAAGAAAATTAGAACAGAATCACTGAAGAATTTCTTAGTATTTTTAGAGCTAGGAGAAAACTGTTAACTTCTCATTTAGAATTATCTGGCAGTTGTAGCTCTTGTTACATATTTAGAAAACCTTCTTTGTAAAGAAACTGGTTAGTCTCCAGATTCGCATGAATGCTAGGTATATTCTGAGCAAGAATGAAACATTTTTCATTATAATTTGAAAATTTATGAAGTAGGGTTTGTTTCTGCCCACCCACTCCTTCCCCTCAATTCATTGTTGGAAACAATAGCAAAGAGTGCAACAAATTGAGAGTTTCTTTACTCCTGTATGGTACCATACGAGATGGATTTAAACGTGAATGAAGGGTAAGGATAATTTAAGGTATTATACTTGAGTCTAGTCTACTTTGTTAAAAACATTGGATCCAAAATACTTAATTCATATAAATAAATACATATATATATATAACAAAATTTCTTTCATGTAAAGCTACTGTATGACATGGAAATGACTGGGAAAATTGTTCTGTTGATTTGGGAAAAACATACTAAAGTCTTTAGTTAAAAATTGTGAATTTTAAATTTATTCTTGTGTTTGTCAGTGTAACTTTTCTTATTACAAAACACCTTTAATTTTGATATTTAGACATATAAATATATAATATTAAAACTTCTCAACCCACAGTGGTTTTGTTAAGTTACCCTGTCTATTATATTTCATCCTTTTATTTTTAATATTTGCATTGCATTTCACTCCTTTTTTGTTGTTTTTATTTGGTGATTTGGAAATTATATATCCTATTTCCATTCTTCCTATTTCTTTGTGAGTACAAATATTTAATCCCAGTACAGTTTTACATCAATATCTAAAGTTTAGTACTATCTGTAGCCTCTTCCCAAGTGAGACAAAAGTGTTTTCCTGCTTTCATTGCCTATTTCATGTCACCCATACCAACACACATGTTGAAATCAACTGGTTTTTTAGTTTCAGTTGACTCAGTCTGTGTTTCACATCAACATTTAGTTGATCCTAAATATAGGTTGTATTTGTTTCTTTGCTTACCATTTGCCTTTGTATTCCAGTTCATCTTCTTTCTTCAATTTCTCAATTCTCTACTGTGTTTTGTTTCGCTCTAGAAATGTTTTCTAGAAGACTTCCCTATTGCTTTTTCCTCTAACACTTCTTTATCCTTTGATTCCCATCTTGGAATGCCCAGAAACCAGTCCTATATCCAATAGTAGTCAACATTCTTGAATTAAAAACAATGTCTCAAAACTCCATCCCATCCAATGTCAAAACACATGACTATGCCTTAAGATCAACTGAATATAGTCAAATTCATTTCCAAATTTTCATAACCATTAGAAGAGTCTTCCAAAAAGCAAATTGAGTTTATGAGTTAGAAGCAAGAACACTGGACTAAAAGACAGCAACTTTCATTCCTGTGCTCAATCTACTAACTAGTCCCGTGATGTTGATGAAATCATTAGACTTTTATCCATTTAATTTCTTCTTCATTTGAAAAACGAGTAATTTTAAGCTTGATAGTCCCAAAAGTTCATTATAAATTTAAATTAGACTGTAGTATATTGGGGGAAAATGTTACATTGTATTAAAATATTACTTTAGGTCAGATGCAGTGGCTCAGACCTGTAATCCTAGCACTTTGGGAGACCGAGATGGGTGAATCACTTGAGGTCAGGAGCTCTAAACTAGCCTGGACAACATGGTGAAACCCTGTCTCTACTAAAAATACAAAAAAAAAAATTTGCTGGTCATGGTGGTGGGCACCTGAAATCCCAGCTCCTCCGGAGGCTGAGGCAGGATAACTGCATGAACCCAGGAGGCAGAAGTTGCCATGAGCTGAGATCACACCACTGCACTGCAGCGTGGGCAACAGAGCGAGACTCCATCTAAAAATAAACTTTGATGGCTAGGCCCTGCTCTATTTTAGCAATGTTTCTTTGATTTAATAGCTTGGATTCTGAAGAACACAGTAATAAAAAATAAAGATGGTATTGTGGTATTTAATATATTTGCATAATATGGATTTATGATAAGTAGTCAATAATTTATTAATAATATTTGTTCCAAAAAACTTTGTATTGTCCATAAACATATCATATAAGTCAGCAGAAAAACATACTATCTATATTTTACATATATTAAAATATCTGGCTTTAACTAAAACTAGAGAAAAAATAAATTCTAAATATTTAATGAAAGTGGAAAAATAATTGTATTGCAAATATTTCATTTTAAAAATAAATGTACAAAATGCCTTAAAAATGGCAAAAGGCATTGTGCTTAATAACAAAAAAAGCAAGAAACTTTATTTCCAAGAGAATCATTATTGATCTATAGATAGTGCTATAGGAAAACAGTTAATCAGGATTAGTTCTAACAGCGTGTGTGAAACCAAAGAAGAGGATGATACAATAGCATTTTAAAAAACATCTGTCAGTGTCATCTGCTTCCTCTTGTTTCATCTTTCCTTTTCAAATATTTCCTTAAGCCTGTACATCTGGAGTATCTCCAGTTTTGTAACAAATTATCTTTCATGAAATCTATGCAATTTTTACAATACTCTCAATCATCATTAAAAAGACAACAACTTGTCTGGGTCACATAGATTGGACCACTGAGTGAACACCTACCATTCATTTTTAGCTTTTCTGAGAATAGCTAATGCCACCATCAGATACCTTTCAGTTTATGTTAAATGGGTAGTACATCATATGGTTCACAAATTGAAATGATATAAAAAGCAATCTTTTTTCTAACACCTTGTTCCTCATCTATTCTTTTGGCTCTCTAGCGCAGACATTTCAGTTCTTCATTTTTACAATTGATTCCTCAGTTTTTAACCACCATGACTTTTAAATAGGTAATCATTTAAAAAATAATTTCAAAAAATTTAATATTTGAATATTTGTAATATTTAGAATTCTGAAAATGAACTTTTACTGTCATCTATTTTGTAGGCAGAAACAAAGTAAAACAATAGGCTTTTAGTCTCAAATGCAATACATTAATATTAAACATATGTTTGGGTTTTCTCATACTACAATAAAAATAGAAATATTCCAATGGAAATTAAGAATGTTAACATGAAATCTTTGTCACAATTGGCCAGACCATCTTAAAAGAACATGACAAATTTTGGGGTCTATTTACATTGATTTGCTTGGATTTGCTTCAAAAGGATGAAGATAAAAGAATATGTGCTGGTAAAAATAAACTTTAAGAAAATATAATGAATTCAGAAGTATTTGTTATATGAAATAGAAGTCTCAGGGCAGACATACAGTGACCACAAGTATGTGAGCCTTTATAAAGCAAATATAGAGGAGAAGGCACAGTATCCCTAAATCAAGAAATAAATTCTAATCACTAAGATGTATTGCTTGCTCTAACTTAGAACTACAGGGATAAAATGGTGCAAGATGAAACATCCTCTCTCCTTAGACTATTTGGAACAATGCTACACCAGAAAATTGTTTCAGAATGAGGTTATAATACATATAGGCAAATTTTGTCTTATTTAACCTAAGTATATTTTAATACATTATATACAAAGTGTAATTAATACATTAAAATACACTTAGTTACTTAATGTACGTTTTTAGAAGTAGGTAAATTCAGAGTGAACATTTACATTCTTTAACCCAATCTTCAACTTTTCCCTTGTGTCTCTGTGTATTTAATAACACAAATCTTCCTCTTATACTAGAGCAAAATTTTCTTCAATGTCTGTGATAGCAAGTCTCCAAACAGCAGGCATAGAATCAACTCTGCTGTGCTGACAGCCTTAATTGAATATGTTCAATATTATATTAAAAAATTAAAAGTACAATTCCTTTCACCTTGCAGGTATATTTAAACATAATTATAGAAACCAATAGAAGGAAAATAATCAGCCTCATTATACATTAGAAATTGTTTTTATCAGTGCCCATTATTCATTAGAAATAATGAATATAACTTGTCACCTAAATATTAAAAAAATTTTATTTTTGTCAGTTTATCACTAGACTATGTAAAAGATATTTGTCTTTTTTCCACAAAATTTATTTTAGCATATACACTTAAATAAAAACACAGAGAGGGTTTACTTTATGCTAGACCATTGTGGAAGGAGAAAGAATAAACTTGAAGTGAAGGGAAAAGTGTCCATTCCTTCTGTGCCATCATATGGCTGGATTTCAAGACTCTCTAGAGTGCTTTGTACTTCCCCATAGTTCCAGGATCCTCATTCCATTTGGGATGTACTTCTTTTTCAAGACAGAGTGTAATTTTTTTCCTTTTGAATTATGTTATTTATAATGTTTTATAAACTTTACAAAAGTAATCAATGTGTACTTTTTAAAAAAAGATATTAAAATGCTTGCATTGAAATCCAGCAATCTCTTATCCTTCCTATCCTTGCTTTCTAGTATTGATTGTCAAAGCTAATTTCCTTCAACAATAGATTTGGTGAAGGAAGTTGATGAGTTCACTTTGGGATATACTGGCTTTGTCTGAACAGGGAGTGTTCAGAAAATAGTTGGATTGATGGGTCTTAAGTTTCGGAGAGAAACTTTGGATACACATATGGGTTTGTGAATTTTCATATTATAGGTGGTATTTGACACTATGAAAAGAATGTCTTTCAGAGTTTGCTTTTTTGAGGTGTGGATATGAGAGCCCTTTGCACAATGGTGATACAAATGAATAGTATTTTTAGAGAAGAAATAGTTGTAAATGTGGTAATAGAACTTTGGCAGGGTATTTCACATCTTTTTAATGCAAGGAGCAAGGGACAGAAAGGACAGAGGTACCACACTGGGTAAACACATAGCTCAAAAGGGAGCAACAGGATGGAGAAGAAATTTACCCAATCTGAGACTTTTTAAAGACCAACCCAGACTCTCTGTCCTGCAGCAGTTCAGAAGCTGTAAAAAGTCATTTTAGGATAATGATTCCTTATGGAACTTTGCTGAATGCGTCACAGAATTTATATTAGTCACTATAATTTATAGTATCTAATTTCAAGTTACTTAGTAGTTGAGATTGTCATCAAAATATTGATGTGAAGATAAACATAATCAGTGAAACAAGATAAACAGCATAGAGACTCACTCAAATATGGTGGTATTCAACAATAAAATAAAGATAATATTTTCAACAAGTTATACATGAGGAAATGGACATCGGTATACAAAGCAGTATACATATACACATAGAACTTGATCTTTAACTCACAACTAAACACAAGAAAGAGTAAAAATTATACTACTTCTAAAAGAAAATATAGGAAAAACTCTTTCTGGCCTTGGATTGAATAATGAGTTCTTAGCTAGAACACCAGAAGAACAAAATATAAAGGAAAATGTGAACTGCATCCAAAAAAGAACATGAAAAAAAGAAGAAAACTGTTGCTCTTCTGAAGGCTCTGCTGAGAAAATGAAAAGACAAGTCACAACTGGGAGAAAATATTTATAAATCTTACATATGATTAAAGAGACGTCTGGAGAGTATATAAAGAACTCTCACAACTGCACAATAAGACAAATGAGTCAATTTAAAAATGGGCAAAAGATATGCTTATACAGTTCACTAACAATAGTATGTGAACAGCCAAAAAACAAATGTGAAGATAATCAACATTTTTAGTCACCAGGGGAATGTAAATGAAACCATAATTAGACATCATTATCCACCTACTAGAATAGAAGAAATTAAAGGCTGACAATACTACACGTGGGTGAGAAGGTAGAGCAATTCAAATTCTCATACATTGCCGGTAGAAATATAATATTGTACAATCATGTTGGAAAACAGTTTGACAGTTTCTTATAAAGCTAGACATGGACTTTCCATATGGCTCAGCAATTTCAATTCTGGGTATTTGTCAGGAAAAATTAAAACATAAACATACAAAGGCTCATATAAGAACTTGCATAGCAGGTGTATTTGTAATAGCCAAAACCTGGACACAATACAAATGTTTCATTAAAATATAAATGGTTAAATAAACAACCAATACCCTTAACATAATGGATGGATATTCTGTTGAGTGAAAGAAGCCACATTTTATGTGATTCAATTAATATGAGATTCTATGAAAGACCAAACTATAGGTGCAAAGAGCACTGCTGCCATGGACCAGGGACGGGAACATGCATTTTGACATCAAGTACCATGAGGTATCTTTCGTTAGGTGAAGAAAAGGTTTCTGTTTCTTGATTGCATTGGCAATAACACAGTGATATCTTTTACAAAATTTTTTCAATTAAGTGAGTGAAATAATTTTATGTAAAATATTCTTCTATAAAACTGATTATTTAAAATTTTCCACTTGATCTGTATTCTCCTCTTTTTCATCTATTTGACAAATTATAACTATGTTAAGCATCAGAAAAGAAATTTATTTTCTTGAGTACTCTCATTTCATTCCAAAATTTTTAGGTGAAAATTTTAACCTCAAAGACAGAAATTTCAATGACACTCATTTTAACTGCTGTGATATTATTGTGATGAAGTTATGTGGGAGCAGAATACATTTTCTAATAGTGAACAAATCTCACTAAGACTACCTGAGTAGATTTACTTCTGCAGAAACACACAGACCTAACTTTAAAATGTCTGTTCAGGCAATCATTGGAGGAAAAATCTTAGGCTGTTAGTTGAGGCAATTTACTGCTTCTCAATAATTTAGTCTCATGAAAAAGGACAGTGGCAGTAACATTCCATAATAGCCTCAAGTCATGAGAAAATTTCTATTTGGCTTTAAAATGCAACATAGAATTTTTTAAGCATTTTTCCAAAAACTTAAATTTCCATAAAATGTAACAATAATAAGCATAGAGCAACTAAACTTTGCAGAAGTGAAGGAGACAATATACAACCACAAACATTTTAAATATCCTGTATGATAGGGCTCTGTGAAAGACATTGGGAATACAAATAATTCAATTTTATTGATTAGCAAAGTATTTGACACATGTAATTTACTCAATATAATCTGTGAAACAAATGAATATTTAAAAAACAACATATGTCTCCTCTTCCACAGAACCATATAGTTGGCTTGGAAGCATTGAAAATATAGGACATTTCTTGGACAACCCATCAAAGATTAGACTGCCCATTTTCATTATAAACACACATTCATCTATTGAAAAATTTCTACTTCACTTATATGCTCATCCAAATCACACTGGTATAAAACATTTAGTTTATAAAATCTACAAAATGCAAAATCTGCATATGAATTTTCAAGAATGTCCGAAAGGTAAAAATAAATTCTGATTAATGTCAGGATACATTTATCATCACAATTGATCTATGCATTTATGAAAGATAAAATTGAGTATTAAGGTCTTCCAACTTCTACTTGTATTTTCTAAGTATAGGATTACTTTGAAATAATCCCAGCCTTACCAGGAGAATATGGTATATTAAACTGACATATAAACCTGTAACAATCTTCAAAAGGACGGATGCTTTATAGATTTTAGGTAAAATATGTTTAACCTAGAAGTTGACATTTGTTTCTTTTAACAGGCTGTATTTCCAAGAAAACACATAAAAGGGAAATCACATTGACATTCTTGGGAAGCAACATGTTAGTATAGCTTTCTGAGACAGACCAAGAAAAAGTAATGCCATAGAGAAAGACTTCAGGTACAATCCCAGAGAACTTAGTTGTAGCACATTTCTCCTGAATCAGCAATCCAAGTGTAGGAGTGAGAGCCTAAATCTCCACAATGCTCATTAATAACTATAACCATACAAAATTAGATGTCATATCACAAAAGTCCTTATCAGAAACTTGATGATAGCTTTCAAATTTAGCATTCTGTATCTTATAATATATACATAGGAACTTAAAGCAATGACTTTTGACCCAAGTAGTTTTCTTCTAATATGAAAGTGAATTGAATGGTGTAGACTGGACAGAAATCACTAAAGAATTTCAATTACATTCTCTGGCTTTAAAAGTATGAATTTAGTGGATTTTTTTTCCTACTTAAGATACAGTCAGCAGTTAGATTATTTAGATAGATCTTTAGAGTAAATATTGCTGGTAGAATGAAAAAGCTGCACTTTTTGTCTGTTCTTACCACTAATCTGTTCAGATGACCTGGACATGCCTTTTGATGGTTTTAGCTGGCTTTCATTTTGAGAAAGTAAGCAAGTGGTAGTTTAACCCACTGATGTCATAAAGCACTGCAATGAATACCCATAACACATACTCATAGGCATAATGCATCATCATTATATACTTACTCTACACACTCATTGATATATTACATTCACTGTAATTAAACTTACTGATCCAATGAGTACCTACAGTATGAGTTTTGTAAAGTCCATACTCAAGTTCAGAACCAGTCTTGGACCAAAGGCTGATCTATGTTTCCCTGATACGCATGTGCCTAAAACCTCTGTCATTATTTTTCTTCCCTATCATGGTCAACAAGAAAAATTTAAGCAACAAAAGATCAATGGATCACCTATTTTTTATACACATGAAGAAAACTGTTCATGTCCTAATTTAATATAATTATGCTACCTATTATTTGTTCATCCTCCCTCTTTTAAGTCTTTACTCCTCTTTTCTCTTTCTTTTCTGGAGCACACTTTATTGATTCTTTATCTTCTTTCCTATACTCATTCATAATAAGTGATATCATTTGGCACTGCATCCTCTCCCAAGTCTCATCGTGAGTTGTAATTCTCATGTGTTGGGGGAGGTGACTGAATCACAGAGGTGGACTTCCCCCTTGCTGTTCTCAGGAGACCTGATGGTTTAAAAGGGTGGCACTGCCCCTACTTCACTCTCTCTCCTGCCGCCATGCAAAACATGCCTTGCTGTTCCATTGCCTTCCATCATGGTCCTAATTCTTACCTCCTAACTATATTTGTACCCTTTGTCACGTGACTTGCAATCCTTTCCAACAAAGAGACGGAATATATTTACTCACCTCTTCATCCCAAACTTGAAATACACCTTGCTTTGAGCCACAGAATGATTTATAAGAGAAGGTGTCTAGTATGAACCTACACCTTAAGAGGCCTGACATATTTCAATATATTCTTTCTTGTGTCTCAGCAGTTAATTTGGGTCACTGGGCCTAAGTGTCACAAGGCAGATGTCCAGTTGCCCTGGTGACTCTGGCAGAAACCAGCCTACCTCACTCAATAGCCATCTGAGCTCCAGGTATCTCAGCAAGCATAACCAAGGTCAGGGGAACCCCTTAGCTGACCCCCACTTGATTATAGACACATGCACAATGACTAATTATAATTAATTATACATGCACTTTTGTGGTTGTTTGTTCTATGATGTTATCACTGCAGTATTACTGTGACAATAAATAACTGGATATAAGTTCTTCCAAAGACAATATATCCAGATTATTTAATGTCAAAAATTCCAGAGATGATCTCTCACTTCTTTTTTTCTCACTGATACTAAAACATTTTTATATACTACTCACTTTGCAGTTGAAAGTTTAGTTGAGACTCTTTTTTTGTTCTCTAAGTCTGCAAGCCAAGAATATAATTCCATAGTTTGGGGCTTATTCTTAGGGAGTCCTTATACTCCATTCTTTGTGTTTTTCTGTAGAGTGACATTCATTAGTGTAAAACTCATGGTCTTTATTATTTCACTGGCATCTTCCAGAAGTAGGAGAATTGAATCCCAGTTGGATAATTTTTAGTAAGAACTTATCATAGAGTTATTGCCTATACAATACTTATAATACACTTATTTTCCCTTTTATTTACAGGGCAGGACCTCAAGATGAGAATCTGTGTTCATTCACTCAGTACAATTGGACAATCTGGATTATTCTGAGCTTCTGTATTTGGAAACCCATTGATGCTATTCACATAAACTATCTAGTTTAATAAAAATAATGGTTACACTTCATTTGCCCATCTCTTCACTTTCCCTCATTTGACTTAAACCCACATGAGGAAAAGAGGGTCCCTCCCTTTCTGTCAAATGCCACTAACTTCCATCTTAACTGTAGCACTGAGGACCTTTACCTGTCATTCGTGGTGTTCTTTTGTGGAGTGCTATTTTCTCAGGACACTAACAATAGTATCATGAAATGTAACATTATATTAAGTCCATGGTTTTAAGCCTAAGACTAGTCAATTAATTTGAACTTTTGCTTTCTTTCAATGATCAAAATCTACTGTGATCCAGGCACTGAATGAAATAATGGAGGTGTCAGTGTGCAATAGTGTTGATCCCTGACTTTAAAAATAGAGTGAATTATCTAAACCACAAATGTTGTAAGTTTACCAGAATTTTTTTTCTGCATAAAGGAAAATCATAGCCATCTTTTAATGGAACAGAGACTAGCATTTTTATTCTTACATATGCTAGACCTCAGAATTTTGTTATTCATTCAGCAAAATATTTATTTATTATGTACTAGGTGTTAAGCACTATTCCTGGGAATGAGAAAAAGTGATGAGCCAAATAAATAGAATAACCTCATGTAGCTTTCATTCTCACACAGCAGACTCACTGTATAAATTCATACATGAACAAACATGATAATTTCCAGTGATCACTAGTACTATGAAGAAAAATAAAACAGGCTAGAGCAAGAGCTAATGATAAGTTTAGACACTGTATTCAGACAGGGTAGTCAGCAGAGGCTTCTCTGTGGAGGGGATTTTTGAGTGAATACCACAATGAGTGAAAGAGGCTACCATATGAGAGTTGCTCATATTATGCATATGTGTAATTCTTGAACTGATCATAAAGATACAGTACAGAAAAAGTAGATAATTTAGGAAAGAGGAATAATGATTAAGAGCAAAGTTCTTGTATAGGAAAGAAGAGGTGAGGTCAGGTACAGAAGGAGAAAAATAGGCCTTAGCATTTTAGTCTTTGGTTCTTGCATGACACAAAATACAGTGTGTCCACATATGAAGAGTTTGCTAAATTTAGTGGTAAAGAAATAAAGGGATTCTCTCCTGGTTGCTTCTGTCTTCAAGCAAATAGAAACAGATTACGAGTTGGAATAAAAACAAGTGCTTAGTATTTGAGAACAGAGCATACATAAGGATTTGAAAGAATCACTTAAGAGACAAGAAAAGTAAAAGCAACATGATTTACAGACTCTAAAGAAGAACAACCTTAGCATTGGAACAGATGAATTAAAAGAGTCCAATCAGCACAGTTGTGTGTCTTTCAACACTTCCTAAGTAAAGGTGTATTACTGCAGAATGTAGGGTTTAACTTTGATTAGGACTTTTCCAAGAAGTATGATGGAGTAACTATAGGTAAGGGAGTTGAGAGTAAAGGCTACAGAGTAATCTTAGTGATTGAACATTGACTTAAATTGGGTAAAGAGAATAATAATGAAATTAGGTGATCAATGCATGATGAAAAAGTGATAGGATGGCCAATGGATTAGCAGCTCTAATGGGCTCATCAAATTGTTGAGAAGAAATACTAGAAACCTGGAGTAATAAGAATCTCTGTTCAGAGAGATGGCTAAACTGCAAATTTTGTTACAGTTAATGCCAAGTTGTAAGGTATGATTACAAAATAGTGTGACTGAAGTAGATTTTAGAAAAATATGTTGCTAAAAGTGACTAAGCAGTCTATATGTTATTAATAGATTAATTTTCTATTTAGATTTTATTATTTCAGAGAATAGTAACTGAAATAGTTTTTGAAGAGAAGCATATAAACCAGTCACTAAAATTTTCAATGAGTGAAAGTGACTGGGAATTTAGAAAATACTCAAAAACAAGGAGGAATACGAGTTGGTATAGTCTGATGGCATATAGTTCAAAGCAGCTACGTTGATTGAGAGACAGGGATAGATAAATATTCTGGACATGCATAGATCTGCCAATCAATTGACCAGCAATGAGAAGCAAGCATGATACTACCTTCAAACTTTCTCAGAAAATAGAGTCAATCTATTCTCTGCTCGAGAGATCTTCAAGGAAAGAAGTGACCTCAGAAATACTAGACTTCAGTTAAAGCAAGAAAGTGAAGCTGATGTTCATAGAAGATTGTGAGTGTACAGGCAGTTTTGTTGATGACTGAACGGGCATTCCGAGGAGCTTTAATGGAAATGTTTGTAGCACTGGGGAGGGTTGGGATATAGGGTCACATTAATGGAGGGCTACAGAGAAACTTCAGGTGTAAATGTTCAGATGATGATGGATGACCTTTGAGGATTGAACTTTTGGTGGTCAATGATATAAACATGATATAAGGCTTACTGGAATTATTCTTAATGGTTTTTTATGCGAAGATGAATAATCAATACTTATAATCTTCTTAGGCTCAGGCTTCTAGGCAATTTTAGAGCGGCTGATGGAAAATTACATAGTAGCAGTAATCCTCACCTACCTGATGCATCTTTCTCTGACTTATAGCTCAGATTGTTGAGTGCCTGCCTCTGTAGAAGAAGCATTATCTCATATCCAACTCAGCTCTTCAAGCTTTTCCAATGGAAGTAGACAGAAGTTGTAAGGAAGGATGAAGGTGATATCCTTTTTATAAGAGCTCCAACTAACCAGTCTAAAAACTGTGGCTGCCAACACACTAGTATAAAAATAAAGTAAAGCTAAATGGGACTCATCACAATTTACTATGGCATAAAATCAGATTAGAACATCAGAGACATAAAAAAGCACAGTCTCCCTCATAGATCAGATATACCTTTTCTTTCTCTTTTACAATTTTGCTTCTTTCAATTTTCTCTTCTAAAGACCCGGTTTAAACTAGAAGAAAAACACCTTAAAAAGAAGATTAAATTTGGATGTGTAGCTCATATGAAGAACCAAAATTGGCTTACATAGAAAATGAGTTGGATCAAAGAACAGGAAGTGCAGAGGTGGGATAGATTGTGAGGTTGATTGACGTAATAGCTCATGGGTCCACTCACTGTTCCACAAGCATAGTGTCTTTTATTTAACTACAGTGTGTTCTTGCACTGAAATGGAATATCTACCCAAGTTTTACTTGAGCTTTTGTGTTCAGCTCAAAAAATAATTCCACACTTACTAATAAATTAGGCACTAGTCATATGTAGCTATTTAAATCCAATTTAATTTAAACTGGATTTAAATATCATTTTCTCAGTCACACTAGCCATATTTCAAGTTCTCTATAGCAACAGGTAGCTGTGGCTACTATTATACAGCACATGAAATCATTTCCAACATCACAGAAAGTTCTATTGAATAACACTGTTCTACATCCCTGAAACATTTTTCTGACACAGCTAACTTTTTTGCACATTTACTTCTCAATACAAAGAGTTCTTCTTTGTCTTATCTCTTCATGTTATCCCTTAATTGTATATTGTTCTCGGGTAGTTTTGCCAAATATTTATTGCCTATATATGTTATCTGCACAAGATAACAAATTTTAAGGGCAAGGAAATTTTTAAGGCTGAATGATTAAAAATCACTTGTTGCTTTAAATTTGAGCACCATTACGAGATTAAAAATTGACACCAAATACCCAGCATGAATTTCCAAAAGGGAGCATTTTTTTAAATTAAAATTTTAATTTAGAATAATTTTATAATTAATTTAAAAACTGAAGATAATATAGAGAGTTCTCCTATATCCCATATCTAATTTTTCTTTTTACTAAGATATTAGTTTGGCACATCTATTATTATCAATTAAACAGTATTATTATTAACTATAATCCATATTTTAGTCTGGTGTTTACCTAATCTTTTTCTGTTCCAAGATCTCATCCAGTATTACATTGAGCAGTCACGTTGCTTCGATAGTGAGAGTTCACAGATTTTTCTTGTTTTTTGACAGCTGTCATAGTTTTGAGATATATTTGTCAGGTATTTTACAGAATATCTTTCAACTGGGATTTGTATAATCTTCTTCTATGATCAGATGGAAGCATTTTGAAATGACATTTCATGGCTAATTTTCAATACTTTTAAAAATAAAATGAAACTTAATGAAATGAATATGTCTGCAAACTGAGACATCACAATCATAACTGATATGTAGAACATGGTATCACAAAACCTTCTTTATTTTCTTTCTTTTTTTTTGAGACAGAGTCTCACTCTGTTGTCCAGGCTGGAGTATAGTGGCGTGATCCTGGCACACTGTAACCTCTGCCTCCAGGATTCAAAAGGTTCTCATGCCTCAGCCACCCAGGTAGCGGGGATTACAGGCCTGTGTCACCACACCTAGCTAATTTTTGTATTTTTAGTAGAGACAGTTTTTTGCCATGTTTCCCAGGCTGGTTTCAAACTCCTAAACTTAAGAGATCTGCCAACTTTGGCCTCCCAAAATGCTGGGAATACAGGTGTGAGCCACCATGCCTGGCTTACAAAACCATTTTTATAGGTGATAAAGCTGAACACATTTTCAGCAAATTTTCTTTTAAAGCACACATTTTTTAGTTATTCTGGGCAAAAGTTTCTAGAAAGTTGAATGAGTTCCTGCAAATACCTACAGTAAAAGCAAGACTTATCTAATAATATTCTTGAGTCAAAATTTTTAAGAAAAAAATGAATATTAGTTTTTGTTAATCAAACAAGTAAAATAGTAGTTATGTCAAAACATGTAGAATAGAGTTTCATAATGGATACGGTGATAATCCTTGTTAACTTTTTTGGTCCTTCTAGGACTGCCAAGCTACACAAACTTCTGCTTGGAAACAGCGTGGTGATGTGTTTACATAACCACATCAGAACCATGAATATATGTGCTTTTTGATAAGCCAGTAATGCGTAGTAGCTTTTAATTTTCTTGATTTATCACATTTGTTGCTACTGCTTGGTGTAAAAATACATTTTAAGAGGTCAAATAATTCATACACAATTATAAGTGTGTATCTTGGTCTAATATTCATACATTTGCTTGAAAATATTTTTAGGTATAATGGCCAAAGTATGTATCTGTGTATGTAAAATGGTTAGGCTGAATAAAAGGAAGTATAATCCTCTAAATGAGTGAGAAAAGCAAAGGGATCAAAGAAGGAGAGGGAATGTAATTAGAGGGAAAAGTTGAAAAAATAATTTTTTATAGTTTTTTATTTTATCACAATAATATTATTTATCTTATCACACTTCATGTTAGTCTATTCTTAGAACCCAGACTTCTTTCCTCACAGTTATCCAGAAGGAAAATGGAGATTATTTTTGTGCCTGCTATGTGTAACTTGCCCTGTTAGGTTTATTACAGGTTTTATTCCATTTAATTGCCTCAACAAACTCCTAGTTTTATTATTTTCATTTCATAATGAATAAACTAAGGCTTTAAGAAGTCACATTATTTGCCACTTGTCAGAGAGCTAATAAGTAATAGAGCTCTCAGGTAATCTCAAACAAAACTCATGTTCTTTCTTCAAATAAGACATTTCCCACATAATTAGATTGAGTTAGGCTATGAATTCCTTACATCTATGTAAGGAATAACACACCAGACTAGGTTTAACACTCACAATAAGAATTTCCATTCTCAAGAAAGGACAGGTTCTCTAACATAGGAAACTCCTAACTCATTTAGTCACATACTCAACAAGGCTTTAGAAAATCATTTGGTATAGAAACTTATCTTCAGAAAATGAATCCAATATAAACCAGAGAGTATGTGAGTAAATCACCACAAAGAGTCACGAGCATGCATTGTTCTTGGCTGATGATGTAGAATCTTGGTTAAATGCTGTTCCACAGGATTATTCTAGCCTCTTGGATGATTTTCAAACTGTGTTCATACTTTTGCCCTTGATGCAAATGATAGCTCCAGCAGGGAAATGATCTTGATTAAAACATAAATGTTTTAATCCTGTTTGTACAATGTTTGATCACTGCAATATGGGGAAAATCAGGAGGTGGAAATATAATTACCTTCATAATTCTAAAAGCCTGTAGAGAAATTATTGTTAAGAAATATTTAGGTAGGTGTGTGTGGGTATGTGAGTGGGAAATGTAGGAGTTCTGTATCTGTACCTACATAATTATAACATCCCTTTAAGACTGGATTGTGATTTTGAAGTCATATGTAGAAATGGGAATTTAAGAACATGAATAACTATTTAGTAAAACTCTTGCTTTTGTTTCAAATTCCAATATATAATTTCCACAGACCTGACCTTATCATCAAGGAATAAAAAAATCTTATTCAATGTTTAATGTATTCCATACTTTAGAGTTTTTATAGTTTTATATTGTACTGAATTGACAGATTTTACTTGCTACAGAAAGAATAACACAGAGAGACAGTATTGGGTGTGTCTATCTACTTTATCTCAGTTGACTGTGAACTACCTCAGATATTATTTGGATATACACAGGGACAAACATAATGATTATGGAGCAAAAGTTCATGAGTATATTGGCTTTTTATTCTAGCACATTTTAGCAAATTGACCTGACTGTAACTTTTCTTTGGAATGCTTTTTGAAAAAAGCATAACTGTAAGTTTTACAACTTGGATTGAAACTTAAGATAGATGGCAATAGAACTTGGAAGAATCCAAGCTCAATTTAGGCCAAATGGTTAGAACAATTTTTGAAAAGAGTACATCTTATACAACCTAATAATATAAACAAATAAGCCATCTATCACTTTACAGTTTTCCAACAAAGGGCACAATTTACAAGCAAAGGAAATACATATTTTACTAACAGTTGCTTTAGAATGTCCTTATTACTTTCATGGTATAATTTCTCTGTGGCTAAAGGAAGGATGTTACAATGGTTTACATCCTCCTTTGCAATTCTGAGGGAAAACTAACAGATCTTCATTAAATAGTTTTATATTTTCATCCAAATCCTTTGTTAATGTGTTTCACCTTTAATAAAGGTTAAGTTTTTATTAAATTGCTTTAAATATGTAGAACCTATAAAATAGCATTGGTTAAAAAATGCAACAGTATTCGTTCCCTTCCTGTCCTTTCCCATGACCTCCCTATCACAAACCGAAACAACTCAACTGTAGAACACCAATACGTCTAAACCGATTTCAACCTAAAGTACTTGTTCTCAACTTAGCTGAACTCTGTGATCAGCTGAAACTGATCCCTGTGTCTCACTCTACCTGATTTAATCGGTATGGAGTGTGGTTTTGGCTTTTTAACAAAGTTTAAAAACCTCCACAGGTAATTCTCATGTAAAACAAATTGAGACCCACTAGTCGAGTAGTGGGTCTCAAGCTTATCTGCACATGGGAAACTTCTCGTAATTCTTAAAAATATTGGCGCCAGTTCCCACACTTCAATTTGGTAAAAAATGATCCAAGGTGCAGCCAGAACACCAGGATCTTCATGGTCTTCTCCTCCATCTCCAGGTGCTTCTGGTAAATAACCAAGGCTGAGAAGTACTTGTTGGGAAAAGCAGTCAAGAGAAAGGACTTACAGAGTGCCTACATAAATTGGATATGGGTAACATACAAACTGGGAACAACAAACCGTGGCAAACTGCGGGAGGCCTCTGAACAGCAAACTTCTCCATGCCTCATGTTGTGGTGCAGGGTGACCTAGGCTCTGTTACCATAAACATTGTGCTCAGGGACTTAAAACCCCTTCACAGCACCATGACGTAGCCAGGCTTGTAGGTGCCTTGGAAGGCCCGTGTTCCATCAGCTGCACATAGATAATAGGCTAAAGATAACCACATGTTCTTGTTTTGTGAAACTCCCAAACCGCCTCTGTTATCAATCCTTAGAATGATACACCAGCTCAGGCTCACTGATTCACTCCACTATCACGTAACCCACTCCCCACCATCACTCCACCCCTACCCTATAGATCAAAGTGACTGTAACCAATAAATAGTGTGGATGATCAGAGCTTGGGGCCTTCACTGTCTCCTTCAGTAATAAGTGATGACCCCCAGTTCCACTTTCTCTCTTAATCTTTTTCTCATTCCTTTGTCACCACTGAACTTGGGGTACCCATGGGTGTGATGTGGGGCTGGTTCCCTACAGTACTGAATAGCATTTTGTGTTTTGTTGGATCAGAAAGAGATCAATATAATTTTCACATTTTTGATGTTTCTCACATTGAATTTTTTAAACGTAACACAAAAAATTGAGCCTTGAAATAGACTAATTTGAATGTAGTTTAATAAATTTAAAGAACAACTAATAATTACATGTATCTCCCAGGAGAAAACTGTCAGTCTCATTGTAAAAGTGAAAGTTTCAAGGTCAATATTATTCCATTTTTAAAAAGCAAATAAAAAAACTGTAATTCAAAAAAGTTGTTTTTAATGCAGGTATGACAATTAAGATGATCCTTGGAACAACTCTATTTCTCATATGTAAAAATGAAACAGAGAAGAAAAAATACCCTTTTTTATCAGATATGCCACTTTTTAAAAACATGACTGATTCTCAAATAAATGTTTTCCAATGTTTAAAAGTCACCTACAAATGTTTATTCTACTTAGAATTTTTTTTAAAAGACAAACTCTTAACAACTAATATAAAGTGGCAATTGCTTAAAAGTGAAATGTAGAAAATGAATGTCTATTTCAAGACTATTGTATGCTTCTAAATGAAAAGTACAGTGTCATTTTTAAGGCTTGATAATATATTCAGAGAGAAGTCAGATGAAAACCATTAAGTACTTTTCTACACTTGTGCAATGGGTTTATATGGTTCTGTTAGTGTAGCTTATTGAAGTGTTGTGTAAACACTGGATGAGTTTTTTCTTATAATTTAATTTATACATGACATGCTAATGCTTAAAGTTTTTTCTGTCTAGAAATGTATCCAATTTTATATACTCAAAATGATTTAGTATAAAGGGATATGTTCTCACTCTCTAGTATCAACAGTAAATTTTTCCCTAATGTATATATTTTTAAAATGTGGGTGGAGTGTGTCTGTGTGTGTGTGTGTGTGTATGTATGTATGTTGTATTTGATAACAGAGATTCATTTTTCAAGCACTGTATTTTCCTTAAGAATAATAATTCTGTCATCTGCATTTTAGGATAAATGCTTTGTTAGCAAAACTAATGCAAACTTCTCAATGTCTACTCCTGACAGAAATGTCTAAAAAATGACATAATAAGTGTGCAATTCATAAGAAAATTAACAGGGCATTGGTAGCCATTTAATCAATGTTGATGAAAGAAACTATACAAATGTTTTTGCCTGTCCAGCCAACTTATAGTTTCCTGTAGAAATTTCCTAATGTTGGAAACTTTCTTAAAATAATGAATTAAAAAAATAGAAAACTACAAATTAGGATATTAGGATATAAAGCACAGCCAAGATAATTACAATACTTTAATGCAAAAACAGTGCCAATCTATTTGGCTTTGTAATTTTATTAGAAGTTTATACTTTTGCCTCATTAATTAAGTCCCATCACAAGGTCCTTATGGTTGCTCTGCCGTTTGATCAGTGCGCCAGCATTATCTGTTATACTAGCTGATAAAAAAACTGACAAAATATAATTAAGACCCTGTTTCCAGTTATCCAAACAATATCTATTTACCTAGATAATTATTTAATTAGCTCTATAAAAGTCAAATTTTCACTTGATTATAAAAGCCAATATACTGTGTGATATTGTTTGGCTCCATGTCCCAAATCTCATCTCAAATTATAATCTGCACATGTCAGGAGAACCTGTAATCCTCAGGTGTGGTGGGAGGGAGATCACTGGATCATGGGGTGGTTTTCCCCATGCTGTTCTTGTGATAGAGAGTGAGTTCTCATGAGATTGTAGAGAAGATCTGATGGTTTTATAAGCATCTGGCATTTCCCATGCTTGCACTTCTCTCTCTTGCTGCAATATAAATAAAGTCCTTGCTTCTACTTCGCCTTCTCCTATGACTGTAAGTTTCCTGAGGCTTCCCCAGCCATGTAGAACTGTCAGTTAATTAAAGCCTTTTTCTTTATAAATTACCCAGTCTTGGGTATTTACTTATAGCAGCGTGAGAATGGACTAATACACTGTGGATTTTGTCTAACCCATAAGGTAGCTGAAATAACCAGAATACAGAAAAGTCAAATGATTTGTAATTTACAGACATGGTTTCAAAAATTAGAAAGTGTCAGAGTTTCACAAATTTAACAATTTTTTTTTTTCCTGGTCACAGGGACTATGTTTGACATCAGAAACAAAACAAATGAGACAAGGGAGAAACTTTAGAAACTTTCTTCCTCAACAGGGTCACAGTCTCATGGAGTAAAGCAAACAGCAGACATTTAAAATACAGATTAGGTTAGGAGAGTCATACAAGTTATCTGAGATTGTAGAGAAGAGGCATCTATCTAAACCAAAGGGGCAGAGGATGGGGAAAAGTACTAGAAAATGTTCTTGAAAGATATGATATCCAAGCCAAATCTTAATGAGCCTCAAGAAACAAGTGGAAGTTGAAAGATAGTCAGTAGGTTTGGAGAAATACAAACTCTAAGGATAAGGGAGTCTGGAGGTGAAATAGGTCTTCAAAAGGTACTAAAACTAGGTAAATGGAGTTAGAGCACTGTGTATGAAGATTTGAGAGGCAGAAAATATTTGAAGAAACAATAGCCAAATATGCTATCATAAGTATGAACAAATGAAAATGAACAAGGTACTTTAAACATTAATACTGCAGATGATAGTGATGGTAGTATTGAACAACTTCTTCATAACTGCATTTAGGAAAAAAAATACTATTTGGCAGCAGATTAGAGATTAGAGGAAGTAAAAAGCTCAGTTAGGAGGGTTGTGGCAGCCAGAATTTCAAAATTACTCTAATGACCCTATCCTTTGTGTAATTTCTTACCCATATGTGTGGGTGGAAACTGTGAATATGATTAGATATCACTTCACTGATGATGTTGTCTTATATGCCAAAGGGATTTTGCAAATGTAATTAAGATTCTAAACCATTTGACCTTAATATAGGAAGATTATCTTGGGTGGGATGAACCTAATCAGGGAAGCCTCTGGGCTGTATTCTTGGCCAAAGAGATTTGAAAGTGAAGGTGATTTGATGAAAGAGAAATACTATGCTGCTGGCTTTGAAGATGGAGGAGCCACTTGGCAAGGAGCTGAGAGTGGCCTCTGGCTGAGAGCTAAAAACGGAGACCTAAGTGCTATAACTGCATGGAATTGAAACTCACCCAAACCATGTATGTTTAGAAAAAGATTTCAAGCTCCATGAAAATATGCAGCACAGATGTATTAGTTTGTTCCCACACTGCTAATAAAGACATACCTGAGACTGGGTAATTTATAAAGAAAAAGAGGTGTAATGCACTCACAGTTCCACATGGCTGGGGAGGCCTCATAATCATTGTGGAGGACAAAGGAGGAGCAAAGACTCATATCACATGGCAGCAGGCAGTAGAGCACGTGCAGGGGAACTGCCCTTTATAAGACCATCAGATCTTGTGAGAGTTAGTCACTATCATGAGAACAGCATGGGAAAAACTCACTTCCATGATTTAATTACCTCCCACTGAGTCCCTCCCACAACATTATGAGAGCTACAATTCAAGATGAAATTTGGGTGGGGACACAGTCAAATCATATCACCAGATGACACCTTGATTTTAGTATTATGAAATCTCAGCAGAGAACTGAGGATGCCATGTCCTTATTTCTGAGCTGCAGAACCATGAGCTAATAAGCGGGTTTTGTTTCATGCTGCAAAAATTATGGAATTTATTACACAGTAACAGAAAACTATTTCAAAAGAGATAAATTATTCAAAGAGGAAATTTACTTTATGTTATGACTTAAAATACTTTCTGGAGTCATTTAGAGTCATATTTAGAAGCACTTTATAAATCATGCAAAAATTAGTATTAGTCTCATCACTCATTAATAATAAAATAAAACAGAATAAAAATTTACCCAGTTAGTTTGCTCAAATATTTACTAGATTTTTGGCTATTTCTACAGGCGAATCACCTTTAAGTTTGAGTATTAGTGAAGTTTTAAACCATAACTTCATGTACATCTGCCCCTCTCTTTCTTCTAAAATCTCCCCTCTACAAAAATATTTCTATGTCAAAACTTTTACTGCTTTTTGCTCAAGGACCTGGATTACTGATCACCCTTTTTCATTTCTGTAGTTAAAATAATAAGTATTGTTTTCAACCTACTATAAAAAATTTTCTTTCTATCATTACAAGTTACTTTTTTTTTTTTTTGAGACAGAGTCTCTCTCTGTCACCCAGGCTGCAGTCAGTGGCTCAATCTTGGCTCACTTCAACCTCCACCTCCCGGGTTCAAGCAATTCTCCTGCCTCAGCCTCCTGAGTAGCTGGGACTACAGGTCGTGTCACTATGCAGACTAATTTTTTGTATTTTTGGTAGAGACAAGGTTTCACCATATTAGCCAGGATGGTCTCAATCTCCTGACCTCATGATCCACCCCCCTCAGCCTCCTAAAGGCTGGGATTACAGGGGTGAGCCACCATACCCAGCCTACAAGTTATTTTTCAAGTAATACTCCTTTTGAATTTTGCTATATAAGGATAAATTTTAAGACTTTTTTTTTTAGATGGGTGCTCCTTCTTCACTTTTCCACCATCCTTAAACTTACTTTCACTGCAAAATGAATAAAAGAGAATCAACAAATACAAATAACACAGAATTAACCTAGAGAAAAATCTTTTCCTAATTTCTGCTTATTTTTATTTTATTTTATAAACACATTATTATTATACGAAGTTTATATATGGAATGGTCACCTTAACAATTTATGTAGATTGAAAGGCATATTAATTATTTCTACAATGTAATATAAGTGAAACTATTTACTGAAACATGACAAAGATTTTATTCAATAACAGTCTCAGATAATGTATTCTAACATTTATATTTAGTGATGATTTATGGAATAATATTTATCTATTTCTTGACACATATTTTTCTTAACAACCTGTAAATTAATAATAGAATGCTACTATTCTAAGATAGCAGGAGTATACTACTCTAAGAAGCTATTTCTTGGGTTTCCTTTATAATAAAAATCTTTCTTCCCTATTGTTAGTTGTTACCAATGCAAATTTCCTATTCTGTACCAAATATTTTGTTTCATTTGGACATTACCAGCAAATGAAATTTTTCTTAAGTTTGGCATATATTTTAATTCCATGCCAAAAAGGTTTCATTCTCTGGAAATATCAGACAGACATTTTTATGCATGAGAAATAAAATCATTGTTAGAATTTATTACCTAGAAGAAATATAGTAGGCTAGAGATTTTGAAATAAGTAATAAAAATATGAATAAAAGAATCTGGAAGGGTAATATTTTAAATATGTAATTAAATACCACATTTGTTATTCCTTTTACTTTTGAGGTGAATGTGCTTTTAGATTGTTACTTTGGTCACTATAATCCATTTTATCAATAGGTTGTCACTGTATTTAGACATCTGGAACCCATCACACTGAAAAATCACCAATGCTCAAAACTAATAAATGAGGGTTTACTGTGAAGAATAAACATTAAGAATATGATTCTGGCTTTGTTATAGTAATTGTGTGATGAAAAGTATTTGGTTGTATACCCTTTGCTGCCTGAAGAATTATTATTGTCTTAAAACCTTCAATATAATCAAGCATTTACTCAAAATTCTATTTGTATAAATTTTTAGCAACTTTAGACATGATGATGCCCTCCCCATTCCCTAAAGTATGAATAATATGGTAAGAGTATTCTAACTTTAACAAGAAGTCTTGAGTGAGAGACTCCATGTAATTAGCTTCTAAAATTTTGGCCTCTGTACTTCAGGAAACCACTTAAAACAAGAGAGCTTTTTAACTGCTCTCAACAGAATACCATTCTGCTTTTATCTCTGGAGAGGATTTCCCTATAATTCTAGCACTTCAGCCAGATTGTTTGCACATGGCTGAGCAGAAATAACATATATTTTTACATCGGCATATTTAATATCACAGGTTCTTCAATGTACTGACACAATGTTGGCAGTATTAACAATATAGACATCATTAGCTTTCCAAAAGATCCATAATTGAAAAGTCAGACCGCTGAAAAATGTCACCTTGTGTGTACCATGCTAAGGGAATAAAGCTTAGCATAAATCCTTGAAAGGGCAAATAAAAACTCAATTATGGCCTGCATGGAGTCCATAGGCCCTCAATTCCATTTAGCCTCAGCATGCCGTTTGGAATTTCCATCTCTGATCAACTAGTTCTACAATATTTGCAAGTACAGCTCCATTTCCATCCAGCCTACTCCTCTGTCCTAGCCAAGTGAGAAAGTGAAACACTTACTAGATATGTCTGCAAGTTGTATGTTTCAATATATTAAGGTTGCAAGTGTAAATATTTGTGAGTCTAGGAAGAAAAGTGACATGTTACAAATTAATTTGTTTCCTAGAAGCAGAATTCCTGACACAATAACTCTGCTGACTCAAGTTATTTTAACCTTTCAGTTTAAAAATTATACCTATAAATTTAAACATATTCTAAAGGGAAAACAATTGCTTTCAAGTAAAAAATTAAGTTCTTACTTTCTTTTCCTGACTTTCTTTCTCTCCCCACATTCCCTTTTTCTCCATATTTCACTCCCTTTTTGGTACCTACAGACTGTGCTTTTGAAGGAGGGGGTGTAGGGGGAAACTAAGCCTTTCAAATTAAAAAACGAAACGAAAATACCACAGATTCAAAGTTCTTCTCCCATAAGCTCCCACTCAGACTGCTTTAAGCCAAAACCTAGTTGCTACTTTGGTTGAACGTGAACCTCTGGAGACAAGCATGGACTTGAATACGAGGTGGGCTTGTGTGGGATGGGACTGAGTGGGCTCATAGCTCAAATCTGTAGTATGTTTAAAGGAGGGGTTGGAACTGTCTATGTGCTATTAATTTAACTTTAGAAGATACTAGTGTTTACTTTTAAAAGTCAGATTTCCATATTTTTTTCCTATCCAGGCTTATTTTAAGCATATCTAAAATCCAGGAACCATGACTTAAATATGAGCTTAAGTATTGTGATTTTTTTTTCCTGGCACTGAATATTTAAAGGGGTTCCTGAAAAAAAATCAGAATATATAAGCAGAATGTATGAGGTTTTTTTGAATTGTATATTTTAATAAATATAATAAATCTTTGGATTCAATTATCCCTTGAGCCCAATCATTTGGGGTACAACTGACAATGTGAACAAAAATTCTGGAGTCAGACTGCCTCGGTTTGAATCTCAGCTTTTCCATTTATTAGCTATTTGTGTGGTTGGAACATATTTGTGTCTCTTTTTCTTTGTCTATAAAAGGGTAATGATAACTCCTTTCAAGTAAAAGATAAGGATCATCCCCCATCTCACGTGTTTGTTTTGAAGGTTAAATAAGTCATCTAAAGAGTGGTTCTCAGCCATGGGTGATTCTCCACCACAGCCCCAACTCCCAGCCGAGGTGACACTGGCCATGCCTGAAAACACTTCTGTTTGTCGTAAATGGTGTGTTTGCATATGTGCCACTGGCATTTAATGGACAGAGGCCAAGGACGCTGCATATCCTAAAATGCACAGGATAGCTCCCACAAGAAAGTTTCCTCCCACGCCATTTGCCACCTGAACTGAGTTTGAGAAACCCTGACTGCAATCACTTGACACAATGCCTCACACCAAGTAAATACTTTTCAAAAAGTTAAATCTTATTTGGAAAATGTTAAAGTTTATTTACTTCTACTGAATGTATACAACTTTTTCTATGACTTGTCATTTACTGTTTTCATATTTTCCTTTGAGAGTTAAATCTGACAGTCTGCAATTTCCGAAGCCACTGACTTCAGGGTGAAACTACTCCAATATTTTTCATTTTGCCCCAGAGAAACACATTTACAGAACTAGAATGGATTTCAACCTAGTAACTGCTATCTCTGGCTTCTGCCCTGATGCCCTGTACTACTAAATACTTCACAATTATATATACTACACAACAATGAAAAAGAGAAGTTAGGCAGATGTTCGACTAATTTAATTTTGCACTCTCCTTATTGATATACAAATTCAGGAATAAGACACCTGGAAAGGATGAGGATAAAGAGGAATGGTACCTATATACAATAAATTCACTTGCATTACCTGGAACAAATGACTGAGAAAAGATAGGCAGTCTTTATAAACGAGAGTTGATTTTTTAGTTGAGATATTATATCAGTTAGGGTTCTTGATTGCAAGGGACAGAAACTGACTGTAGTCTGGGCTGAAATGATCATATTAGAAGGGTATCTGATAGCTTGCACAATATATAGGGACCCCAAAAAAGAGGGGGAGGAGAAACCAGGAAGGAGAAGCTGCAGGAAAACAGCAAGACTGTCATCCCCAGAGCAGTCCGGTTGGGGACTGCTGTCCTGCATAGGGCTTTCTTGGAACACAGAAGGCAGCAGCTGCTGGACTCTCAATGGCACAGCTATCTCTTGGCCATACCAAGATTACAAAGTCCATACTAGGTCAAATGCTCAAGGAGTTACTGCCAGAAACAAGAAGACAATATATGACCATTAGACTTCCACGACAGGAGATGAAATAAAATCATACGGTTCCGACTTATTAGATAACTATCTCAAGAGAAGCCAGCCTAAACAGTCGAGGTTTCAAGATGTAGTTACAGGACTACTTCTGGGAATATCATTCAGAATCCAGCTGTTGCCAGTTCATTAAATGTGTTCCTTGGGAAGGGGAGAATTCCTCAAAGATTGTATGAAGGAGTTGTGGTTTGCATTGATTGTATTTTTAAATTAAGGATTTTCCATTTGAGCAATTTGTATTGTTGCTTTTAAATCTGTAGACATGGACCAACATGTTTTAAATTTAAAAGGACCTAGATTCTTTGTTAAATGGGAATTTCACATTGGGCGAAAGGTTGGCAGAGTTTGACTAACCACTCAAAGACATGAGCCTGCACATGCTGCTGACTCAGAGAAATAAAAGAGGCTCAGAAGGCCTTCAACACTAAAATGTTATTTTCCTTTCCCATGTAATCTCAGTATACAAAAGCCTATATTAAAGTTTTTCTACCAACTATAAAGTTTATACAGTACATTGCTAACAGATGTAACTGCTAGACAAATAACACACTCATAAACCATTTTTAAAGTTGAAAATGTATCTCCCAGGTAATAGTAGCTATGACCATGGCCAAGGGAGTACACGTCTATCATTAATCTCGCTGGTAACATTAAAATGACCTTTACACAATTTTTAAATACATTTGTCAAGAGTAAGCAAAGCCTAGCATTTAGATTGCAGTTTCAAAGGGCAATTCTCCCAGATAGGTGATTACTAATTCCTCTTGGAAGAAAAGTAGCAGAATTGAACTTTTGTATGCTAGCAGTGGAGGGAAAACGTTTGTTTTTGTCATACAAAGTCTAATTTACAGAGTCCTATAGTTGGATTTCTTTATCATTTTGTGTTTTGAAATTTTTCTAATGCTAGGATGCATCCCATATTTACCATTAGTACCTATATTCTTGGCACTGTATTGCTGGTTCTTCATAACTTGTTGAATGTTTTAGCAACTGTAGTTTCTTGATATGTGGCTATATTTTTCTCAATCCATTGTATTGCCTTAAATATTTTATACATAGTTTTAAAACATTATCTTCTCTAGTTATTCCAATATCTGATATACCAATATATCAAATTGTTTTATATGGTTTTATTATCTACGGACCACGACAACTTGGATTTTGTTTTGCTTTTGGGGTTTTAGGGGCATGTATTTGGCATTTGGTAATAATTAAATCTAGGTGTTGGCTTTAATTTTGGAAAAGCCTGAGCTAGTAGCTTAAGAATCTCCAGAGAAGAACTGAGATTGCCTCTGCTAGTACTAAAGAATGCTAACAACCTAGAACTTTAAATTGATGTCTCAACGTGAGGGTTCCTGACCTGTTTAGGTAGTATAAATTGATGAGGTCTGCCGATGCTTATCATGTATGGAAAATGCTATTCTTACCCCAACCAGGACTATAGCAGAGGCAAGCAGGTCTCTTTCCGGTTCCATTTGTGAGCGTATTTGCTGTTATAGCTAAGACTGTCATTGAGTTTATAGTATTTTAGATATTCTCAGCTTTGTGCAGGGCTTTCAGGTTGTTTAGCTGTATGTCTTGTGAAGACCCACAATGATTGGTCACTAATTATCTCAAAACTTAACAATAACAATATTATCCTCAGGATGATAACACTTCTGTTTACTTACTACTCTGGTTTCAGCCCAAGGGGTGTGTGTGTGTGTGTGTGTGTGTGTGTGTGTGTGTCCTAATGTGAATGTTCTGAGGATACCAGAAAATTAGGCTTGCTCTTTTATATTCAGGAAAAAAAGTTAAATTAATATTATTTCTATCTCATTAATTATGATACTTCAGTGTTTCATGTAAGTACTGATTTTATGACTACTTTATCAATTATACACATAGGAAAATAAAAGTTACTGCTAATGTATCCATATAACTTTCTTCAAGTGTTTTAAAAATTATTTTTAGTATGATTATTGATGCTATATCCTTTTCTGCATAGAAATTCATCTGTTAGGTGTTCACTGTGGATTTCATCCTTATTCATTGCTTTGGTGGATATATTTGTGTCCTCTATCCCAAATGTGTATGTTCACATGCTAACCCACAAGGTGACAGTATTAGAGGTAGGGCCTTTGGGAGGTGATTAGATCATAAGGACAGTGTCCTCATAAGTGATCTAGCCCAAGGGAGCTCATTAGCCTCTTCACCATGTAAGGAGGAAGTGAGAAAGTGCCATCTATGACCCAGGAAACTGGCCCTCACCACATACTGAATCTGTGTCTCAGTCTCAGACTTCCAGCCTCTAGAACTCTGATAGATTTCTATTGTTCATGAGCTACCCAGTCGAAGTTATTTTGTTATAGCAGCCTGAATGGATTAAGTCATTATTATATAGTGGTACACTATGTTGTTTATTGCTTTTTCCTTTGGATTTTACCTTCTCTGACATATTAATATTGTGACTCCTGATTTATTTTTGGTTTTTATTTGCTATACGTTTTCTATCTTTTTTTTCAATCACTCCAAGTTGGTTTGTTTTAGGTGATTCTCTGGTACACACTATGTAGATGAATATTTATAATGATATAAATGGAAGTATTATTTCAATCAATGAGTTTAGTCAATTTATATTTTTAGAAAATTAATTGTGTTTCAACTTAGTTCTGCTCTTTTAAATAATTATTCTGTTTATTTTGTTTTTCAAGCAATATCTTATTTATTTACTGACCCTTTTGTTTGCTTATTGTTTTTGGGGTATGTGTGTGTGTGTGTGTATGTGTGTGTGGCTGTGCACGTGTGGCTGTGTGTATTACGCTGTCTGTATTATTTTTCTGAGGTTTAGCTTTAAAATCAGGAGTAGATTCAGGTTTTGTGGGTTCTAAAGATTACACAATTAGAGGGAACATCTTCAATAAAAAGAATAAAAAGTAATAAAACAAAAGTAACTAGGCAAGTAAAAAAAAATTCTTTAGAATTAAGAAAGGAGTCATAGCAAAGTGTAGAAGGGGTCTGTGCAAAAGAGGCGCCTTGCAGCTTAAGCTTCATTAACTTTATGATAAATATGCCAGAGTTTATTGCTTATCATTTTAGTAATACACTCAGGTTTTTGTATTTTAGGCAGGGTTTATGAACTCTCCACAATAAGCAATGATGTCATTGCTTCGTCCTTCCTCTTTTTTTTCTTCCGCATGATTTTAGCTGATTATGTTATTTATCTTTGATTTTGTAATTTTATTCTTTAATTTTTTGATAATAAATTCTCTCTAGATTTTTATACAGGAAGATTAGGAAAATAGTATACATATACTATTTATACTTTCCTCTTCTCTTTTTAAAACTGAATATTATTATATCATTTTGGCCTTGTCAGGTTTATAACACTGATATTTCTTCCTGTAAATATAATTCCCTGGGCCAGGCGTAGTGGCTAACCCTTGTAATCTCAGCCTTTGGGAAGCTGAGGCGGGTGGATTATGAGGTCAGGAGATTGAGACCATCCTGGCTAATATGGTGAAACCTCATCTCTGTGAAAAATACAAAAAATTAGCCAGGCGTGGTGGCATGCACCTGCAGTCCCAGCTACTTAGGAGGCTGAGGCAGGAGAATCACTTGAACCCAGGAGGCAGATATTGCAGTGGGCCGAGGTCACACCACTGCACTCCAGCCTGGTGACAGAGCAAGACTCTGTCTCAAAAAAAAAAAAAAGAAAGAAAAAATTCTTCTGTTTATTCATATTCGCCACTGTGCATGATTCATTTACTGTTGTTTCTCAGTTTATATCATAGTTGATTAAAGTTGATTCTCTGTAAATTTCTGTAAGAAAATTTCTGAGAACAATGTTCTCTGAATTTTCTCTAAGCTCAAAATGTTTTTTGTTGCTTTCTTTTGTAAATACAGATATAATGCTTCTGTTTTATGTATGTATGAGTAGACAGAATGGTAAAAGGGTTGATATGAGAGTTTAGATCGAAGATAGTTAAGATAAATTTCTAGGTAGAGCCAGGAGAAGCAAAAACTAAAAATGTGTGATATATGTAGGGGACAGAGAAAAACAATCTGGCTAGAATGAAAAGTAAAGGGCGGTGTGATTATCCTGAAATCCTAGCAGACGGCATTGGTTGTAGTTTGGTAGGCAATAGAGGTTCTTGCAGGATGAATTCTCTGCTGGACAGATTGACAACAGAAGGTCACCTGGTGGTCTAGATGTGAGTAACTGGATGATGGTGGTTGTAGACAAAATGGAAGAGAAGCTGTGATTCCGAAAGAGATCTCAAAGACAAATGAGCAACTTTGGTGATTAATTGTTCCTTTAAAAGGTTGAGAAGAAGGGGAATTTTTAAAATTGCCAATATTTCTTACATTAAAGAAAAGAACATGGTGTTGCTTACAGGTTTCTACAGTTTGAGGCAATTAGTAAATGATGAATTCAACATCTTACATGTTACATTGTAGGTCACAATGGGATGTCCAAATGTTGAATTTTCTGTGATTTCTGCACAAAATTATACTGTTCTTACTTGATTCAGAGTTAAAATAACAAAGATATTTTATTGGCAATTGTGAAAATTAGTTGAAAAAATAAAGTTCTAGCAACCAGCCTGTCTCAAGAAAATACAATCAAAAGACACAGGACAGTCAGTTCACATTTTTATTTTTGAGGCCATAGGATATCTTCTTTCCAAATATGTTAGAGTTTGATATTAAGCTTAGAGTTCCCAAAATTAGAATTATAGCTAAGTGTGGGCATTGATGAACAATATTTCGGTTTATCACTATTTTATCAGTCAAATAAATGAAAGGCATTCAATAGTTTTTATTAACTTGCATTACAAAATCCCTATTTATTTATTACTGAAAAAAGTTGAATATATATAAGCCAAATAAAGAAAAGATTTAATGGCTCAATTTATTTTGCTAACTTGGTTAATTAATTGTTAATAGCAGCATCAGTTAAACAATAGGAAGCACAAATAATTCTAGTAATTCAATTCCCAGAGATTCCCTAATATAGCATAATTTAGGTTCTTTAAGGAAGAACCCTCTGCAGAGTGTCAAAAATATGAGTGAAGCAACAGCAGTGTAATTTTTGAGAGTTAAAAGTACTGTAATCAATTTTGTGATTTTCCCACCAAGGATTGATTTGTATAATTACTACTATTATTACTGTTACTTGGAATTTAATAAATGATACCTCGAATCTCTGTCTCATAAATCTGCTTAGCTTCTAGTATAAACAAATTTCAGCACCAGTTCTTATACTTTCTTTTCAATTATAAATTTTTCAGAAAAAAAATTTTATCTAATGTTTTTACTTGAAATTTTCTCTAGATTGTGAATTGAGGCTTTTAGTCCTAGGATTTTATTCTTATTTTGCATTCATTTTTGTGTAAGGTCATACTGGAGACAATTTATGTTGCATTTAGACTCTGCAACAAATTCAACGCATTATCTGAGATTATTTCTATAGTAAATGAAAAAAAAGGAATATGGTCCTTGTGATGGATGGTTGGTGTCATTATGAATATAACTATTATTATTTTACATTTAATGAAAAGTAGTTTTCTTCCAAAAAGAGAAAGGTGCTTAATAAAGTCATATATAATTTGCCACTATTATTCACATAAGGCCATGCTGGGAAGAAAATACCGAAACCACCCACTGGCTGTGATTGAAAAGACCTCCTGACTCTGCATCTGTTAATGTTTATGAAAGTGAAAATGCCAATGCTTCCTTTGTCTCTTCCTACAAATTTCAGATACATATTTTGAGTTAAGGAACCATACTAAGGGATGAAAAGAGAGATTCGGCATTCATTTTTGTAGTGCTGGAAAAAGAAGAAACTAAGCAGAATGTATTCATGTATTTTCCATGCATTTTGATTCAAACACAATCATCTTTATTTCTAACAAAAGCATCTTTGTAATAAAAAACGGCAGTTTATAATTTTGCCTTTTAAATGAACATTTTATTCTGGAATAATTTTAGATTTGCAGAAAAGTTGCAAAGATAGTGTAAAGGGATTGCAAAATGTACCCCTCAGCCAATTTCCTTACATTAGTACATTAATGTTAACTATATTCCAGACTTATTTGAATTTCATCAGTTTTGAATGCCATAATTCCCTCTCAGTGTTCTAGGATCCAATCAAGGGTTCCACACTGCATTTAGTTGTCAGGTCTTCTCAGTCTCCTCTGCTCTGTGAATATTTCTCAGTGTGTTTTTTGTGAGCTTGACAGTCTTAGATAGTTATGTTCAGCTATTCCGTAGAATGTTCCTCAACCTGTATTTGTTGTATGTTTTTTTCAGATAAGATTGGGATTATGGGTCTTAAAAAATACTAATGAGATAAAGTACCATTATTGTCACATCATATCAGGTGTTACATGACAGTCATGTGAAATCACTAACAATGTTAATCTTAACTATTTGGATAAAGTAATGTTTATGAGGTTAATCCACTAAACACTTGCTTTTTTTCCCATTCCCTACTCTACTCTTTGGCAGCAAATCACTAAGCCCACCCTCAAGTCTAGGGGGTACTATGGGAATTAAGCTCCTCCACCTACATATATTATTTGAAATTATGTAAAGAAGATTTGTCTCCCTCTCTGTTTGTTTATCCATCATTTATTTATACCACTATGGAATAAGGTATATTTATTTTATTCTTTACTTTATAATCCAATAACACATTATTTATTTTTTGCTTAAATTTTTTGTTGCTTTGACAATTGGAATCTTTCATGTGAGTTTCTTCATCTTTTTGACAGTACTATCTTTTTGTTTTTGAGTACGTTCTTACTTTTTGGTACTACAAGATGCGTAGGCTCATCTTGTGTTTTTCTTGTCCCAACCCTAGAACCAGCTGTATATGCTGTCTTTCAATAATGAATGATACGTAGAAACCAAGATCTGGGCTTTGAGTATGTTTGTTACCACTGGGATGTCATTGCTTAAAGACTCTCATCATAAAGGGAAAATATACATATGTGTAATAACCAATAAATACACACATGTAATTAGCTCTGTATATATCCATCTGTACTAGGACATACATGTTTATTAGTGACAGGAAGGATTGCTTTTTTAAGTTAAAAATATATGCATAGAAAACAACTATGTTGATAACAAAAAATAATTTTTAAAATCATGTTCGCTTACTTTGAGAGCTTGAGGAAACATTCCCATGTTTAAATATCAGCATGTTTAAGAGGGAGAACTAGTTCTGTGTGAAACTAAGAATAATAGCATATATAAAGTATCTGAATATCTATAAGTTAGGTTTTAGTTTTATTTGGGTAATTGTGTAAAAAGAAATTAACTTATTCTTGCATATGTATGTTGAACATCTATAAAACATGTGGTATGGGTTCAAAGACTGTCATGCTATGTGGATTACAAATTGATATATTTTTTAGGATGAACACCACAGAAGAGAAAGTCGGAGGGCCACAGAATTTCATTTGTAGGAGAAATTTCAAATAATCTTTAAATCCAATACAGTGTCTTTACAGTTGCTATTAAAGTCATATTATGTTATTCTTCTGCTCAGAATTATCCAATGGCTTCTCTTTGCATTTCAACACCTATAAGGCTCTGTGTAATCTCACCCTCTATCAACTTTGTGTCCTCGTCCTTGCTAGTATCTGTAAGGCCGGTTGCCTTGCTGGGAGCTCGGACGCACCCCCCCGCAGCCCCCGCTCCTTTTTTCCCTTTTACAAGCCCCGAGCAAGCTCAGACATGCTCGGGCACGTTCCCTTCTCCCTTGCTCGCACAGCCTGGTTTTCTCTTAAAGAGCCCAGTATGCAAACAAGGTGCTGCAACCATAGCTTCTTAATAACCAATAGCAGCCAAGTCTTAACAACCAATAGCAGCCAAGTTTTAACAACCAATAGCAGTCAAGTCTTAACAACCAATAGCAGGCAAGTAATTCCAACCAACAACAAGCCAAGTCATAGGTCAAGGCTTGTAACTTACCCAATAGCAGTCTTGCTCTCCCTCAACCAATCAAGCTGTTTCACTCCCTATAAAACCCCCTGTCTAAGAGGAGTCCATGCGACTTCTCCGGCCCCTCCTGTCCGGACCGCAGAACCTCACCCGGGAGGCTGAATAAATTCCCTTGCATTGGGTTATTTTGGTGCTGGCCTCAGTTTCTTCGTTTTATCCTCAGAAACAAATCTTACAGTGTCAACATTCTTGACTCAGGGTCTCTACATTTGATCTTTTCCTTGTCCAGAATGTTTCTCTCAGATATAACCAGATATCTGATCTCCATGTAATACAAGCTTTATAAGGGCAGAGATTTTTGTCAGTTCTATTCTCTACTGTCTACCAATTACCTACCTATATAATATCTGACACATAGTAGGTGGTCAATGAATCCTTAAGTTTAGTTAAATTGAAAAGAAATCTTTATTAAGCAGCATATTATACAAGTACTGGACTCTACCAGTTATATTAGAATTGAGCTCAGTACTTCTCTTGACATACAGAGATCCATTTAATCACAGTATCATATCATCCTGGTGTCATCATAAAGGACTTTTGGTGTCACACAATCAGTGAATAGATATTCATTTTATTATATATACCTCTGAGAGACAAAATGTTCAGGATATTGTAGGTGATGCAGGAAATATAAGAGAAGTAAAATAAATTGTTATTGTCTTCCAATTAAAGGGATAAGACATGAACTCAGGAAATCTATTACACCAGACAGAATAAAGTCATGTAACGCACTGCGCTGTGTACGGCAAGCTACCCAGGAATGGAGAGGGAGACCAGGGCTGGCCCTTTAACAATGGATATATGTAGGATGACCAGAAAGAAGAAAGTAAACACTTCAGAAACAGGGACAGAACAAAGGAATATCACAACCAAATACATTGTTATTTTCTTCAGTAGCTACAGAATAAACAATGACTTGTTTTCATTAATGTATTTTTAAGAACTTATTTAAGAAACTAGGACATATTTTGACACATTCTAAAGTAAACTATTATTACCTGAAATGAATAGATTTATGCTTTTTATAGGCATGTTATTAAAATAAGATTAGCAAGTAAATATTATGTCAAGGTTCACTCATCAATTAAATTTTCAAGTACGATAAAAGAATATTATTTCACATATTTTTATGTCTCCAGAGAATACATTTGCTATTGGAAATAAGAAAACAAAAAATTAAAGTCCTTCCAAATAGCAATGAATTTATCTTTCCATCTCAGACCACAGATAACATGATAATAAAACATTAAAAATATAAGCTATGATTCTTAATATCAAACTACCAAATCATTCACATTTCTAAAAAAGAAAGCTCAGAGGTCAGTGAGATTTGATTTGTCATACAAATCTCTCAATTAAAACTAAGGAGACTTTAATTCTCTGGAAAGTCCATGAGCACAATAAACAAAGAAATGCCGTAACTTTAAAATAATAATAATTTCGTGAATCTACAGTTTTACTACTTCAGAGACTTGCGAGAGTACCCAGATTTTTGCAGCAACCTTTGACTTTGTATCAACGAGTTTAATTAGAGACTTAGTTGGAAAAAATAACTTGAATTTATAATAGATTTTCCCAGAATTGTTGAGAAATATAAGGAATGCACAGAGGGTCAATTGAAGCATCTCGAATCTTTGAATAGGCATTTTTTATCCAAGGTCTCTAATAAAAGCCTCATTACGTTTTTAAAAACATTGACATCAGACGGGATTTTATTTCTAGTGTTACTAATTTCAGGGCATGATGGGTTTGAAAACAAAGATTGTTTTTTAAAGGCAGATTTTGATAAACTCGTGGAATGAAGAACTCTGTAAGTATGGACAGGGCTGTGAACTAAAAAAAAAGTCTATTTCCTGCTTTTAAAGGCTAGATAATTCACGGTTGGTTAGCCAGTGATTCTACTGTTTTCACACTACTGGCTGAGGATTTAAAAATCAAGCTATCCTTGCTTTGATGCTTTCTAAGAAATATTTCTGTACTGTTATTTCTAGTAGTAATCATGATACTGAAGGCTTCTCATGCACCTATTTTATTTTCAATCTCCTGACATTGGAACAGTGATCACTATGTTGGTGATAAATGTACCCAAGGAATGCAAATATTAAATATTTTCCTGAATGTTTTGTGTGAAGTTGTGATAGAGGGTTTTAACATGTCATATATTAAAATGTCATTAAAATATTTTAAAAACGTACTTCTTTCTCATAGTTTCTGCCTGTGCAAACCATTTCATTGCTATCTTTTCTCTTTCATTTCTACACGATCTCCTTTATTGTCTTCTCCAGCAACTAAACACACACTGGGGTTGCATTTTCTCCTCAACAAAACAAAGGGTCAGCAATTTTGGCCAACCAGAGACTCTGCTGCTCCTCAGTCATGTCCTTGGAAGAGCCTGTCTATTCTCTCATTTAGCCTGTGTGCCTGTCCTTCTTTATAAGATCACCATCACCATCACTATGAATAAAAGAACAGCAACAGGATCTATTTTTTTTTCTGCATGTGTCTTTTAATGGTCTCAATAAACAAACCTTAACCATATTTAATTTCTAAAGTGAAATTAATTCTTTAATATGAATGACTTCAAGACAAAGTAGAAATTTAACAACCTGTAATCATAATTTACTAATCATAGGAAATTACAATTAGAAATATAAATTTTATAGCTTATAAATATAATAATAGCAATACACTGAGATAAATGAAAACATCCAAAGTGGTGCTGTTTCAAAAATTTGTGTGGGATGTAAAAAAGTACTCTGGGTGGAATTATGTCAAGGATTTCTTCATAAAAATGTAGCGAAAGAATCAAAATGCATGCGGGAAAAACAATGTGGCACTGAATTCATTATTGCATGCGTACAGAATTCTTTTAAAAATGCTATTAAAAATTGCCAGTTTTTCGAAGTGGTTGAACCCACTTAAATTCCCCATATTAATTTATTAGAAATATAGTTAGTCCACATCCTTGTCAATGTTTATTATTATCCATTTGCATTATAATTTTTCTTTAAGTTACCATTATATTTAAATTATAATTACCATTATAATTTAAAGATAAATTATAATGCAAATGGCTGATAGAAATATTGGTAGAATTGTGCGGTAGAATTGCCTGGGGAAGCTGTCTGATCCTAGAATTATCTTTATAGGAAAGTCTCAAATCACAGATTAAAATTTTTGACTATTTCATTTTTTATTCATTCCTTCCTCCATTGGCAAATTTTGCACTTTTAGAAATTTGTCTTGTTTAATCTAAAATTTTAAAATTTATTGGCATAAATGTATCTCATATATGTTTTATTATCATTTAAATGTCTCTAGGATCTATATTGAGCTTATTTTTTCCATTCCTGATATTAGGAATTTGTGTTTTCTGTTTTTATTCTTGACAATATATCTTTGCCAATTTTATTTGTCTTGTCAAAAAACAAACTTCTAGCTTTGTTGATCTTCCGTATTGTGGTCTGTGGTTTGGTTATTTTCTTTTTGTTTGTTTTCCCATTTTTTTCTGCTGTTTTTATCTTGTTTATCTTTGTGGAGTGGAAATTAAGGTATTTAATCTTTATCATATATGAATTATTTTTAAATGTGAAGAATTGTTAGTTTCTTCATATCTAACTTCTTATTTCCTGCATGAACTTTAACATATCTTCATTCAGAGATTCTTAAAAGCCCCAACTACTCCAGGAATAATGGCTATTTCTCTGCTCTTGTCTTATTATTCCTTTCTTTTTGCAGTCTTTGGATTTCATTAGATATTTTATTTCATTTGGATTTTATTTGTGAATTGAATGCTTAGATTATAGATTTTTAGACTTTAATTCTTTTCCAATGTAGAAATTTAAGATAATGAACTTTTCAAAGAGGACAATCTTCAATACATCCATGTTTTGATATTTGTGTTGCCTTCAAGTCAAAATATGTTCTAATTTCAATTGTGTTTTGTTTTTTGGGGGCATGGACCATTTAGAAAAGTACTGGATGATTTCTAAACATGTGGGAACACTCTAGTTATCTTTTGCATGTTACAGGTAAAGGAAACAAAGCCTCCAATTTAAAACTTGTCATGGAGGAAAAACACCAATATACATGTAACTTACAAGAAATATAACTTAAATATAAGCATGCAAAGGGGTGAAAATATAAGAACGGAAAATGTGACCATTCAGATAGTACTAAAATAAAGCTGGTGTAAGTAGACTAGCAAAGAAGACTTTCATGCCAGAAGCATAAGTGATAATGAGGACATTTCATAATAATCAAAAACAAAATCTATTTTCTTATGTTTAGCTAATTTCCACTAATTTCTTACATATTCTGCAAGATTGCCATTCTTTCAAATTTGTTAATTAGTTTTATGGACTAGCAAATGATTAAATGCCTCTTTATCAGTTCATGAGAAAAGGATTTCTTTTTTTTTTTTAGTTATTATGGGGACTCAGTAGGTGTATATATTAATGGGGTGAGAAACGAATTTTGAAATCCCTCATTATGATTTTATATTTGGTTCTTTTTCCTTTTTTTTTTTGTTTTTAGTTTTACTTCATATGTTTTGAATTTTTCTCATTACAAAGTCAGAACGGCTATATATTCTTGGTAGATTTTGTTTTTGATTATTATGAAATGTCCTCATTATCAATTATGCTTCTGGCATGAAAGTCTTCTTCGCTAGTCTACTTACACCAGCTTTATTTTTGTACTGTCTGAATGGTCACATTTTCTATTCTTTTATTTTCACTCCGTTTGCATGCTTATATTTAAGTTATTTCTTGTAAGTTACATGCATGTTGGTATTTTTCTTCCACAAGTTTTTAATTGGAGCCTTTATTTCCTTTACTTGTAACATAATAATTATTTTGTTTAATTTTTCAAATACACTACTGAGTTTTAAATTTAATTTATTTTCCATTTTTGCATTCTTTTGAAATTGTTTGCATTCTCTTGCCATTTTGTTTTTCTAGGTCTACTTGAGCTTTTTTGTTTTACTTTCGGTCAACACAGATATTGCAAAACAGACGCTTTTCTTATAAGGTCTAATATAAATCAAATATACTTCTAGAAAAATGAAAAGACTTTAGAACTCTACTTCTATTTTTTTCTAATTATGTGTTCTTATTATATTTTAATATGCTATGTACATTATACTCAAAAAGTCATCGATGTTATTTATGCTGTGAATTTTTATTAAAGTTTATCCAGGTAGTTAAATTTTCCATTGCTTTTCACTCTTTTGTCTACCTCAAGCTGCCATTGTGGGTCTTTTCCAAATGCCAAATACGACCTTTAATGAAGGTCTTTTGATGACAAATTCGATTTTTATCTCAAAATCTCTTTATTTCATCTTTACTTTTGAAGCAAAGTTTTATTGAATATAGAATGTTTGGTACATTTTTCAGCATTAAACCTAACATTCTCCAAACTGATTATTTCACTTACTTCTATTGAAACTCTGTTTTTGTTTTTGTTTCTGTTTGCTCCTTTGAAGATAACATGTCTCTTTTTTCCCCACTTGGGATTTTCACTTGGTTTGCGGTTTCCAGCAGTTGTGATTTGATAGCTTCCTTTATATGTATCCTGATTGAAGACTGTAGTTATTATTAGTCTTGTATTATTTATTTTGTAAATTGGGAAATTCTTAGCATTAACCTTAGGTGTTGTGTTTCTACCCCATGTTCTCTAATTTCTCCTAAAACTCCAATTGCACATATATTAGACCTTTGTGTTAAGCCCTACTTGCCAATAATGCTCATTTTATGTGTGTTATAGACATTTTACCCATTGTGGCAGTTCAGACATTTTCTTCTTAACTACATATTCTTTCTTATTAAATCTCTTTTAGCTCCACCTAATGTCCTATGAAACACATGCACTACATTTTAATCAATTGTTTTATTTTATAATTTCAATCTGATTCTTTAATAATAAGTAGCTAATAGAAGAAACATGTATGCTGATAATTCCCAACAGTTTTATTTCTCTTTTTAATAATTTCAACTTTTATTGTACATTCAGCAGGTACATGCACAGCTTTGCTGCATGGGGATATTGCATGATGAGGTTTGGAGTTTAAATGATCAAATCACCCAGGCAGCGAGCTAAGTACCCAATCCATAGTTTTTCAGCCCGTGCCCCTCCCACTGTCCTCATTCTAGTAGTCCCCAGTGCCTATTGCTCCCATCTTTATGTCCATGTGTGCCCAATGCTTAGTTCCCAGTTTAAGTGAGAACACATGGTATTTGGTTTTCTCAACAGTTTTCTTAAACATATTTTGTATAACGGAAAACTTCAGGATATACAAATTAGAACTGTATAAAGTTCTGCAGTGTTCTTCTTTCTCAACTTCAAGATTTATCAAATCCTGGTCAAAGATACTTCACCTGCACCCACCTCACCCCCCATATTATTTTAAAGCAAATTTCAGACACCAGTTTATTATATCTATATTTATTTTAGTATGTATTTCTAAAAGTTAATAACTTTGAAAACTGTTACACATCAAAATTAGTAATTCCCCAATATCTTCAAATATCCAGTTAGTATTTCATTTTTAAATGGTCTCATAAATATATCTTTAAAAGGATATTTGAGTCAGGGTCTAAAGTATGACTATGCATTGCAATTGCTATCTCTGCCTCCCTGTTAAATAATTTTCTTAGACTATGATAAGCATGTATAAAAGTACATAAGTCATGCTACATCTTGATAAATATTTACATATATATATCTGTGAAATTACAACTAACATTGAGATATATATTTCAACCATTACAGAGGGCTCTCACTTTTCCTCTTCCCTGTCAATATCTCCTCTAACAATAACTACTATCCTGACATTTAGCATCACAAATTTGTTTTGCCTGTGCTTTAATTTTATATAAATAAATTTAAGAAGTATATACTCTTTTATATGAATACTTTCACTCAACATTATATATTTTTATTCATCCCTGTTATTAAATTCAGTTTGTTTTTTATTGCTGGTTAGTATTCTATTACATGAGTATACCACAGTTATTTATTCATTTCGTTATTGATGGACATTTAGATGATTTTCAGTTTTGGGTGATTATAAACTAAATCACTATTAACAGTCTTGAACATATCTGGTGGTAGGAATATGCACTCAACTAAGTTAGGCATATACTTGGGTGCTGAATTACTGTGTTAAAGAATAGACATATGTTTAGCATTAGTTGAATTTTTCCAAAGTATTTTCCAAAGTGCTTATTACAACAGAGACTCCCAGTAGTATTGTGTGAAAGTTCTAGTTGTTTTGAATCCTCACCAACACTTGATATCTAGTCTCATCAGCAATAACTATTTTAATTTATCTTATTAGTAAAGATGCTAAGCAACTTTTTGTGTGCTTGTTGGTCCTTTTTATATTTTTCTTGTGAAATGCTAAAGTCTTCAAGTAATTTATTAAAACTGAATTATGTTTTCTTTATTCACTTGTAGAATTTTTTTATCTACTTTAAGCACAAGTTCTTGGTCAAATAAATTATTGCAAATGTGTTTACTTACACAGCAGCTTACTTTTTTTTTTTTACTCTCAATAGCTTTTAATAGGTAGAAGTTTTTCATTTTAACAAAGTCCAGTTTATGATGCTTGATTTACAATGATTAGAAATCCCAAATTCAGAACAAAATTGTCCTGGAAGATTTACTGTACTTTTGTTACATTCAGAATTACACTGACTGAAATTATTTTGTTATACAAGTAATATTTATATTTTCCCCATACTTAAATTTTGTTTAATTAATCCTACATCATTATTTGAAAATACTGTATTTTATGCCATATTGTATTGGGAAGTTTATAATAAATACAATGACCATATATGTGTGGCTCTAATTTGTCTATTCTGTTCAATTTATATTTATTTATATTTTTACTAATACTACACTCTTTTAATTATTTAATCAAACATCAAGGCTTATTAAAGCTTTAATAAGTCTTCCAAATTTGCCTTCTTCAAGATGGCCCTGGCAGTTCTGTTGTATTTCCATATAAATGTAAAATAAAACCAGCTTGATAATTTCCACCCAAAATATTCTGTTAGGATTCTGACTAGTATTACATTATATCTAGAGTTCACTCAGTTTGGGGAAACCTGGCATCCTATTGATATTAAATTGTTCAATTCATAAAACAATTAACATCTTCATTTACTTAAATCTTTACTATCTCACAATAGTTTTGTAATTTTTGTGCAATGTTTTAACACATTTTGTAAGATGTACTTCTACATGCATTCTTATGTTGCTGCTCCTATTATAAATGGTTTCTTTTTTACTGCTGGTGTTGAAATTGCAATAGATTCATAAATGTTGAGTTTATAGGTCATAAAGGAAATCCTTAGAACCTTACCTGTCATATAATATGCACTAAATAAGTGATTTCTATTGCTATATTTTTATTTGGACTTATTCTATTGTTCTTTTTTTTTAAGTTACTTTTAAAACTTAGATGTCTAGCACATTAATTCTTGCCTTTTGTTTTCAGCATAAACATTCAAGTGTACACATTTCTCCCTAAGCACCAAAACTTTCTTTTTGACTTTATCTTTTGTCATAGCATTTATTTCAGTCTTTTAATACTTAATGTAATTTATTTAGTTAGTTATTTGTCCATTGCTACAAACTGTAAATTAATGTTCTGTGATGTCAGGTATTTTGACTGTTTTATGCAGTGATATGTCTCTAAATGCCAAACTATGCCTCTAAATAAACAAGTATTTATTTAGAGCATAAATAAATACTTGTTTAATGAATGAGCTCATATTTTTTTCTGCCTGAAAATTTTGTTTTCACAAATGGTTATATGTTCTGTTTATAAGCAATACATAAAAAACTTAAGGATTTCATCTCGCAGTATTAATTTGTGTGTTTTTTTTATTTAACTTTTATTTTAAGTTCAGGGATACAGGTGCAGGTTTGTTACATAGGTAAACTTGTGTCATGGAGGTTTGTTCCACAAATTATTTCAGCACCCAAGTATTAAGCCTAGTCCCATTCATTATTTTTCCTGATCCTCTCCCTGCTTCCATCTTCTGATAGGTCCCAGTGTATGTTGTTCCCCTCTATGTGTCCACGTGTTCTTATCATTTAGCTCCCACTTATAAATGGTTGTATTTGGTTTTCTGTATGCTGTATTTGGTTTTGTCTTCCTGCATTAGTTTGCTAAGAATAGAGGTCTCCAGCTCCATCCATATTCCTGCAAAGGACATGGTCTTGTTATTTTTTATGGCTGCATAGTATTCCACAGTGCATATGTACCGCATTTTCTTTATCCATTCTACTATTGATGGGCATTTTCGTTGATTCCATGTCTTTACTATTGCAAATAGAGCTGCCATGAACATACATGTGCATGTGCCTTTATGATAGAACAATTTATATTCCTTTGGGGGTATACCTTGTAATGGGATCGATGGGTCAAATGATATTTGCGTTTTTGGTCTTTGAGGAACTGCTACAATGTCTTCCACAATGGCTGGACTAATTTACACTCCCATAACAGTATATAAGCATTCTTTTTTCTCCACATGGCAGCACTAATTTGGAACAGCCTTTTCATATTTATTGCAAATATTGATTTTTAAAAATTTATCTCTACCATCTTATTGTAAACAGTTTGTCTAGCTTTTTTATTTTTTGCTTGTGTTTTTTCCTTTTTTAAAAATAATTATGGTTTCTTATTCATATTTTTCTAGGTTGTATTTTTTATTTCTGTTATTTTAGTTGTTATTCTAGAAAGTATCTATGCATGCTTAACTCTCCCAAATGATAAAAGTAATGGGTCTTTACTCTCAAACAATTCCAAGAAATGGCCTTTTGATTTCTCTGCTATCATTTTCATGCATTTTAATTATTTTTTGTACCTTTACAATACTAATATCTTTGTTTCATACAGCCAGTATTTGTTTAGATTTGCTCACATACTTACTTTGTCTTAGGATCACTTCCTGCTGTCTTTAGCTTTCTTGTCATCTAACTTCTCTTTCCTATTGTCCACCTCCTTTCTCTGGGTTGCATTCCAAATAACTTCTCCAAAATTGTATTAATTTGTTAATTCCTTACAACCCTACAAAATCAGCTATTTAAATAATTTGCTTCAATTATATTTTCCAAGTTTAAGAGTTGTAACACCTCCTTTATAAATTTACAAGTTCTTTCTTCAAGGTAAACCTCTTATTAATATCCTGAATATATTAAATCATATAGTTTATATTATGTATTCAGTAATTCAGTTTCATCAGTTTTTGTGGCTGGAATCCTGTTTTCTGTTCTTCCAACCATAATTACTCCACCACATGGTAATGTGTTTACCTGCGGATTTGTTGATTTCTAATGCTTTCTGATTATTTTTGTTGGAATGCTAATTATGAATTATTTTGGAGAGATAGAGGAGTCTGGAATCAATGTAGGGTCTGTCATACCATTTTTGTTTTTGTCTTAGTAATATTCCTGTACTACTCTAGAATTTCAACTAAGTCCTCAGCTTGGGTTGTTTGGGCCATTTATGGACTATAAATTTGGGCTACAAACCCACATGAGAACTATTTTTGATTATAAATTCCAAAGTTTGAATTTCCTGAAAACTAGATAGTTTCCTGAAAACTAGTAAATTGTATTTGTTAGCAGGAGAGCCCTTATTTATGGAAAGCTTCTAATAGTATATTATTGGTTGGATAGACTGGTTTATCATAAACAAGCTTGGAATCTATGAATTTATGTGGCATAGGAAATGGAAAATGTCACAAAGGCCATGTAAGTGAATGAATATGAAATGGAAATGTTTCATAATCTGAAATAATTTTTTCTGCACACATTTAGAGACTTCATATCTGGGTTCAGAGTGCCTTTCATATAGAAAGGAATAACTGGGAGTTCTGATAATGATCCCAGGTCTCTTCACTTTGCCTGTGTCACAAAATTAGTCGTGTTCATAAAATAGTAATTCTTGATACTGGGTTAGCTCTTTGATTCATTTGAGTCTGATTTGACAATCTAAATTCATGTTTTACTGCAAGATATTTTAGGTGGCATGATTGGCATGGCATCTATTCCACCATATTGTAAAAATGGAAGTCCTCATGATACTAAATCATTTTTCAAGTGTCTCTGACCTGATACGAAACTTGCTTATTAAATGTTTACTTCCATAAACACATTTTAATTCTTTCCAGTTATGTTGGTAACACTTTTAAAACTGCTTTATCAAATGTGATGGCCTTGTATTTCTTATTTATACTTTAAATTTTTATTTATTCCTTTAAATGTATAAGACACATAGATTTTATATTCTGTGTCTACCAGTACCCATGTCTATAATATTCACGGGTCTCAGCATGCAGTTTATCATTTATCTAGCTCATAATGGTTTGTTGCTTTTATTATTATTTATTTTACTTTAAGTTCTAGGATACATGTGCTGAACATGCAGTTTTGTTACATAGGTATACATGTGCCATGGTGGTTTGCTGCACCTATCAACCTGTCATCTAGGTTTTAAGCCTGTATTCACTGGGTATTTATCCTAATGCTCTCCCTCCTATTTCCCCCACCCACTGACGTGCCTCAATGTGTGATGCTCTCTACCGTGTGTCCATATGTTTTCACTGTTAAACTTCCACTTATGAGTGAAAACATGCAGTGTTTGGTCTTCTGTTCCTGTTTGCTGAGGATGCTGGTTTCCAGCTTCATCCATATCTGTGCAAAGGACATAAACTCATTCTTTTTTATGGCTGCATACTATTCCATGATGTATATGGGTGGCATTTTTTTTATTCAGTCTATCACTGATGGGCATTTGGGTTGGTTCCAAGTCTTCACTATTGTGAATAGTGCCGCAATAAACATACATGTGCATGTGGTTTTATAGTAGAATAATTTATAATCCTTTAGGTATATATCAGTAATGGAATTGCTGGGTCAAATGGTATTTCTGGTTCCAGATCACTGAGAAATTGCAGCCCTGTCTTTTACAATGGTTGAACTAATTTACACTCCCATCAACAATGTAAAAGCATTTCTATTTCTCTGCATCCTCTCCAGCATTTCTTGTATTCAGACATTTTAATGATCACTCATTGTCAATGGTTGATTCTTATTTGTTCAGTAATTCCTTTTTATAATGAAGTCATGTGACTTAGAGCTTTATCTATAAGAATTATTTAGGAACTATGTTTAGAGTGAATTTCTCCATAAAATATTTACTTTTGCTTCAGTCAGGTTAACTATAGGCACAATCCAAGACTATGTTAAATTCAATTTTCAAAAAGGATTATTTAAACTTACCCATATGTGCTTGAATGTAAATTTATGATGATGAACTTTCAAGGGAGTCTTTGTTTTTTTCTCTACTGTATGCAAAACCTCATCCAAGTCAGATCAACCATATAAGCTTCCGTGTGTGTATGTATGCATGTGTGTACCCCTATTGCCTGGCTCTTCTATGTCCCGTATTAGCAGGCAACTTTGACCTCCTACACTAAGGCCCACACTCTGTCTCTTGTTTTTTGCATTCAGTGTCTCATTAAAACCTAAGCTCTAAGTCACCAGAGATCAGTAGACGCCTTTTGGGTTAGAATAGGCTTTAATAATTTCTTGGCCCTATGATACTATATTTTATCTTTGTTTCTGGACTAAGATTATTTAGTTTACATCAGCCAAGTAGCTTTATGAAAAACTTTTAAAAAATATTTCTGTCAGTGTATTTAGATGCTCTGTGCTGGGAGAGTTTCTTTACCCATCTAGTCTATAATATTGCCTGATGATTATTTTTATTAGCACAAACATTAAATAATTAGGGCTTATTAATATAAATTGTCCTAAGAAAAGTCTGATCTTTTTCCATATAAAACTTGTTTTAATAAATCTTTTTTTAAGCAAATGTTAGTTTTATTAGCTTTTGAAAAGTAATTACAACAGATAAAACGTCCAAACCAGAGACAGCAGATGTGAAGAAAAGAAAAATAATAGCTTAATTCTTATATCCTTCTATTCCTATACAGTAACTGAGTTACAGTATAATATTAAAATATATTTTCAAAATTTAACAATCAGATGTTCAGAATAATCTGTAATTTAATCTATTTCAGTTGATAACTTGGCTTTCAGTTGTCAGGATAATTTTGGCATTTATCTATTAAAATGTTCATTTATGTTGGCACACTAGGTTTGAAACTTAATTTTAGTAAAATGCAATATCTTACTAACTGCCAGCAAATAGGAATACCCATTATTTTCTTTATAATGGAAATTATTGAATGGATAGATTCTTCTTACAAAAATATATAGACACACAATAAGTACAAATGTAAATTTTTCAGGGAAAGAAGAGTGGTAAATTTCCTTATCTATTAATATATCTTGTGCACTCATGCACTAAAGACACATACAATATATAAATGCATGTCATATTGACAGCAAAGTACAAAAATACAGTTACTATGACCAAAGAGATGATATCCACTGAATATCTAATGGGATTGTTGTGAGACTCAAGAAACATATGTGAAAATGCTATAAAAATTATAAGACACTTTTACTAAAAATATCTTTAGGTACAGTGGTAATGTTTTTATTCCACCTTAGGAAAAAATATGACCTTCAATATTATTTCACAGAAGTAAATTAAAGATTGTTATAAGACTAAGTCTAGTTAGTCTAGGATCAGGTATTAACACAGTAAACACTTGTGGTTTCAGTTAAATATTTTAGTGGTGAACACTTTTCAAGAAAACAGAATGACTTTTTAAAACTTAAAGAAAGATAGCTACCTGAAGTTTTTCCCAAACCATTTTATATAACATATGGTATTTATATGTATAATTTCAAGATATAAATAAAGTTCAATACTGAATTATGTGCACTACCTTAGCTAGATAATGCAAGGTTTCTATCAAGTGATCTGTCATGTTGAAAGTGTGTAATCTTGATATGATTTGCTAGAATTGGCATTTTATCCTTGTACTCTTCTTCTCAAAATATACAACTCCAGTCTAGTTTAAAACATCAGACAAATCCCAACTGAGGGACATACTACATAATATCTGACCCATAAAAACAAAGAAAGTCTGAGAATGAGAACCTGTCACAGCTAAGAGTAACCTAAGAAGACATGCTGGCTAACTGTAATATGGTATCTTGCATGAGATTCTGGAACAGAAAGAGTGATGTTAGGGAAACACTAAGAAAATTTAAATACAGACTTTAGCTAATAATACTATATTAATATTCGTTCATAACTAATTACAAATGTACCATACTAATGTATTAGGATTCTATACCATCTTGAAAACTTTTCTGTATAAGTTTACTCTAAAGTAAAAAATTAATTTTTACATTAAAATAAATAAACTAGCAGCAGTAATTTCATTGTTATTGCTACAAATAACTAATTTGGTTGATTTTTTAAAATGTAGAATTCATTGGTTGGTTCCTGCCTCCTAACACTGCAGTCATAAATAATTTGGAGGCTTTGATAAGTTTTAATAGCTTCTAATCATTTGGGGTAACTGATTAATAATATGTAATGAAACCTAACTACTGAAGGAAACTCCATATGTTCACTGAAGTGTTTTTCCTTTAACCAGACTCAGGACTTATACAGATTTAACTTCATCTGAGTAACTCCATATTAAGACACATCAAAATGGAGCAGAACACTTTGACCTGATTCTGTCAGCCCAGCCTCAACTGCATCTTAGCTCCTGCTTTCCCTACAGAAAAACATACAGTTCTTAAGCAGTTCCAAGTCTCCACTAATCTCCTTCCAACTCTACAAAGCGTTGCTTCTATTTTATCATGTACTTTAAGCCTTCTTTCTTCCATAATTCCAATTCTCAGCATTAACCAGGTAAGTTATTGCTCAGGCATGATATAATGCAAGACTATATCATGTTCATAATAGAAAAACTAAATACATCTACATTGTATATCCAACACCAGGGTTAGAAAAATTAAACTACAAAACACTCTGAATTCAAAGTACCTTTGAATTCAAAGCAAGAATTTTAATTCCTATGCTCAAAGATACTGCATTCAGATCTTTAAATATGAGACTTTTACTTCCTGTATTAATTTGCAAAAAGCAAAATATTTTCATGAGAGTTCCTTCTGCAAACTCTTTGGAAGCCTTTTGCTCCGAAAACTTTTGTGCAGTGATGGCTCTCAAGATTCCTCCTAAAAATGAATTTATGTTTATGCTATAATTATTTTCACAAAGGAAGAATTCATTAAAGTACTAGTGCAGGACTTCTCAACCTCAACACTATTGACATTTTGGATTGGATAAATCATTGTTGTGGGGGGATGCCCTGTGCATTGTAAGATGTTTAGCGGGCACCCATGCCCGCTAAACATCTGAACTCCTGTTTTCTTTCCAGTGGATGCCAGTAACAACCCCTCCCCAGCTATGACAATTTTGGAATTTTATCTCCAGGTGTTTTCAAATGCCCCTGAGGGACAAAATCAAACCCTACTTGAGAACCACTGATGTAGTGTCACTACGAAAATTCAATTTTACTGAAACTGTTAAAATATTTTGATTTGGCTCTGAGAAGCAATATCCCCAACATGTAGAAAGGACACTTAAATTATTCTCTTTGTTAAGTAGACACCCTCTGTATCTGTGTACCGTGCAAGCTGCAAAATTGCTATGGGGTAGAGCATGAGGGCAGCAATTCAGTTGGAAGGAGGCCTTGGAATTTGTGTTGATTCTCCCTTTGCATTGCAAGTGAACTTTTTTCTTAGAAAGATGTTTGCTACTAGGAGATACGGGAGTTCGAGTTTAGCCTTCCCTTCTGTCAGTGAACCTCCACACCAGCGACTTCTCCAAAATGATGCTTTGGTTCAGTTCTGGTAACTAACATTAATAATTTAGAGCAAGAATTGGCAACGTGTGGTCTGCAGAAGCCTGCTATGCCCACGTTCTATTGCTACCTTTCATCTCCAACATCAGATTTCTGTACTGGTGACAGACTATGGCCACCAAAGCATAAAATATGTACTATCTGTCCCTTCACAGAAACAAATTGACAATCCTGTTGTAAAGTCGAAAATCTGCAAATTATTTAAACTGTCTAACCTAAACCCTTTATGCTCTACATGCATCAGCTAAGTCATAATAGCAGCAGCCACATTCATAAAAGTATCAAGAGCTTTTAAAATTCGTGCCAGAGGCAAGATTAATTTAGACACAATTTTCATCTACACGGGAATAAGTGGCTTGCTCCTTCATTTCCTAGGACTATTTTTACACCTGTGCTTTTTCTGCCTTTCCTTAGGCTCTGCAACTCTAATACCCTTTATTTTTGTTATAAGTTTTCTTCCTCAGGACCTTAGACTCCTTCCTGATGTTTATCGGAGTGGAGTGGGAGATTAGTCCATCTAGGAACAAGTTTGCTGTTACTGGATATGTTTATTTATCTTTTAGGAAGGATTGGGTATTGGAGAGATGTGGATGATTTTGGTGTAAAGTAGCTACAATATTCTTCTTTATCCAGAATCAGTGGTCACTCATACTTTACTGCTTTGTGTTGTTTGAAAGGTGAGAAGGTATTTCAGAAAAAGTTTGGTCTACAAAATTTTAATTTTGTTTGTGACTTTTCTCTGTTAATCCTGGCTCTGGGATGGTTTTCCTGTTGCAACCAGTCGATACTGTTGTATTTCTCCTGAAGCTTACACTGTGCTCTACAATGTGGGACATTTTAAAGTGCTCTACTCAAAGTGTATAAGGCTTGGAAAACAAAGCACGTCTATGATACTTGGTTATTTGTAGTCAGGTGATTGATGGTGGAAAAAACACAGAAAGGGAAATGGAAATGTACAACCAACCACAGCTTACTCTGTAGATTATGTTGTCAATCTGTTTTCATTGTGTTAGAAATAACCATGGTAAAGACACAGCAATGAGCTTGTAATCTTCACTTGTGCTCATTTCCAAAAATTACTAAACTGGAACTATTAAGACTAGATAGACTATTAAAAGCAACTTTGCCTGCAATGTTTATTTCCACATGTATTTTTCCTATGAACTAATAAGGGGCAGAGAGTAAGATTCCAGAGCTGGAGCTTAGAGAATATTTACATGATAGAACAGCATGTTTGAACTGCTGCCCCCTTCATCATCTGTCCCTGCTCCACCTTTGGGTGCCAAAGAAAAATAACTGTAGCCAGAGGGATTAAGGGCCTCATGAGCAAAGAATCACGGGCTCTGCACAACATGGTTCCAGCTCTCTCAGACAGAATTTCATTCACATTTTGAACAGATCCCTGCTAAATATAAACTTAAATCTGCTTTGCATGTCATTACAGCAGGATTAAATCTGTGTAAAATATAGAAACCTTAGCTATTAATCAAAGGAATATTCAACTATAATCAACATCTAAACAGGCTATAGGTTTGAAGTGAAAGTAAGTGCCTAACAGGTAAAAAGTGCCTCACCTGTACTTTTGTGTAAGGCCCACTTGTTTGTAAATATGCACATTAAAATGACAGAAGCAGCTCTAGGGTAATTTTCAGAACAGTTTAGAGGAGAAATGGGAGAAAATAATGAGTTTGAGGGAGGAGCTGAAGAAATTTTTTAAAAACTGAAGGATTTTTTGATGTGCAGAGTAGACTTTTGGAAAGACTATCCTAAACAGAACAGAAGGAAGAAGAGAGAGAACAGAAAAAAATAAGCTAGAAAAGATAAGCTCACTCATAATCCATGTTTCATAAGTCAGTAGATTTCTACTTATTGTAGAATAGAAGTCAAGCTCTTTATTCTATATTTAATTCATGGTTTGTTCCCAAATTACTGACTTTTCACCGCTTCCTCTTGAGCATCCGTCCCTTGCCTACCACAACCCTTAGTTCACTCTGGTTTATCTCCTCCTTCCTTTCTGAACTGTGGTCCATTCCACTCCTTATTCTCCAGCCTCCATCTCTAGCTCCCTGTTATTTACGAAACCTTTACAGTTGAATGCAGATCTCAGATACTTTCTTCTCTAAACTTATGCACTCGCCCATTTTACAATCTCTCAATTACTGCCTTTGGATGTCTATTAATTTGCTCTCTTAAACTGGGTTTGAATTTTTTGTATATTCATGATTTATCTTCCTGGAAAAACAATAAACATACTGAAGGAGAGTATTGTGTCATTCTTTTGCGATGATTATAGTATACCACGTAAATCTGTGTACAAGGAATCTAGTAAAAGCATTTGGAGACACAGAGATGTTTTATTTCAGAATATTATAGTCACTTCCTGAAAAGTCAAATTTCTCAGTCATAGTTTCTCTGTAGTTTGTAACATGAAATTTAAGAGGTCCATACTAAATGACACTTTTCATCAGGTGTCACAGTAGGTTGAATTATGGCCCCGAAAGATATGTCTACCTGGAATCTCGGAATACAATCATATTTGGAATAAAAATCCGAGCTTCAAAGAGGAAGGAGTCATACAGAAAAAGAACAGCAGAAATCTTAATGAGGCCCCTTTGAGACTTAGCTGTGAGATATAACTGCATAAGATAAAACCCCACGAGAATAAGCAGAAATTGGCTGAGAGTTGTGAGGTGAACAGTTCCCAGAGTTCACACAGGATTGGGGATCCTTGGGTTTATTCCAGCCAGAGTGGAGAGTCCTCACTGAACACTCCTAATATTCCATAGAGATATTTAAAAAACCATATTTCGGTAGTGAAGTTCAATTATACCTAGAATAAAGGCTGCAACAGCCATATCCAAAGAAAAGTAAGAACAAACCTCAAAAAAGAGCAAGATGAAATGCAGGTAACTCAACAGCCTTCTAGAACAAAGGCCACTCACTAGGTTTTAATGGAGAAAAAAATGGCTATGACTGACCATCACCACAGTAAAACTCACACATCCAGCATCCAGCCAAAAATTAAACCTGTTAAGAAATAGGAAAATGGGACACATAATGAGGAGAAAAAATAGAGAATAGAAACAGAACAAGAAATGGTAGACGTGATGGAATTAGAAGGCAAGGATTTTAAAATAGTGGTTATAATGTTATTCGATTATGTAAAGAAAACATGATGCTAATAGATAGAAGAAATTTTAAAAGAATAAACTAGAATATCTGGCATGAACAATTCACCACACAGGATTAGACACTGCAGACAAACACTTTCAGCAAACTTTACTGCAAAAGAAAATATTAGTGAACTTTTGAAGAATGTCAATAAATAAATACGTAAAATGAAACACAGAGAGGAAAAGAGTGAAAAAACTGAAATGCATTTCTGTGAGCTGTGAGATAACACTGAGCAGGGTAAAGGCTGTATAATTTAAGGGTCAGGAAGAAGGGGTGGCAGAGCAAATATCTGCAGATAAAATGAACAATTTGCCCAAATTTAAGAAAAAATTAAATATACAAAATGCACAATTAACCCTAAGCAGGAAAAATACAAAGAAAAATATACTGAGTCAGCATGGGAAGATATGTCAATAATATCAGAAATGAAAACAAAAGGGAGGACATCAATTTAAATTTTGCTAACATTAAAAGGATAGTAAGAGCATACTATGACCAGCTTTAAGCCAATACAGTAGAAAAATTAAATTAAACGAACAAATTTCTTAAAAGGTTAAAAAAAAAAAGAAAAAAACTCACCCAGCAGACTCAAAAAGAAATAGAAGTAGAAAATCTGAGTTAAAGTCAATTTAAAATTCCAATTTAAAAATTGGAATTATAATTTAAAATGATTCCACAAAGAAATCTTCAGATCAGATGGCTTCACTGGTGAATTTTATCACACTTTTAAGGAAAAATAATACCAGTCCTAGGCAAATTGTTCCAGAAAAGTATAGGAGAGTAGAATATTCCTTAATTCATTTTATGAGGACGGCATTTCCCTGATTTAAAATTATATTACATGAAAAGTACAGATGAATATTTCTCATGAATTTAGACACAAAATCCTGAACAAATATTAGCAAATTAATCCAGTAAATCTTTCAAAAGTGAATATATCATAATCCTATAGGCTTTTTCCAGGAATCCACTGTTTGTTTTATTCTTTTGTTTTGTTTGTTTTTTGGAGATGGAGTCTCGCTCTTGTTGCCCAAGCTGAAGTGCAGTGGCTCGATCTCGGCTCACTGCAATTTCCACCTCCCAGGTTCAAGCGATTCTCCTGCCTCAGCCTCCAGAGTGGCTGGAATTACAGGTGCCTGCCACCAGGCCTGGCTAATTTTTTGTATTTTTAGTACAGACGGGGTTTCACCATGTTGGCCAAGCTGGCCAGGCTGGTCTTGAACTCCTGAACTCAGGTGATCCACCCACCTTAGCTTCCCAAAATGCAGGGATTATAGGCATGAGTCACTGTACCTGCCCTAGGAATGCACTGTTTAACTTGAATATTGATCATTATAATTCACCTCATTAACAGGAAAAAGGAGAAGAACCATGAGATCATTCCAGAAGAAGCATTTGACAAAATTCCATTTCTAATAAAACGTCTCAGTAAACTAGCAATAAAAAGGAACATCGTCAATCTGATGAAAGACATCTATAAAAACCTACACTTAACATCACACTTAAAAGAGAAAGACTTCTCCTCAACATTAGGAATAAGTAAAAAATCTGTGCTCAACTTTCCTAATCAACATTGTACTGTAAGTGCAATAAAGCAAAATTTTAAAAAAGACATAAAGATGTAAGAAAAGGACGTAAATTTGTTTTAATTACTAAATGACATGATAACATATGTAGAAGCTTCTAAAAAATCTACATAAAACTATTGGAATGAAGTGAGTATACAAGGTTGCATAAGACAAGGTCAATACAAAATGTATTATATTTCTATGTACTAACATGAACAATGGGAGGTATTTAAAATTACAGCCAAAACCATAAAATACTTAGAATTTTACAAACTACAAGACCTACACACTGAAAACTATAAAACATTTCTGAGAAGTCAAAGACCTAAATACACGTTCATCAATTAGAGTACTTAATATTATAAGTTATTAATTCTCCCTAAATTGATTTATAGATTCCACACAATCCTGTTCAAAATCCCAGCAGGCTTTATTTCAGGGGAATATTGCCAATGTAATTCAAAATGTTATAGAGAAATGCAAAGGACTTATAACAGTCAAAATAACTTCATAAAAGGACAAGTTGGAATACTTAAATTTGATTCCTATATTTCCAACCAATCTACAGTAATTAAGACAATGATACTGGTGTATAGGCACACATAAAAATCAATGAAACAAAATAAATAGTTCAAAAGAGACCATGCTTATTTGGTAATTTGATTTTAGACATAATAATTTAAACAAAAGAACTCAATGAGTAAAGAGACTTTTAAATAAATGGTGCTAGAAAGAATTAGAAATACCTATAAATATTTAATAATCAAACACCCACTCTTACTTAAAACTATACAAGAAAACTCAGAATGAATCACAGACGTAAGAGTGAAAGCAAAAATTATAAAACTCAGGATGAAAATATATTTTTGATTTTTACATAACAATATTTTCATAGTTCAAAAAAATATCAATCATAACAGAAGAATAGATAAAATGAATATAAAATCTACTGTTCAATAAACAGTATAAAAAGTAAAAATGCAAGACACACACTTAGAAAAAAATATTTGACATACATGTATATCTGATAAAAGTTACATTCAGTATATATAAAGAACTCTTATGACCCTATAATAAAATCTAAAGCAATCCAAATAGGCAAGCTACTTAAACAGATATTTCACCAAAGAAGATACACAAATGGCCTCTAAATACGTGAAAAGATGCTTAACATAATTAGTCCCTAATAAGCATTAGGCAAATGCATATTAAAATCATAACGAGTACCATTATAAGCCTATTTAGCTACAATTAAACTGAGTGACAATATCAAGTGTTTGTGGAGATATGAAAGCACTAGATCTATGATATATTGCTGTACATTGTTGAGAGTGTAAAATGGTACAATCACTTTGTAAAGTATTTTAAGCAGTTTCTTATAAGATTTAATATGCATGTTCTATATGATCCTGCAACTTCATTCAAAACAAATGAAACATGCCCATACAAAAGCTTGTACTTGAATGTTCATAGTAACATTTATTTTAAAAATAGTAATAGTCTGTATCTTGAATAAACACAAATGTCTATGCCCAGTTAGTGGATACAGCCATTCTGGTATATTCATGTAGTAGAATACTGCTCACTGTGGTAGGCAGCTTCTAAAATAGCTCCTTCTGATCTCAGCTTCCTGGTATTCACTACATTGTGTAACCCCCTCCCATTGAGTAATTTCTTTCTAATTAACAAGATGTCCCATTGCTAAGGGGATGTCATTCTGTGGCTACATTACCAGAGATTGTAGCATCTTGCTAGGAGACTCCCTTGCTGCTTTTGATGAAGTAAATTGCCATCTTGGGGAGGCCCACATGGTAACAAACTGAAGGTAAAATCTAGCTAATAGCTACCTAGTTAGCTGAGGCCATCAGTCCAATTACCCAAGAGCAATTCAATCCTGCCAACTGTCATGTTAAATGAGGCTGGAAGCAGACCCATCCCAAGTTGACTTTCAGATGAGACCTCAGTCCTGACTGCTTCCTTGTTTACAGGCTTGCCAAGAACTCTGAATCAAAGAACTCACATAAACTATGCCCAGATTTCTGACCCACAAAAACTATGAGATAATAAATATGTGTGGTTTTAAGACATTTAATTATTGGCAATTTGTTAGGAAATAATAGATAACAAACACACCAACCAATATAAAGGAAAAATCTGATGATATATACAATATATTAGTTTTCTCTTGGTGTATAAAAAAATCACCACAAACTTAGCAGCTTCAAATAATTTTCAATTATTAATTCATTACTCTACACGTCAGCAATCTGAGCATGACATAGCTGAGTTCTCTACTCAGATCTCACTAGGCTAAATTTAAGGTGCTGGCCAGGGCCATGATCTCATGTGAGGCTCAGGGTTCTTTTCTAAGGTCATGTGGCTGCTGACAGAATTCAATTCCTTATGATGATAAGACTGGGGTCTTAGCTTTGTTGCTGGCTGTGAAGTTAGAGGTAACCTAGTGCTCCCTAGCATCTGGCTTTCTCTGTCACATGGAAGTTTTCTTTTAAAAGCCAACAGAATTTTGTCTATATTTTAAATATCTCTTAATTTTTTTCTAAAGACTCACCTGCTTAGGTCACTCACTTAGCTCAAGCTCACCTGGGAAAATTTTTCTAACTTAAAATAAACTTATTAGGAACGTTAATTACACTTGAAAAATCCCTTTACAATAGACCTAGATAGTGTTCAGTGGAAAACTGAGAGAAAATTATATATGCCAGGAGGCAAGAATTTTAGGAACCATCTTAAAATTCTGTCTGCCATATCGACAGTATAAACAAATTTCAGTTACAGTGTGCTGGGAAATAAGCCAAAGTTAAAGAGGACATACTACATTATTTCATTTATTTGTATCTCTAGGAAAGCCAAATGTGATCCATGGTAATAAAAAGCAGATCAATTGTTGCCAGAATCCAGGGGTGAGGCATTGGTAGGAAAGGGCACAAGAGACGATTCTGGAGGGAGGGGATCATTATATATCTTGATATTGATGCTGGTTATACATGTCTATAAATTTGTCAGAACTCATAAAATTGTACACTTAAAATGTGTGCATTATATATTATTATATATGAAGTGTACCCCAATAAAGGTCATTGAACATAAACAAAATCAGCCAGTCACATGACCTTTGCCTTACTATCCCCTTCTCAATGTTCCACAAGAACATCTAATTCATCAAACCTAATCTCATCTAGGAACCTAGCTGCAATGTAGTTTAGCAGATACAATATTGGTTTTAGGTTCCATGCTTCATAGTAAAGGAATGGATAATCAAAGGAAGATGGTACAAATGTTGAGCTAAGCCAGGTCCCTCAGTTCAAGATATTTCTCATTCCTTCAGTAAATTCAGTAGGTCAGAATGAATAAATCAAATATACATACATATATGTGCACACATGCATATACATACATACACACACCTACACTCCCACCTTGGGCAAACATTATGCTCAAAGACAGTAAACTATAGTTCATAAAAATAAACATAATACTAAATATAATGATAGGTGAACATAATAGAGAGTTCTTATTAATACACAGAGCACTTCTAATCCTCTTTTCATTGTTCCACAAGCTAAAAGACAGCAGGCCTGGTTTGTAGTCGTGAAATTCACTAACCAGAGCTATCACCACTGTAGTTAAATATCACTATAGACATAATCATTTCCTCCTTTAAAATTGTGCTCCAGCTTTGATACTTAGTGTTGGAACCTATTCTAGAATTACATAATTTTTAATAGGAAAAAACAATGGAGTTACACACAAAGATTTTGCAGAAATCTTTAAAATAATGAAATTTCTATTTTGTTTTTGGATCAACTAAATTTATACACAGGGATTTCTTCAGTGATCTCTATTTGAATAATAAGGGTGGAGTGGGCAGGGCATAAATCAAGGCCAAATATTCCTCTGGGATTAAATGAGGGGTGTTTTCTAGTCAAAAGCATGTGTATTTAGTTATAAAAATAAAATAGAATATACAAATTAATAAAGATTTTTCAGCACATCTGGGAAGTATTTTCAGATGATGAGTTGCAGAAGCATACCACTTGAGAACCACTGACACAATAAATTATATAAATAGGACAAAGAGCAAGATTTAAGGAAATTGTCCAATGTTCATTGATTGTGCTTCTGCAGTATGTATCATACCCAGAAAGAAATAAAATTTAATTAAAACAATATTATGTGAGGAATGTTGCTTATTTGATTTTTGCCAAATTTAGGAATACAAGTTGTAATTGCATTTATCAATCAATGGCCACAGAAAGTATATCTCTATCTGAGACAAATTTCCTGGATTTTTTAACCCTAGGTTTCAGGAAAAACCAACAAAGAAACAAACAAAATGATCAGACACCATTTTTCTTTCAGGAAAATTCACTTGTACCATGGGCTGAGATGGAGTTGTTTCAGTAGAGTGGTTTTAGCCACATATGAGTTTTATTAGATTTGAAAAGTCATGCTCTACCATTTTCCTGGGAAGGAAAAAATATATTAAGACTGTGTTTAGTTCCAAGAAATCCAAACAATGAGTTAAATCAGTAAATAATTTATTTGTCCCTTGCAACAAGCTCATGAATAGGAAGACCAAGATCAGTACTGTAGCTCATATATCATCAAGGTCCAGATTTCTTCTGTATTATAATTGAAACCAACTCTAAAATGTGGCTTTAATTCTCACAATTGTGGAATGACTGTTCCTCCAGGCATCCATCTGGGAGGAAGGCAAAGGAACTAAGACAAGGGTCCCCAACCCCTGGGCTGTGGACCAGTACTGGTCTGTGGCCTGTTAGGAACTGGGCTACACAATGGGAGGTGAGCAGCGGAACCAGTGAGCATTGCTGCCTGAGCTCTGCCTCCTGTCAGATCAGCAGTGGCATTAGATTCTCATAGGAGCATGAACCACATCTAGGTTGAATGCTCCTTATGAGAATCTAATGCCGGATGATATCTAGGTGAAACAGTTTCATTTCCAAACCATCCCCCACCACCCTCCTAGTACACGGAAAAATTGTCTTCCACGAAACTGGTTTCTTGATGACATAAAGGTTCAGGACCACTGAACTAAGGGACAAGGCCAGTGAGTTTAACTTTTTATAAAGTTTTCCTTGAAGCCTGAACCGGAGGCTTCCATCAATTTTATTGTTGGCCAGAATGGGGCCACATAGGTACCTTTATTTGCACTGGAGGCTACTGAAGCAAGGTTTTTAGCTTGATATATTTCTATTTAATTGACACATCTATTAAGTAAGAAAAGGGAGTCGGGCACGGTGGCTCACACCTGTAGTGCCAGCACTTTGGAAGGCCGAAGAAGGTGGATCACCTGAGGTCAGGATCACCAACCTGGCGAACATGGCAAAACGCTGTCTCTGCTAAAAATACACAAATTAGCCAGGTGTGGTGGCGGGAACCTGTAATTCCAGCTACTCGGAGGCTGAGGCAAGAGAATCGCTTGAACCTGGGAGGCTGAGGATACAGTGAACTGAGATCATGCCATTGCACTCCAGCCTCTGACAAAGCAAGACTGTCGAAAGAAAGAAAGAAAGAAAGAAAGAAAGAAAGAAAGAAAGAAAGAAAGACAGACAGACAGACAGAGAAAGAAAGGGAAAGAAAGAAAGAAAGAAAGAAAGAAAGAAAGAAAGAAAGAAAGAAAGAAAGAAAGAAAGAAAGAAAGAAAAAGAAAGAAAGGGAAGTGGATATTGGAAAGACATCAGACAGAGTGTATGTTATAGCTAGTGACGATCATAAACAAGATCTGTCATCCTAACACAACCTTCTCCCATTTATTCTTCAAATCACACACACATACATGCCACTTTGTTCTGCTCACTTACATTCAGCTTCTATAAATATCCTCAGAAGATTCATTTCATGAAAAGATAAATATATTTTTGAGAAATATAACAATATAGGTATTATTTATGCAAGCTTCTGTGTCTCTAAAGTACTGAGAAACTCTGAGACTTCAATAATTTATTTAGTTAGGATTGAAATGAAATGAGTTCCTGAATGTCCTAACTAGCTTTACAGCCTTTTCCTAGAGTTGATTAAAGGTCAATGTTCAATTGAACGTATCTGAATCAATAAGCATTTGCTGAGCATCAACAATCTGCCAGGTCTGTGTGAAAGTTACCAAGAAGAATAAGACTAAATGTCTCCCTTCGGGAGTACCTGGTACAAAAAACAGGTATGTGAATACATAATTAAAATAGAGGAAATATGGACACAAGTTAGAGGATGGCACAGTGGAAGAATACTTAATTCTACAGGGAGAGGAAGGCAGGAAAAACTTCAAAGCCATGGTAGAGTTAGTCCCCATGTTTGTTGATTCTGATTCTAGTGCATTTTCCACAATCTACAAATGAAAATTAAAATGTGGCAATAAGAAATGTACTTACAATATTTTAAAATATATTTTTGAATAAGAATACAACCCAAAGTATGGATCTGAATTTTAATGAAATATCTGGACTACTGCTTTAGCTTACCCAGAATGCATTGTGTTATTTTCACAGTTTATTATAACTTCATAAATATAGAACATCTCACAATATGCTTATGCCTACTGAAAAGCAAACAGCAAAGTATCTAATAATCCAAGAAATTGTTGTTTACAAAATATGCTAGACATTTTCATGATGATCTTCAGAAACATTTAAATTCTTATTTATTTCCTATACTAATTATTTGAGAATAGGAGAGATTAAATATTTTTAATTATCTCTACCACATGATCATGGTCTAAACTATAATTTCTTAATGATCAAGCTACACATTCTTGAAGGTATATATGCCCATTTCAGATTTTCGTGGGGTGGAATTTCATGGCAGTCCTTAATGATCATGAATTAGGATGTTTCCTTATTCAATGACTCATTTTCATCACCATCTTTAATTCAAGACACCTTTCCCTTTCCTAAAACTCAATTCCTTTCTGCCCAGAAAAATGTACCAAAGTGCTCTCAAATATTTTATTCCCTTAATTCTCACAATATCCCCCAAAATGAGCCATTTTATGTGGGTTTCGTGAACCTAAGACATTTGTCTAAAGTTACAAATGTTGGTTTCCCCACCTTTACTCCAGTTTTCTTTCTAATACTTCACACAAGTCTTCACCAGGTCAGCAGTGGGGAGGGGGCTATACAGTATGGTTCACAATTAGTCAGTTTTAACAACAGGCATTTTCTGTTATTTCACCTAAAAAGTAAGCAGTTCTACTAGGTATTCTCTAAACTGATTTGGAGCTCAAACAATCTTCTACTCCATAAGCCTGTATTAGCTAAGATTCCTTCTTCAACCAGGCTCCTCAGAAGTTTCTAATATTTTAAGTATAGTATGCATTTTAATAATCCAGGACTCTTTATTAAGCACCTACCTAGGTTTCCAGCACTCTACTAAGAAAAAGGCAGACAAGAAAACTTTTGGTTTCTGCCTTCTAGAATGATTATAGTTTATTTCACTGTTAACATAAGCATCAGAAATGTTGTTTATGATTTTTAATGCCCTTGTGTTTTTAATGCCTAGAATGGTACCTCACACTTAATGTTTTTTCAATAAGCAAATGTAATATGAAAGTGAATTTTCAAGACCAGACAGTATATGATGGATACAACTGTAAAGATGTAAAGTAGTCAGTATGTTATAGAGTGTAAAATTCTACGCCCAGGCACCTAAAGGTTATGCAAACAGGGATTGAGGACATTACTGGAACAACTAATAATTCCTGGCAGGCATTCGTAGCCATAGTGGAGAAAAGCCACTGGACTTTTCTCTGGACTGCTGTATAGCAAGAATTTTATCATTAATTTTTAGCTATTTAAAAACTTTAGAACATCTTTTTTACAAACAATATGTGCTCACAGGCATGAAAGTAACAACATCCGAGACTGATCCATTTATAAACATGATGATAACATCTGAGTTAGTGGAGTTAAAAGAGAATTAGGCCCTCAGACAAGGAAAATAAGAACTTGTAGTTGAACAGAGAGAAGCTAGATTAGAAATAACAGACTATTAGCTAAAATTGGTGCAAGTTTCTGGGCTTGGGTTAATGTGAACTAAACTAAATCTGATAGTGTATCAATTAAAGTTATGCTAAATTTGAGTATATACTGCAAGTTTTAATAGAACTGTTCGTTATTTCCATTTATAAGTATAGGTTTAATCATTTTCAACCAATTCTCTTTGCCTTCAAAATATGAGCCTTTATGTGTGTTTATAGAGACGGGATTTTAGTTTAGACAAACCTTGCCTGGCTATGACATGTGGGCATCTTTTTTAGGATGGTGCCTCAAAAGCTATAGCATTAACTAAAATTTACTGAGCATTTTCCTTATGTCTGGCAGAAAAAGAAACTGAGGCACAGAGGGTTTGCCTAAAGCCACATAATCAGCAAATGGTGGGTTAATAATTGTGAATTAGGATGTTTCCTTTTCATTCAATGACTCAATATTTTCATCAGCACCTTTAACTCAAGACATCTTCCCCAAAATTCAATTATTTTCTGCCTAGAAAAATGTACCAAAGTGCAGGAAGTCTGACTTCAGAGCTGATGCTCTGAATGATTAAACAGTATCTGTCTTGGTCTACTGCTTATGATGCAAATATAGTCAGAGTTCAATTTATTCAAATGTGTTTTGCCTTCATGATGAAATTTTTATAACATGAATTTAATTCTAGAATGATATCCCCTTGCTATGTTATATGAACTATTTTGTATTTCACAATGACATCAGTTGCATGTCTAGGAAATATCATTTAAATATTAGTCTGAAATCAACAAGAAGGTAAATCTAAGGGGTAAGAGGGGAAACAAGTATATATGATAATTTTAAAACTTTACCCTGAAGAAGATATAGTGGCAGTTGAAATAATAAAAATTCAGTTGTCTTGATTTTCTGATTTTCCAGGAAAACTTTCAAGAAAAGTGAGAACCTAACAATAGATATTCACACAAAGTGGGCATGAAATTGCAAGGCTAAAAACCCAGTTAAATAGGATGAGTTCCCGAGAGAAGTAAAAACTCCAGTGAAATAGCAATTAAAAAGGCATGAGGAGAGTATATTGGGGTAATGAGACAGAAGGTTTTAGGAAGTCCTCAACCAAGATATTCTCCAAGCTTTGACTTTTCTTGTCAATGGTATGAAAACTTTATCATGCAAGAGAATCACCTTGTTAAAATACAAATTGCTAGCTATCATCCCCAGATTTTCTGATTCAATGGGTCTGAGGTTTGGCCCAAGAATTTACATCTGTAACAATTTCCCAGGTGACAATACTGCTGGTCCAGGGACCACACTTTGAGAATCACTGCTTTACAGGAATTGTTACAACCATCAGAAGGAATATGCTCTAAAATGTCTACATTGTAAAGATTATGCCTTTATAATTAGTAACAACGTATATACTAGAGAGAAGGGCGGGAGTTACTAAATCCACCTGAACAATTGGAGAAAAAAAGAAAAAAAAATCTACCCAAAAGCTTGATCAGCTCTAGGAGCAAAAAGCAATCTGTTTGTTGAGGACTGCTCAACCAACATAATAAAACCAGACTACAGATTCTGGCCACCCTGTTTCCTCTTAGCTAACACTGTCATCAATAAACCAGTGAGAGAGAACCCATCCCATATTTACTGCATTTATAGGTAAAACATATATATTAGTTATAATTAGACTTTATCCCATATGCCATGGTGAGTCCTGGAGATTTTTAAGCAGGAACATGATCTATTAGATCTGAATCTTAGGAAATAAAAATAAATATCTATCAAGACTTCTCCAGTTGAAAATAATACTCAATTCAAACTAGCTTTGGCAAAATGGGAAGTATATTATCTCGGATACCAGGAGTAACTTAGAAAATTCATTCATAGTTTTATCTATGTGCTCAAAAAATATCATCAAGAATTTGCCAAATTTCTCCATTGTTCCTGAATCTGACTGTGATCGGCCATGCTCTAGTCAACTGTCAGCCTGAACCAATGCTATGGCCTGTGGAATAAGCTACCCTCACTGACCAGAACAGGTCAGATGCCCTCCTTAATAGCCAGGGGTAGGCCAGTTCCACCCAAACCATGTGGAGAAAAGTGAAAGTGCAGGGAGGTGGATTCCATAGGGAAAAGAGAAGAAGTGGTGAGAATAAAAGGTTGCTAATGTCACAATTCTTGCCATAAACATGTCTAATTCTGTGTGTTTAATCCACCTTATCATATGCTGATTTCACCGTAGACTCCTTATCAATAGCACTTGAACATTGTTTCTGCATGGATTACAGTGTGAGACTTTGCTCCAGATATACTGGTGTGCTACGAGACGCTAACCCCTTAGTTTCAGGAAATTGGAGGGTTGAGTTGGTCAGGGCCAAAGACCCAGTCACCTTGGAATATGAGCAGCCCTGCCCACAGTCCCAATTCTCCTCTATTTACCCTATGTCTTAGTCTGTTCAAATTGCTATACCATAGAGTGGGTGGCTTAAAAGCAACAGAAATATTTTTCTTCTAGTTCTGGAGGTTGGAAAGTCCAAATCAAGGGACTACAGATTCTAAGTTTCCTGAGGGCCTACTTCTTTATAAATACTGCCTTCTCACTGAAATATCATATGGCAGAAGGAGCAACGAGTCACTCTTAGGCCTCCCTTATAAGGGAATTTATTCCATTCATAAGAGCTCCACCAATATGATTAAACTGCCTTCCAAAGTCTCCATCTTCTCATTCCATTACCTTGAGGGTTATCTTTAACCCCAAGGAGGTACAAAACATTCAGACCATAGCACCCCAGGATTACATGGTTATCTTTTTGTTTATTCATATGCCTGGACATGAAAGAGTTTGGAAAACATTGCTCTAGAAAACAAAGTAACACAGGCCACATATTTTCCAAATACTCCTATAATTATCCCAGTGGAAAGAGCTTCTTGGTATTTCCAAGTCAAAATCATATGTATACAACTAGCAGCCTTAACTGTTATGCTGTTACCCAAGTTAGGTAGATAATAAATCTCTTATAAAAGTGGCTTTTAGTCTCTCAAAAGGTGAAGGAGAAAAGGGGAAGTGGATAGAGAGGACAAAGATGATAATAGGTCTGTGATTGAGAGTTGCCTATTTCTGTTTTGCATACAACTTGCTTGAGGTCAAGTTTCAGTGGCTACCAAAGGCTTGCAAACCACCACCTTCAAAACAGGTCTAAGCAGAGGCTCTTCCAATGTAGTTATGCCAGCCTTCACATCAGGAACTCAGAAATAATTCTTTCCTTGAAAAACCCAAGCTAAAGATGATAAGAACCCTATACCTTTCAATCCTCTATTATGAATAGTGCAGGGAATAAATGCTCTGGGACTGAATTTGATGTAGTTATGGTGCAATTGTTTAGTTAGTTTTAAGGACATGGATTTAACTAAAGCTCAGAAATCAGCTTGTCATCTCCCCCTGGCTCACAAAAGCCTGAGCAGAGTATACACCGGTTTGAGACAATTCTGGCAAGAGTCCAGTGAGAAAACATTGCATGCCAGGTTCATGCTCACCTATATAGCTACAATGTTTCCACGAAAATTCTCTGAATTAAAAACAAAAACAAAAACAAAAAAAGATGGTGGTAGGGGGACATATAAAATGATAACCAACACAGCATTTAGGAGAAATTTTAGTTTTCAAGAGCTTCATTGCGGAATCACACAAAAATGATTTTAAAAGCCAAGTCTGGGAGTGAGACATACAGTTCTGGGTCTTCAACAAATTCTGACAAGATTTCACACACTGTCAGAGAGGTTCTTTCTTCTTGCCCGGCTTCCCTGCAGTGGGAGAGGGGACAGAGCCAATGCCCCAACCTCCCTGCACTTGGGGAGCCACTTTGACCCAATTCCAGAAGCCTAAGGGCTGTCCTTAATTAGCATTGTAATTTATATTGCACAATTATGCAAATTGGGTACATAAACAAAATTATCCTTTCAGTTTGGCTTTGCTACCCGAGAAATGCAAAGCCAGTTGAAGATAAGAATAAAGAAAACAGAATACATTTGCTTTAATGCAATGCACCATTTCCTAATTTATCCATTCTTTTGTTTTACTCTTTCACCTTGCACTTGGGGTTTTAAAAATTTTTTTCTTCTCCCTTATTTGTTTTGTTTTTTTCTTTCTTTTACAACTTTCTCCCCTTTATATATACGTGGCTCTTTTTCCTTCAGAAATTTTCCATTTTATTAATTCTCCTGCAGCAATTTATAACTCTTTGGGGCATTCCTTTGTTTTTTGATGTGACTACTATCTGACTGTCTATAGTTTCTTTTTTTTCCCCCTCCCAGATTCTCTTCTTCCTACTGGCATCCTTTTCCATTTTACTCCATTTTCCTCAGTTTGACTTGCTTTTATACCTGCGCGATGCTCCTTACCAGGTATCTAGCAAATGCCCTCAGGATCCAATCTTTTCTTTTCTAAGAAAGCTGAAAATAAGCGTGGCAAATAACAGAGCTTAGAAGATAGGAAATTTTAAAATACAAAGCCCGGTGAAATCTAACTGGAAGCCAATGCCTAGAGGCAAGAGACAGTAATTTAAATAGGTGTTAACTATCAGGTAATCAATCAATAAATCAGCATAACAAAGATAACTTTCCATCGTTTGAAAGTTACTCATTGCTCCAACTGAGCTTAGCCCTTTTAAATAGCCTTAAAATTGTATAAAAGATAAGAAAATTTAAGATATTGAAAACTGGTAGAAAATAAATCCTTCTAGATAAAGCTGGTTTTGGAAGAGCAGTGGCTACTGTGATTGACAATGGGGGTACTGACTTAAGGGGATTTATAACAGAAGTACTCGAACAGAATTGTGAAGAGAATAGAATTGTGTATTGCTTTATCTGCCCAGAACCACAGCTCCCACGGGAAACACTCCACCTCATTCTACAACCTTCTGGCTGCAGCAAAAGCAGTCAAATTAAAACATAACCCAAGGGGTACCTAACCCAATTTGAGAAAATCATAGCATCCTCCCTTTGGCTATAACTTTTTCCACTTTGAATAACATTCAAATGCCTTGTAGAGCCTCCCATACTTATTTTTAGTCCCTATCTGCCTCCCTGACTCTAAATTATTTCCTCCCTTTTTCCCATTTGCTTATTAGGTTCCAGCCATCCTGGCTCTCTAATATTCTCAGCTTATTATGTTTGTATCTTTCATCCTCTCTGCCTGCCATGGTCTTTCCTGTTTTTTGTTTGTTTTGTTTTTGTTTGTTTGTGTTTTGAAACAGAGTTTTGCTCTTGTTGTCCAAGCTGGAGTGCAATGGCACGACCTCAGCTCACCACAACCTCCATCTCCCAGGTTCAAGAGATTCTCCTGCCTCAGCCTCCTGAGTGGGCATGCGCCACCACGCCCAGCTAATTTTGAATTTTTAGTAGAGACGGGGTTTTTCCATGTCGGTCAGGTTGGTCTCAAACTCCCGACCTCAGGTGATCTGCCGGCCTCAGCCTCCCAAAGTGCTGGGATTACAGACGTGAGCCCCCACGCCCAGCCTTTTCCTGATTTTCTGATGGTTGGTTTTTTCTTGTCATTTGGGTCTCTATTCAGATGTTATCTCAGGTAAATATTCTAAGTCTAATATTGACCTTCACTCCTCTACCCCATCAATCCTTTGTTATATATTACCCTGTTTTAATTTAGTAGTATTTGAAATCAGCTTATGTATTTACCTTATATATGTACTTGCCTCTTGGATAGTTATTACATATTTTAACTTACTTATTGCCTGTCTCTCTAAATAGAATATAAGATCTTTTTTGTCTGGTTCACTGCTGAATCCACAGTACTAAAATCAGTGTCAGACATATAAAACATTCTCAAAATATTATTAATTTAAGAGAATGAACAGATAATTGTTTTAGAATTAACAATGACCTAACCGTGGCCAAAGTTTTCCATCTCCACAATTAGTGTTGTTTGTGATTAGAAGAAAAATAACAGTAGGTCAAGTTCACCTCTTTTTTGGCATTGAATATTTGTACTAAATGCTGTAAAGCTCATAAGAACTACGTTTTCTACTAAGTGGACAGAAGGAAGACAGTGGGGCAGGGTGGGTAGTGGGTGGAGGGAACTGGTGGAGTGTGGTGGAAGGGTGTGAGGTGAAAAACTAAGCTTGGTCAGTCTCCATTCCTTGATTTCTGAAGTTCCCAAGGCCCAGCTGCATTCCTGTACTTGGTTTCTATGAAACCCTGCAGGGTACTTCCTATGATTTCTGCTTTTACTTAAACTAATATAAATTGGGTTTCAACCTTTTGCAGTCCATACAAGTAACATATAACAACAGGAAACAACATAACATTATGATGAAGAAGTTAAAATCAAAGATAAAATTAGAATTTGAATCAAGATTCTGCTATTTATTAATCTGTGTCATGGAGGACCAATTTATTAATTTATTAACATCTTCAAATTTCATCTTCTTCATTAAAAAAAAAAAAAGAGCAATAAGGCTGGGTGTGGTGGTTCACGCCTGTAATGCCAGCACTTTGGGAGGTTGAGGCAGCCAGATCACAAGGTCAGGAGTTCGAGACCATCCTGGCCAACATGGTAAAACCCCGTCTCTACTAAAAATGCAAAAATTAGCTGGGCATGGTGGCATGCACCTATAGTCCCAGCTACTCAGGAGGCTGAGGCAGGAGAATCGCTTGAACCCGGGAGGTGGAGGTTGCGGTGAGACGAGATCATGCCTCTGTACTCCAGACTGGAGACAGAGTGAGACTCCGTCTCAATAATAAATAAATAAATAAATAAATAAATAAATAAAGCAATAATAGAACTAACCTGATAAAGGAATTAGAGGGATCAAATGTAATTATATATACAGAGTTCTTAAAATGCCTGAATATGTAGTAAGCTCCTAGTTATGGAATTTTAATGTTCATAGCCTGGCCAAAGGGTGAAAGTCTGCTTTCAATCAATATTCCAAACCTACCCTCATTGATGTATCTTATTTTCTGTGACACATTCTGCATTCTCATTTATTTTAGAATATTTCCTAGACTCCTTTCATGATTAATATGTATTGAGAGTTGGACTTTATACCTTCTTCCATGAAAATTTATACACATCTCATTTTTGATGTATAATTTTCTGTTAGATGTCCATGATAGGGCATTTGTGAATGAACAAAATACTTGGTGCTATGAAATTGGGGAAATGTTGATATGTACTGATCTTCTTAGAGTGTACCTTGGTAAGTGCCAGGCAGGTATCCCATTCTGTGAAGAGAAGAGTAAATTCACAATTTGAGATCCTGGAAAGCAAACAGCCGAAGACTGCCGGTCCTACTGCTCTTGGTAATGGTCCTCATTGCCTATTCTAAAATGTAGGTTGTTACAATAAGAACAAAGAGTTGTACATGAACATGAACCTGAAAAGGGGCTTGGACTAGATCAACTTTTGTGGATGAGGTTTGAGATACCACTTTGCTGCTCCATGATATGGGCCTGTAGCCTAATGTCTAGTCTGCAAAAATTCTGTGAGTGAGCTTCACTCTCCCCACATTAATAAGCTAGATGTGTCACAATAATGGGGTATGGTGGTGGGGCTGTTCGAGGGGAAGAGGCATGTTCCAAGACCAGTCAGACTAAAATCCAAGGGGAAATGAAGGATAGGATGAGCAAACGCAGCAGAGAGTAAAACAGTTTTTTTTAGCTAACATGTACTTGCTAAAAATGTAAAAAGTTTTAAAAATGTAATTTTATAAAATAAAGTTAAAAGTATACAAGTAAAACATTTCTAAAGCCTACACACATCGTAATGATCAATATTGATTTTAAAATTATTGATATGTTTTAATATGTTCCTTTTCTTTAGCCAAAATTGTAAATCAGATTCTGCTTAGTGACAGAATAGGATCTCTAGCGGGCTTGCAATTCCCAGGCAAGATTTAGAAAGAGATAATGGGGAATAAGAAAAAAAAATGCAAGGCCAAAACACCAAGTATTTTTTAATATAGTAGATCAAAGTAGATTTATAGGAGATTGAACACTTTGTTTTTCTGCCAAATTTTGGATGTGGAAATCAGAAAAAAGACCAGATTATGTGAGCTGTACCTTTTTGTTTACATTCAATTGTGTGTATGTAATTTTGTGACTCTTCTAATCCAGCAATAACCAGGTAAAAAATGTAATGGGAAAAAATCTTTCTAATTTTTGCAAAAGTAGAAACTTGTCAGAAGTGTATTAAAGCATATTTATGGGTCCTATGGAAAACTTGACTACATGGAGAGATATAATGCTGTTACATAAAGTCAAATATTATAAGTTGATTACTGAAATCATCTATGTATTGCTATGACAAAGTATTAACACATTATTAGATATTTTAACATCCCATACAAATTATATTTGGTAGCATTTCTTCTAGAAATTTACAATTACTTTCTTAAACATTAGTCAGTACTTTTAAAAAATTTTCTTCCTGTTGATTTCTCATTTTTTCTTGCTTTTAACTCCTTGTAGAATGTTAAAAAAATTTTTTCCTTAAAAATATTAGTTCTGTGATTTACTTGTTGATTTTTCAATTTCTCTAATTCAATTAAATTTGCGTTTCTTCTAAGTTTCATCTTTGCTTTACTGTAGTCCAGTTAAGTTCCTGTGACAAAGACATGATTCTTTTATGTTTCTTTGTAGTAGACTGTTAAAGCCTAAGAATTTGTCTGTAAGAACACCTTTGGTAATACATCAGTGTTGAAATGTGGTGCTGTAATGTTAGTAGGTGCATAAATAGCCTACAATTATGGTTTAGTTTCCTTTTTGTCCCAACAGTTATTCAGGGAGATGGTTTGCTTATTTTAATGTTGTTATTGATTTGTTATTTGTTTTTAATAATTTTGGGGAATGTTTTTATAAAAACATTTTTTTGTATTAAGTTGTGACCACATGTAATTTCTGAAATTTCTGTTATTTATTATTATATTATTATCTTGTTCTTAACTAATACTAGTCTATTTTGGTAAATAAACCATAGATGCTTAAAAAATAGATAGTTTTTGTTTATAGGGTATGAATCCTTTTAAATAACAGTTACTAACTTTGTCTTTTGTTTCCTTTATTTTAGTTATTTAAATTATATAATTCTTGACCAGCAATTTGATAATTATACACAATGTTTATATTTTATATTTATTTTATATGTCTCCTCAAAATGTCTACAATACATTTCTTATACTTTATACTTGAGTTAGTATCAGAGCCAAGAATGAAGCAGCACAGCTGTCCCTGCCCAATTAGGACAAAAATATTAGTACACCTTTCCTTTTGTACTTGTTTTATTCCTTCTCTTCACATTCACATTCCCTTTCTACTTTGTGTCAATATGATCTATATTTTATATCCAATTGTTGTTGACTTTTAAATCCTTTTTTAAACATTTAAATCTTTTCTTTTGCCAGTGATTTGCATATTTGTATTTATTCTACACATACTACTAGTGACTCTGCAAACTGACTTTTATGTTGGTTCACCACTGTGTCCCTGTCCCCTGCACAGGGCCTAGCTCATCATTTGCTCTCTGGAATTCTGTTAGGGGGTCGTTGCAGACTAACAGGAGAAAAAAAATAAGAACCTAAACAAATTCCCATAATAAGTATTGCTTCTGTTAGCAGGTTACCACCAAAATTAGGCTAAATCCATAGAGTGGATTTTACCACGACAATCCCATCTCTGCATGGTTAAAAACATTCAAATACACACTATTTGGAATGAAAACTTTATGATTTCCCATGTGTTAATACTTTTTTTTTTTTTGAGACGGAGTTTTGCTCTTGATGCCTAGGCTAGAGTGCAATGGCGCGATTTCAGGTCACTGTAACTGCCTCCTGGGTTCAAGTAACTCTAGTGCCTCAGCCTCCCAAGTAGCTGGGATTACAGGCATGCCCCACCACACCTGGCTAATTTTATATTTTTAGTAGAGACGGGGTTTCACCATGTTGGTCAGACTGGTCTCAAACGCCTGACCTCAGGTGATCCACTCGCCTCGGCCTTTCAAAGTGCTGGGATTACAGGCGTGAACCAGCACACTGGGCCTGTTAATGCTCTCGGGAGGTGAGATGCATACATTAGCTTCATTGTTGTTAGCTTTTTAAATGAATTCACCTATAAATACTGGTAAACATTGGTCTCAAACTCAGCTACACATTGTAATCACATGAGATTTTTAAAAGATCTTAATGACCTGGCTATTCACCAGACCCAATTCAATTCAGTTCTCTCTGGTTCAGACCCAGCCATCAGTAATTTCTAAAACTCCTGATGTGACTGTAGAATGCAGCCAAGAATAAAAACATAGGAAAATAAATGGAGTCAAACCTTCAGTCTAGTTTGCCTCTGGATATAATTAAATGCAAGAAAGAGCTTTTCTGGATAGTTAAAAAGTGATCTTGGGAAACAGAACTTTCGAAACGATCGAAAAGCACTTGCATCATTCAATAACCATTTCTTCATTTCCAACATGCAGATGACTGCGAGTGTCATGCTCTGTTTTGCAGTGCAGATGAAGACAAGAGTTAGTCAAATAACTTAGTTAAAATCAACTTGGAAAATCGATCATAATCCAGTTTTTCCAAGAACTTTGATCATGTAGCTACTTTTTTTTTTTTTTTTGAGACAGAGTCTTGCTCTGTCGCCAGGCTGGAGTGCAGTGGCATGATCTCAGCTTACTGCAACCTCTGCCTCCTGGGTTCAAGCGATTCTCCTGCCCAAGCCTCCCGAGTAGTGGGACTACAGGCACATGCCAGCGCACCCAGCTCATTTTTGTAATTTTAGTAAAGACGGGTTTTCACCATGTTAGCCAGCATGGTCTCTATCTCCTGACTTTGTGATCTGCCTGCCTTGTCCTCCCAAAGCGCTGGGAGGCATGAACCACCTTGCCCAGCCGCTACTTTTTTATAAAATTAAAATTGATAAGAACAGAATCAATAAACGTAGTAAACATACTCAGCCCTCTTAGGAAAAAGTCAATGTCTGCAGATAAGACTAAGGGAAATTAGCTTTGTAGAGCTGAAACCTCTAATTTATTTCTGGCATCTTCCTTGCTAAATCAATTATTAAACTAGTAATATCTATTCATTTTATTATTTGTGTTGTTTTTTATAAATATGCCATTGTAAATATGCCTAATGCTTGGCATATAGTCTTAACTATATTTTAAGGGTAGATTTATTTGTAAAAGAACCTAGTTTTTCAAAGCTAGATAGCTTGATTAAAAATATCAAGCAAGCTTGGCATGGTGGCTCACACCTGTAATCCCAGCACTTTGGGAGGCTGAGATGGGAAGATCAAGAGTTCAATACCAGCCTGGGCAACATAGTGAGACCCTGTCTCTAAAAAATAAAAAGGAAAGAAAGCAAAAATACCTAACAGAATGGAATCCATGGACTTTCATCTTACAGAAAAATAGTTGAGAATATAATGTGAGTTAAGTGTCTTCTTTAGTGATTTTCACATGGTGCAGTAGTTCTCAAATAGTGGACCTGGGCCAGCAGCATGAACATCACTTGGGAATTTTAGAAATGCAAATTCTCTGGCTCTACCCAGCCTTATTGAACAGAAGCTCTGAGATTGGAGCCTGGCAATCTTTGTCTTAATAAGCCTTCTCTGTGATTCTATTACACTCTAAAGTTTGAGAATTTCTGACACAGTAGAAATGCTATAAAAAGGCATTTATTTTTATTATGTTTAGAAAAAAATTTGTAGCAAAAGATATTTACCCAGAAGTTCATTTTTATCTCTAGCACAAATAATCAGGGTACTTATCATTCTATTATATTATTTTCATTACATGTCAAAGATTCCTAAGTAGTTTGCAACAGCTTTTTTCATACACTTAAGTAATCACTAATTTCTTACATTTGCTTTCAAAAATTCTTTCAAACAGCAGAGTTAGATTTCACATGTACTTTACTTACCTCATTGAGATAATGTTACTATAATGATCTGGCTTATATGTTGCATAATTAGATCTAATATCTCTCTAATGAGATACACCATGTTATCTGGAACCAGCTGTTGTATCCTAGACACCAAAGGACACTTTACACTAAATTTTCAAGACACTCAAGACTAATGAAAGTGGTCATTTCACAAAATTATATCTTCTTCCTTTCTTTAAGAATCTAGTTGTTTTTGAATTGATACTGATATTCACAATAGCTCAAAGGACTAGAGAGTCAGCTGGTTTTGACAGGAAGCATAGTGTGTAATAATTTTTATGCTGGGAGAATAGAGACTCTCACTCAGTTCTCATAACTGTAAGCAGTAACCTAAGAATATACACCAATTTTCTCTAACATTTTTTCATTTTCATGTTTACCATACCTGTGAGATTTTTATATTATTGTTTTAAAAATATTTTTCATATGAAGCATATATTTATTTATTAAGAAAGAGTTGTAAGTAGTCTTAAGAATGTTGTAGTCTTTTTTCCTGTTTTCAATAACTGCTTATGTATGTTTAAAAAATATGAGATGGAAGTAAGTAGATATATATACCTATAGGGCTTGCTTTATTGGTTATTTACTCACAAAAACATCTATGTGCATTTTTAATACAGACAAATGAATACACAATAGATGTGTGGATATGCAAAATGAACTGCATGATGGCACAGTCACTCATTTACATTCAGTACCATTCTCACCTCCCTGCTCAATGGAAATACATCACTATTTATCCAAACTGTATTTGCTTGTTAATGAAATGAGAGCATGCAGCATTTTATGAAAGTGTGGTGAATTAATGGATAAGATTACCTCACCTCCCTACAGCCCAAGTCTCTACAGAAGAGGAAATTAAGGGAGACAAACTGAACTGTGGTGCTTGGGGACTCCCTTGATTCTGCCTGTCACTGTTTTTAAGCTGGCTCAAGGCCTCAGGGGAGTCTGGCTGTTATAGCCTTCCTCAGCCAGCCAGACGGTAACGGTCCACTGCTTTTATTCATTGCCCTGAATGTAATGCACTAAATTTAACAAGTAACACACTCAGCGGGAATTTATTGGCCTTTTGCAGCATGATTGCAAGGTAGGATATGGATATGGATTCCAATTACTGTTGACACCCAGATAAGAAGAACAAAGCCTGTATATAATTATTAATCAAAGTTGATATCTTAGGGAAATGAAATTAAATAAACATCTCTATACTATGTGATGCAAACATTCCAAAGTTTGGAAAACTCTTTCTGGTTACACAATAGAAGTATTCCAATTAAATATAGCAATAATATAATAGCAACACGTAAAGGCAAATGTTTCTATAAAGCAACAACTTTCACACAAAAATAGCTAATGAAGCAGATGTATAAAAACTAACAAATTCCAGAGACTCATATGTAATGTGTAAATAAATAGTCAAATAAACAGCAGTCTTTAAATAAGGACTTCACGTTTTAAATAGAAAAAAATAATCCACATTATATTGTTATTCCAGAGGGTAGTTATATACAGATCTACTAAAACAGAAGTAATTTTTTAAAAATATAGTATTACATTTTCATACCTATAGTACTAGAGTTACCCGATCATGAAAATTATTGTTGGCATATAGATAGATACTTATGATGAATCTCAAAGTCCTTGGGTTGCAACAGGAAAATGGAAGGAGCCAGAAAAAATGTAAAGTGATAGGAGAGAGGGAACATGATTTTATTTTATCACACTGTATGTGGATGAAAAATGCTAAAGAATGTATAAGTCACATGAAAACAAAAGGGAACGTCACCTTCTACATGATTAACCCAATGATCAACTTAAATTAATGAAATAAGAGGCAACATGCATCACTGGTAAAGGCTTGAACCCTCACATTACACAGAATCATATCCTGGTTTTAATAATTACTAACTTTCTAACCTTGAGCCACTAATTTAATCTCAGCCTGTTTCCTCAAGCATAAAATAGGGACAATTATAGTAGCTACCTGCATTGTTATATTAAAATAAAATAATCCCAGTAAATTATTTAAGATCATGCTGGGTACAAAGTAAATACTCAATAAATATTAGCAATTTTATATTATTTTGTATTAATTTAACCTAGTCAGTATTAAAACTTATTAAACTAGAAAGCAAATATCATCATAACCTTTCATTGATTCCTGGATATGCTTTAGTATAAATTTGAGCTGAAACATTTTAATGAAGAAAAGGGACATTTTATCCCCCTATGGATCAGTTTGGATTTGAGTCATGGTTTTATAGCACGGTCTTGTCACATACCTGTGTGAGGTTAAAGTATGCTTCTGATACTCGGCATATCTAATGTATAACATTGGTTTAATAATACCTGCCTTTGAGGGCTTAGAGGGGAAATTGGAGGAAATGTACATCTGTAAATATGTCCCTGAGATTCAGCACATGGGCTAGTACTATTCAAATATGGGAATATTTATTATTAAGGTTTTATACATGGACTCTTGTGTTTCATCATCAATGTGATTCCTCCAGGTATGATTCCCAGTATGTAGCAAATGAAGGCTGAAACATGCTAATTGGTCTTTTCAAGACTTCAGAGTTAATAAAATGGTAGAGTAAAAGCCTAACTCACCCTAGCTCAGAGTAACCATAAGTCAATGTTCTTTCTACTACAGAAGCTGCCCTCAGTAGGTGGGAACGTAAAGGTAGATAACTGACAAAATGTGTGTGTGTGTGTGTGTGTATGTGTGTGTGTGTAAATAGCATATGCTGTTGATTGTGATGGTTGGTACATAGTTTGAGTTTTAAACAGAGAGTGGCTAAATGAAAACCACTGAAGTTATACCATGTTTTTTTTTTTTTGAATTTCCTAAGAATGTCATGAAGGTCACCTGACTGAAGCCATAAATAATTGGAATATTGGGATAAAATTATCTGCAGAGAAATAAAGAAGTACTTTTCATGACAATATCACCTACTGATGCTTTGGGGGCTCAGCCTTCAAAAGGCCCATAAAGCCAAAGTAACCAGTTAAGTAAAATGGATTCTGTCAATCTTAGGGAATCCTAGTATAACAATAAACTAATTATTTAAACAGCACACATTAACCAAAACTAACAATCAAATAGTATCATATTATAGATATGTATATATTTTTTTCCTTTGAATTTTGCCATTATACTGGAACAGTTTTTATTTCAGAATACATGGGATCTTTATGTAAAAACTGTTCGGATAACTTAAAGGCCTAGTCTTCCAAATCAGAGAAACATAAATAATACATGATCTTTTAAACATTAAGAAAGGATAACTCAAACAAAATAGTATTTTAAGTAAATAATGAGTAAATGTTCAAAATGAAGGAAATTCATTCACTCCTTCATTCAATTCATTCATTAACTCATTCATTCAGTCTTAAGTGATATGTTAAGTGCCTTCTCTTGGCTAGTTCTGCCCTGGCAATGAGAATACAGCATTGAATCAGATAGCTAAGGTCACTGGCCTCATAGGTGTTTAGATTCCAGTAGTGTAGAAAAATATGAAATAATTCTTGATATGATTTAGCTGTGTCCCCAACCAAATCTCATCTTGAGTTGTAACTCCCACAATTCCCATGTGTCACTGGAGGAACCTACTGGAAGGTGATTCAATTATGGGGACATGTCTTTCCTGTACTATTCTTATGATGGTGAATGAGTCTCATGAGATCTGCTGGTTTTAAAAACAGGAGTTTCCCTGCACAAGTTTTCTCTTTGCCTGCTGCCATCCATGTAAGAGGACTTGCACCTCCTTGCCTTCCACCATGATTGTGAGACTTCCTCAGTCATGTAGAACTCTAAGTCCATTGAACCTATTTCGTTTGTCAATTGCCCAGTATTGGGTATGTCTTTATCAGTAGCATGAAAATGGACTAAGACAATCATATATTTACAATTTTAACAAGGGATATTGACTGCAATGGAAGCCTCAATGAGGATTTAAACCTGCTCTTGGGGAAGGGTCAGAAGGATCTCAATAGGACATAATTTCACATGTGCTAGCACCCTCAACCCTCACACCAACCGAATGAGATCAGTACTGCTGCAGTCACCCCATTCACACAGAAGAAAGTTGAGGAACAAAGGCACTAAATACCTTAACAAATCACAGAGCCAGTAACCCAGCATCCAAACCGAGGGTGCTTAGTTTTAGATTCTTCTTTTAACCAGTCACTGTGCTATAGAAGTCTGTGCATTTGTGAAGGGATAATGAGAACACATTCCTGCTAGAAATTGAGGCACCCCAGAAAGTCTGATGTGGGAAGAGCTCAGTACTAGAGAACAGGACCATCTCAAGTTCTGTTCTTGAGAACAAGAACTGTCTGAGTCCTGTTGTTTTGAAATGTAAAAAATTATTACAAATGTGAAAAATTATGTATGTAATTTTAAATTTTCTAATAGCTGTATGTAATTTTAAATTTAATGTATGTAATTTTAAATTTTCTAATAGACTGTATAGATATGTACAGTCACTATGGAAAACAATTGGGCAGTCTTATAAAATGAACATGCTGGTGCCATATGATTTAGCAATTGGGCTCCTGAACCTTTACACTAGATAATTAAAATTCATGATTATACAAAAACCTGCACAGAAATGATTATAGCAAAAACTGGAACTAACTTTGTGCTTTAGGGGCAAATAGTTAAATAAAATCTGCAGTACATCCCTACCATGGGATACTACTCAGCAAAAAAGAAGAATGAACTATTATAATGATTTGGATTAATCTTCAGAGAATTATTCTAAGGGGAAAAAAAGCAATCCCAAAAAGATACACACTGTATGATTTCATTTACACTAAATCATTTAAATGACAAAATTATACAAATGGAGAAAAGACTAGTAGTTGCTAGGAGCAGGATCAGGGCACAGGAAGGAGGGAGGAGTGGTTATGAAAGGAAACGGAATCTGATGAGGAAACAGTTCTGTATTTTGATGTGGTAGATACAACCTACACATGTGATAAAGTTGCATAGAACTAAACAGCTACACACACACAAACATACAAATGAGTACAATTAAAATTAGGAAAGTATGAATAAAACAGTAGCTTTGTTAACATTCTAGTAGCAATATTGTGACTAAGATTTGCAAGCTATTGCTATTGGGAAAACTGGATAAAAGGTACACAGCATTTCTCTGTATTATCTCTTACAATCGCATGGAAATCTAGAATTATATCAAAACAAAAATGTTAATTACCAGAAAAGAAATATGAAATTCATTTTTTCTTAATCAAATATATTCAAAATATTTTTATTTCAACATATGAAACAGCTGGGCGTGGTGGCTCACGCCTGTAATCCCAGTACTTTGGGAGGCCGAGGCAGGTGGATCACGAACAATATGAAAATTATTGAGATATTTTACATTTGTCTTGTATTGTCCATATGGGCTTGCCCCACTCCAAGTTCTCAACAGGCACATGTGGCTAGTGGTGACCATACGGGACAGCACGGGTCAGAGGAAGACAGAGACAAGAGGGGAGGCAGACGCTGAAGACAGACAAGGTGAAGTAACAAAATGCAGTCTTTGTAATGGCACACGGGGCCTGATACTATAGCATTCTTCTGCTGCTCTCTCCCTTGCTCATTCTCCTTCAGCCACACAAGATTCCTTGCTGCTCCTGGAAAATGCCAAGCACACACATTCTGGCCTCGGGCACCTGGTTCTTCATGCTTTCTCTGCCTGGAAATTTCGCCCCTGGATACTTCTCTGACATGCTCCCACAACCGGAGTAGTCTCTGCTCAGATGTCTATCATGAGGTCTTCCCTGAGCTACTTCTATAAAATAGCAAACGCCACCTTTCTATGGCCCCCTCTGTCACCCATTACATGGCTTTCATTTCCTTGGTCATGCTTACATCATCTGACCATCTATATATACATACTCACTTATATATTTGTCAGTTCTTCCACAGAGGGCAGGGGTATTGTCTGCTTTCTTGGAAACATATTTCCCAGAATCTAGAATAGTTCCTGGCATGCAGTATACATTCAATGAATATTTGTTCAATAAATTGTTTGAGGAATAAATGATTTATGGTTAATTCCTTCATAGTTTTCAAATAAACTACCTCAAATAAAATCTACACAGATTTTCCCTGAAATAAAAAACAGATGTAATGAATTTCAGAAATTGGGTAACGTTTCCTGGGTATTGAAAGGATAAAGCATAGAAACAATCTCTTCGCATTCCAATTAAAATTAATAAAATAGTTTTCATGCAAAGATGATTAATTTATATCTTGTTGCTAAATCTACTTTTCTACCAAGTAAATTCACTCAGAAATTATCAAAAAAAAAAGTTACTCTGAATCAAAAGAGGCATAAAAGCCCTCTTACTACCTTGGGTCTTCAGGGACATATCACCTTCTTGGTGATACATTCTTCCAATAACCCCAATCAGACGTTTCTTCTCTCTTGGATTTCCATTGTTGTACTAGTTATGTACCTGAATTTAATACCTATTCCAGTCTACTTATATCAAAGTTATTTACGAAAATGTTATCACTCCGGGAAGGCAGAAACTGTCTTTTTCTCTCTCAGTACTACCATAATGCTTTGCACTTCTCAGTTGAACTTAGATAAATATTTGATGGACTGAATTATGTTTTTAATAATGTATGCATACATCTAATCTAGAAGACTTGATAAGCAAGCAGTGCTTAAGTCCTTTCATACACAAATTCAGACTTTCCAGTATTTGTCCCAGAAAATAACTAGTATTTATCAAGCTCCTGTGATGCTTTAAAAATTTTACATGTGATCTCATTTAGCCTCCATAAAACATGAAGTGGGTATTATTGGTAACACTGTTATATCTATGAGGAACTGGAAGTTCAGAAAGAATATATGTTTCCAAGTTTTAATGGCTGTTAAATGTCAGGATTCTCCAAGTTGGCTGACCTCAAAGTCCAAAGTATTATTTTACACTTCTAGTGGGGTTCTAATGCTTTAATATAAAGGTAGCTTCTGAAGACAAGCAATAGGAAGTATATGTTTCAAAAGAGGAAATTGAAATGTTAGAGATTATCTAGAGAAACACATCCAAGACATGTTGAACTTCAGAAATGATATCTCATGTAAGTTGAAAAAATTGGAGTGTTTAGGGCCAAGAAAATAGCAAATGATACAGCATAGAAAAATATGTGGCCTCATCCAAAAAGAGGCCTAGACTTCGTGCCTGGTTTTTTGAAGGTAACCTCTAACCCCTTGAAACTTGCCAGGTGATAGAAATGTCTTTGTTATTCATGATGGGCTCTTTGGACACTTGCTGTGTGATTAATCAATCAATCAGGTATGCCTATGTAATGAAACTCCAACAAAATTTTCAAGTACGGAAGCTCAGTTGAGTTTCCCTGTTTGATAGTACTTCATGTATACTGCAATGTTTTGAATATGTCCACCCAAAAACATACACTCAAAACTTAAATATCCAATTCTAGAATGTTGAGTGATAGGACCTAATGGGAGGTGATTAGGCCATGAAGGCAAAGTGAATGGATTAATGCTGTTATCATGGGAGTGAGTTTGTTATAAAAGGGGTAGATTGACCCTCTTGTCCCTCTTTTACTCTCTCCCATCTCTTGCCCTTTCACCTTCTGCCATGGGATGACACACTGAGAAGGCTCAGATGCTGGTCCCTTGGTCTTAGACTCCCCAGTCTCCAGAACTGTGACGAATCAATTTCTGTTCATGATAAACTATCCAGTATGCGGTATTCTGTTACGTCAACACAAAGTGGACTAAAAATATACCATCGCACACCAGTAGTAGAAGGGGAAGACATCCTAAAGACAGCACAAATCTCGCATTTGGAACCCTTCCAGACTCTGTACTATGTGTCTCTTTCTTTGACTGATTTTGTGAATCTTTCCTCCTGTAATAAATTAAACTGTGACTATAATAAGTTTCAGTGAGTTCTATGAGTATTTCTAGTAAACTATGGAATCTGAAGGTGGTTTGGGGCAATATGGGTACTTGTGGTGGGTGTCAGAAGTAAAGGTGGTCTTCTCTTTAACTTTGTAGCTGGATTCTAATTTGTTTCAGTTAAACTCCAAAATCTTGGGCAGACTTTGTGTTCTGGAAAACTTTATCATAAGTCCATGTAGGTGCATAACAATAATGCCATAATTTCAGAGATCCTTAAACATTTATTGTAACAAATTAAAGGTTTGTCTGGGGAGAGGGACATGAAAATTGACCTTCAGTATTCAAAGTGCTGTCATATAGACATATTTGGTATTAGTCCAGAGACAAAATTGAGTTCAAATAAGAAAGAACTTCCTAAAAATCAGAGTGATGCAAAAATGGCATTAGTTGCCTATCAAAGTAGTAAGTTCCCTACCTTAGAAAATGTTAATTTCTTAATTATAATGCTATAAGCCAGAGCAATGTATTGCTAAGGAATTTCAGCCTCAGAGAGGGTGGGTGATTTTAAAGGTGTCGTCTAACTCTAAGATTCTGCTTTGGTCACCATTACTATTTCTTTAAAATGGCAACTAATAAAGCCTAGCTTATATATATATATAATAGGCCAGAGTCTTAGATCTGGCTCTTACAAAGGTCTGCTTTTTGTGTTATGCCCAAAAACACCATATCACTCAATGCAATCAACTAGCTGGACAAATATAAGTTTACAAAATAGAAAACTGAAGTACTCTAAGACAAAACACTAAAAGTTGGATAGTGTTGACTCCCACCCTCCCATCCAAGGTTTTGTCATTATCAGGGTAAAGTAAGGAATGCTCATTTTCAAATATTAATGGAAAGTATTGTTTTTATGAAAAGCAGCTCTATCACTAACACAGAATTTTAATCTGTAGCATGAGAACTGGCATTTTGTTATGAATCTATCAATTTGCACAAAAACCCTTTCATGAATCATAAATGAACATAAACAAAATTAAAAATTGTCACAAAGAACATAAACTACACATTTGACAACAATTAAATTTAATGCAAATTTACTCGAACATTCAAAAGAGAAATTTCTTATTTCCACTGTAATTCTCAGTAAGTACTGTTACATCAGTTTCTGAAATATACCTTCCAAGTCTTCCTAAGTAATTTCCATTTCTTTATCTTCAACTGAATTTTAGGTTCTTGAGTAAAACTCTAAAAATATAGGTTTTATTATTCAATAAAAGCTAGCCCATTCCTTGGTATAAGCTACATTTCACATATCTCTAATCAGAATTGTCATAAGAAACAACATAAAACATCTTTCTTAAGGTAGCTAATTTCATGGCCCTGATATGTTACAAAATATTCCATTTGATATGGAGTTAAGAATCCCATTTGAGACGGGGTTAAGCTCCAAAATATATAAGGAACTGAAACAACTCAATAGCAAAAAGCAAATAATCTAATTTAACAGTAAACTAGAAACTTAAATAGATGTTTCTCCAAAAAAGACATACAGGTGGCCAGCAGATATACCAAAAAAAATGTTCAATGTCATTAGTTATCAGGCAAATGTGAATCAAAACTGATAAAATACCACCTCACATCTGCCAGGATGGCTATGACAACTATTGGTAAGGACGTGGAGAAATTGTAACCCCTGCACACCATAGGTGGAAATGCAAAATGGTACAGCTACGGGGAAACAGTATGAAGTTTCCTCAAAAAATTAGAAGTAGGCCAGGCGCAGTGGCTCACATCTGTGATACCAGCACTTTGGGAGGCCAAGGCAGGTGGATCACCTGAGGTCAGGAGTTCAAGACTAGCTTGGCCAACATAGTGAAACCCCATCTCTACTAAAAATACAAAAATTAGCCAGGCATGGTGGTGCATGCCTGTAATCCCAGTTAGTCTGGAGGCTGAGGCAGGAGAATTGCTTGAACCTGGGGGCAGAGGTTGCAGTGAGCCGAGATTGTGCCATTGCACTGTAGCCTGGGTGACAAGAGTAAAACCCCGTCCACTACCAAAAAAATAAATAAATAAAAATAAAACTAGAGAAGTGAGGGATTAAAAATCACATACTGGGTACTATGTACACTATTCAGGTGACAGATACACTAAAAGCAGACTGCATCACTATATAATTCATCCATGTAGCCAAAAGCCAATGTACCCCTAAAACTACTGAAAAAAAAAAGTTACCATATGATCCAGCAATATCACTTTCAGCTGTATATCCAAAAGAATTGAAATCAAGATCCCAAAGAGATATTAGCACACCCATGAATAGCACAATGAAAGAACTATTCACAGCAGCCAAGATGTGGAAGCATCTCTAATGTCCATCAATAGATGAAATGGATAAAGAAATGTGGCATATACAAGGAAATACTATTTAGCCATTTTGTAAAAAAGGCAATTCTGCAATGTGGAGTGACATCAACGACCTGAACGTCATTATGCTGAAGGAAATAAGCTAGTCACAGAAAGACAAACACTTCATGCTTCCACTTACGTGATGTATCTAAAATAGTCAAATTTGTAGACCAAAAGGTAATGGTGTTGTCAGAAGCCGGGAAAAGGGAGAAATGGGGAATTACTATTCAATAGGCATAAAGTTTTAGTTAAGCAAGATGAATAAACTCTAGAAATCTGCTGTGTAACACTGTGCATATCATCAATAATAATGCAGTTTACAATTAAAAAAATCTGTTGAGTGTGGATCTCAATAAAAGAAAACTTTAAAAAAAAATCCCATCATATGAGATATGCAATAATCCCTGACTTAACTTTGTACACAGTATCTTATTGCTATTGCTCTGTAGAAATTATAAGCTTGAAACTGCCTACAGCTATGCTTTTCTTTTTTTTTAAATGGTGAAAAGGTATACATATACTTAGAATTAGCCAGCTGGACTCAGTTTAGATGATCCCAATTTTGTTGGCAACATCCAAAGCATCGTAATCAGGAGCCAGTCAAACCCATGCCTTCCTCTCTCCATCAGGCTGAATCAGGGTGTTGACCTTGGCCACATCCATGTCACAGAGCTTCTTCACAGCCTGTTTGATCTGGTGCTTGTTGGCTTTAACATCCACAGTGAACACAAGTGTGTTGTTGTCTTCTATCTTCTTCATGGCAGACTCAGTGGTCAGTGGAAACTTGATGACAGCATAGCATTCAAGTTTGTTTCTCCTGGGGGCGCTCTTCCAAGGATATTTGGGCTGCCTCCAGAGTTACAGTGCCTTGGGCTGCCAGAAGGTGGGTGACATGTGGATCTTCTTTTTTTTTTGTGGCTGTGGACACCTTTCAACACTGTCTTCTTGGCCTTGAAAGCCTTCACTTTGGTTTTGGCTTTAGGAAGGGCAGGAGCTTCCTTCTTCACTTTTAGCACCATCTTGTGAACAGGCCTTTTTTTTTTTTTTTGAGATGGAGTATCACCCTGTTGCCCAGGCTAGAGTGCAGTGGCATGATCTCAGGTCACTGCAACCTCTGCCTCTGGGTTCAAATGATTCTCCTGTCTCAACCTCCAGAGTAGCTGGGATTATAGGTGTCTACCACCACACCTGGCTAATTTTTGTATTTTCGGTAGAGATGGGGTTTCACCATGTTGGCCAGGCTGGTCTTGAACTCCTAATCTCAAGTGATCCAACCACCTTGGCCTCCCAAAGTCCTGGGATTACAGGGGTGAGCCATTGCATCTGGCCTTTGCTTTTCTATTTTCATTATAACTTCATCATTTTGTCCAAAGGTTCGGCCTGCTCCAGTTAGATATTATATGAAATAATAGCTTTAAAATTATGTATTAGATGAAGGAGCTTAATTAAAACATAGAAACATTCTTTTTTTTTTTTTTTTTTTTAAAAAGTGGTAACAATAATATATCGTAACAAAGCAATGTGCTACAGCAAGCAGAATGTTTATATTCTTCCTTTGGGGGCAAAAGCAGTAGGAAAATAGAAGTACAAGGAGTGAGTCAAAATCCCCACATTGCCTTTGGTGAATTTATGTAACATTTTTCTGGAAAAACCTCTCTAATTCCTGATATAGAATTAAAATAGATTCAAGGAAATTCAGAATTTGAACATAACTAATTAACCTAATATAATACAACTCTCAGAATTCAAAGAAGATATTCTCTAACAGTTTCAAAACAACATGGGTCTAATTTTAAGTGATCTTTTATTGAATAATTGGTATATTTATACATAATACTGGAAATCTGAACAAAAAGCATCAATGTAAATGGAATACGAACTATATTTAATTAACTCTAATCAATATAGAACGGGAAAATGTATTCTTTCATTTCTATCAAGTGAGATATGAGATTAAAGTTCTATCATAATGTGCTAACTATAAATTAAAGACTACTATTTTTCCAGGTTTATTTTTTCATAAGAGGAATCAAAAAGGCACTATAGAGGTGGTTTTGTAAAAGCCATAAATTTTTGAAAAGCCACAAATAATTACATACTTTTCCCCCATTCCCAAGAATATACATATACTTATATTTTGTGAAGACAACTGACATTTCATATTGTGTCTTCATAGTTTTATCTTAACTCTCTTTTCTTTTTTTTTTTTTTTGGCGGGGCGCTGGGATGGAGTTTTGCTCTTGTTGCCCAGGCTGGAGTGCAATGGCATGATCTTGGCTAACCGCAACCTCCACTTCCCAGGTTCAAGTGATTCTCCTGCCTCAGCCTCCTGAGTAGCGGGGATTACAGGCACGCACCACTACGCCTAGCTAATTTTGTATTTTTCGTAGAGATGGGGTTTCTCCATGTTGGCCAACTGGTCTTAAACTCCCAACCTCAGGTGATCCGCCTGGCTCAGCCTACCAAAGTGCTGGGATTACAGGTGTGAGCCATCGCGCACAGCTTCTTGAATTCTGAGAGTTGTATTATATTAGGTTAATTAGTTATTTTCTTAGAGTGGGATGGAAGTGTTCACTGTGCTTCACCACAAGAATCCACCAAAATACTGATGCTTTGAATTGCCCCTATTATCTGATCCATATTGGTCTTCATAAAGCTCATCAAAGAAGTCTGGTTCTAAAACAATACTCCTCATTCATTATTCTGACAATAACCAAGTATTCTTCTAGATTGGAGAAGGTCTAAGTAATGTATCTTTTATTTGTTCAGAAAGTTCTTCATACTATAACCCAATTTCAGATACATGAGTAGAATAATCCATAGTCTGATATTCACTAGGGTAATGCTACTCAAATTTGCTCAGTTGATGGAATCACTGGTGGTTAAGGTTGGGTTGGATTTATTTATTTATTTATTTGATAAAGTCTCACTCTGTCGCCCTGGCTGGAGTGCAGTGGTGTGATCTGAGCTCACCACAACCTCCACCTCCCAGGTTCAAGTGATTCTCCTGCCGCAGCCTCCCGAGTAGCTGGGAGTACAGGTGCGTGCCATCACGACTGGCTAATTTTTGTATTTTTCAGTAGAGCCAGGGTTTCACCTTGTTAGCCAGGATGGTCTTGATCTCCTCACCTCATGATCCACCTGCCTCGGCCTCCCAAAGTGCTGGGATAACAGGTATGAGTCACTGTGGCTGGCCTATTTTATTTTTTATTTTTGAAAAATGTAATGATGACTAATTTTAACATATGAGCTTGAATATTTGATTTCTAGATGACATAACCATAACACATACTTTTAAAATCACAAACATCCTCCCACTAACTTCAGTAAAGTCAGGTTCTCTATGCTCTGTTGGGATTTATTACAATATTATTCATTATCTGTTTTTACAAAAAAATTAAAAATTTATGTCCTTTTTCTGTTATTTTTTTTCAAATTTTATTATGTATGAATAAATCTTGCTAAAACCAAAAAAAAAAAAAGGAATCTGATTAAAATATTTCAGTCTAGCTCAAAGCTTACAGAAAATACAAGAAAGAAGAACATGGTTAATGACATTACAGCAAATTCCAGAATGAGAGAAACAATAAAGGACAAATAATCCAGTTCCATCAATAAATAAGTTGCAAAAGATTAAATGAAAGTGAAACCAATAGATTAAAAGAGACTTTAAAAACATGTCAATCAAATGCCATCTTCATTCAAACAAATTAACTGTAGAAACAAAAAATGAGGCAATCAGAAGTTTTCAGACATAGAATTTGATAATACTAGGAGTCTCTGTAAATATTTGTAGGAGCCATTATGCTACTGAGGTTTATAAACAGTGCTTTCTTTTAAAGATGCATACTGAAATATTTATTAATGTATATATATTATATGATGCATGAGTTCACTTCAAAATAATCCATGGAGTTAGGAATGAGTGAATGGTGGTATAAATGAAACCAGATTGGCTATAAATTGATATATGTTAAGTCATTAAACCTATATGTGTGATAAGCACATAGAGATTCATTATGCTATTCTAATTTGCATGTATTTGGAATTTTCATAATAGAATATTTTTAGAAACAAAGCTATCGTTTACTATGAACAGAAAGCCAAAATAAAATGTAGCAAAGAAATATATGGAATAATTCATTGAAAACAGAGAAAACTCCACTGATTCAGTAATATTTGGACAACGAGGAGGATTCTGCCCAGGACTTGGCTGGTGTTCCATACATAATGTTGATCTAGAACAGAGAGCCCACAAGAACCAGAGCAGATTAAAAACTTCAAAACTAATATATCTGAATTATGTACTAATAGAAGCATGAGAAGAATACCAACATTAATTAGAAAAGAAAAAAATGCTTCCTTTTTAACTTTATTTCACAGACTAAACACTAAGTCATATCTTCTATAGATGTGCAGAAATCTTTATAGATTGAAGGGAATGAGTGAAGGAGGTTTGAGAGTAAATAGCTGAAACAGCACTTCTGTAGTGTTAAAACAGCATATATTAATTAGTCTTTTCTATCAAAAACTGAGTGTTTAAACCTAACTGTGTATTAATGTCTTTTGAGGTCCGTATACTTTTTTTCATTAATTTCTCTTAGATGGATGTTCATTTTGGAATCCAGTTACCCAAACTGATGTCAATATTTTTGCCTTTTATTTTACCAGTTTGCACAACTGGGCTGCAACAGTATTATATGTGACCAAATAATATAAGATCTCCATCTTATTACTTCTACCTGAGTGTTTGCCTCGAGGCTTGATTAGAAAACTTTACCCTTCTGTTGACCCATCCCTGGTCTTAAGTTGGGATTATAGTCACCTTGAAGCTACTATTCAATCAATAATTGAGCTATTCTTCTAAGGTGCATTTTGTTTAACACTGAAGGAAACTAACACAGCTTGACCCTTGTGAAGTGTTGTGAAGTGTTGTGAAGAGCTGCAGTCAAGTGGAGACTTCTTTTATTCTAGTTGGAGTATTTTGCTGCTATCTTTACCTTGAGCTGGGCAGAACTGTGAATAGCTACAAAAAATTCCTTTATCTTTGTTGCTTCGGTGTTAAGAGGCCTTATTGACACAATGACATTAAAATTGGATTGAGTCTGTAGCTAAACATTTAATTTTGATGCTTGCAGTAACTTAAACTAAGACAATAATAGCTACCATTTACTGAGTATGTATTTTAACCAAGCACTGAACTTGAGAGCTTTCTATAGAGCATTATATTTACATACTTTTCCATTATTTATTGGCATTCCAAAAAACTATCCAGCCAATTGCTCCTATCAAGTCCATTACTCTTTCCTCCAGACTCTGCAATGGCAGAGCTGTTATAGCTTTTAAATATGTATTCAACAGTGGGCTGGAACCAGCTCATACTGATTCAAGAGACTGTCTTTTCCCAACTCTACATTAAGTGACATCATATTGGTAGTTTCAGATGGCCAGGATGGGAGAATTTACACTATAGAAATCAGTAAGAGAGCCAGTTGCTAAACATACACCAAGATACCACTATATGCAAACTTAATTCATTCTCCAAGAAGAAATTTTGTCATTGGGAGTATTTGACACGGCCCAGTTATGGCAACTTTAGAGACAGTTTATAGTTAAGGCTTAATTCAGTTTAAAGAGATAAAAGCAAAGAAATCAGGCTCAATAGTCATGTCACAGGTAGGTGTTCCGCCCTCCAGCTATTGCTGAATTTGTCTCATTTCTTGAAAGAACCAAGTGAGGGAGCCATGGTCCTATAGGCATTCTCTCAATAACTTGGCAAGAGGATTTGGGGAAGACTCTCTAATTTAAGGGTCAGCAAACTAGAGCCTGTGTGCTAAATCTGCTGATTTTCTGGTTTTATAAGTAACATTTTATTGGAACACAGCCACGCCCATTTGTTTATGTGTTGTCTAAGGCTGATTTCACACCTCAACAGAAGTGCTGAGTGGTAGCGACACAGCCTGTATGGTCCCCAAAGCCAAAAATATTTACTATCTTTCCCTTTACAGATAAAGTACTCCATGAGTGGCTGGGGTAGGGATGTGTTTAGTATATGGATGATGCTTTATTCTGGATTTAGTTCACGTAAGAATGAGGTAGGAATAAGCTCCATTTCTTTGTTTTTCCTTAATCTAAGGAAGAGACTTAAAGAAAACTAAACTATGTGCTTAATTTTATCCTCATGTACTCATGTAATTTCATCATGTAGAGGAATAATTGCATTCATTATGTCAGAGAAACGTTGTACTGGCTTCAAATAGGTTGGGCTGCCCAGATACTCTACCTGGATATCCTTATTCAATTATTCATTCATTCAACAAATGAATCCAATATTTATTAAAGCCCTAATAGGGACCAGCCTACTAGGTTCTGGGCGCTAGGGATATACTCATAAATAATCAAGGCTCCTGTTCAAATAGAGTTTATATTTTAGTGGGAACAACATACAGGCATATACTTACTTGCTTGTTGTCTAACATAATATCAAGAAGTGATATGCATTATTAAGAAAAAGGAGGAATGGTGTTCAACAGTGAATGAGGTGCTTTTTAAGATGTTTAGGAAAGGTGTCTCTAAAAAGATGACATTTGAGCAGAAAGATCAGAATAAAGTAAAGGAGTGGGTCATGCAATTCCTGGTGAGAATGCAATTCCTGGCAGAGAGAACACAAGGGCTAAAGTTGACTAGCGGGCATGGTTGAGAAAAGGCAAGGTGGAGAGTGAAAAAGGGGATGAGTCATGAGAGATGATGCCAAGGCAGACAGGGGCAAGGTCATATATGGCTTCACAAGCAAGGAATTTTGCTTGTTATTCTAATGACATGAAAACCACTGGCAAATTATGAGAAGGCTGCTGATTTGAAATAATTTACACTTTAGCACCCTATCTTCTTTATGTAGTGGAGATGACTGTGGTTGATAAAGGAGAAGAACAATTATTATGAGGCGATTGCAACAGTGTAGGCAAGAAATGACTTGAGTTTTTTGGGCTTAGACATTACCAGGAAACATGAGAAGACAGTTAAAAGGATTTCTTTTTTTTTTTTTTTTTTAATAAAAAATGTTTGCAGACTTTCTAAGTCCTCTTTATAATTGAATGCTAACTTAGTTCTTACCACATGGAACAGAGATTTGGGAAGAATTTACATGTTCATTCAAAAAATACTGTTCTTTATATGAAAGCAACAGGTGCTATGTGCTTGAGATTAGAAGCTAAAAGAAGGTCAGTTCAGTGGAAAATAATGCACAGCAATTAGTCCTCACATATCAGCTCCCATTTTTACTTTTTAAAAACTCTTCCCATTCTGACCTCAGCCTCCTCCACTAAGTTCTCTGCATCTGTGGAACAACTCTGGGGCCATGGCTACTCCTTGAGGCTGCTATCTTTGAGGTGCTCTTGTCATCTAGAGTTTGAGTATGAAAGGCACAGATTAAAATGGAAAACAATCTATGAGCAATATATGCACATACATGCATGCACACACATCTTAAGTCCAATGTGTAGTTGCTGAATTTTCTAATCTTCCCTTTCATAAATTTTACCTATCACTATTAACATGGTTAGGTGATTCTTCAGCCAATTACACTATGGAATTCATTTAATGCATGTTTTAATTCTGGTAAACTCAACTCTCCCTATTTATTTCTTATCCTTTCATGCTAAGCTTCTAGGCAATATATACTAAAAATTTTAAACAGATTTCCTTGAAGGTCTTTCCCATTGTTTGACATACAAAGGTACACCTTCTCTTACTAACTCCACAGCTCACTGTGTTGCCATGGATATTGTGAATTCAATATCTGTTCCCAAAGTAATGTTTCTTTCTTTGTCTTAAACAAAGAGCAGTCATTTAACTGACTGAAATCTTCCAAATACAACATGCAAAGGTAGCTGGTTTTCTAAACCAGGAAGATTTAAGCCCTGAGTGAACATTTTGGCATTTAGGAGACCGGTAGCTGTGTTCCCTGTCACATGGGTATGCCTGAGACTCCAATGGAACCTTTCAATGTCAGCTATAGTTCAGGGTATATAAAAGTAGAGACGGCCGGGCGTGGTGGCTCACGCCTGTAATCCCAGCACTTTGGGAGGCCGAGGCGGGCAGATCACAAGGTCAAGAGATCGAGACCATCCTGGCCAACATGGTGAAACCCCATCTCTACTAAAAATACCAAAAAAAAAAAAAAAAAAAAAAGTAGCTGGGCGTGGTGGTGCACACCTGTAATCCCAGCTACTTGGGAGGCTGAGGTGGAAGAATTGCTTGAACCCAGGAGGCGGAGGTTGCAGTGAGCCAAGATTGCGCCACTGTGCTCCAGCCTGGCAACAGAGCAAGACTCCATCTCAAAAAAAAAAAAAAAAAAAAAAGTAGAGACAAGGGTGTGAATGAACTGGCAGACAGTTCTCAAAGCTGAGAATAGAAGTACCTACCTAATATTCCTGAGCATAGAGGTTTTGAATTTAAATTCTGTGCATTCCTAATTGTAACAAAAGAAATTTCAGTGTGACTTAAAAATTATTAGAGTCAAGGAAATAATATGACTATGAAAAGTTTCATATAGTATATATAAATATATATCATGTTCTTGATATATTTTTAATTTTGAAAATGCTCTATGTGTACAACTTAACCAGATTTTCTTTAGTGTTATGCTGGAGATAAAAAATAAAATGAGGACTTGGTAATCCTCCCCAAGGCATGGGTGAGCGACACTGGACTTCCTTTAACACATAAGCAATGCTTAGGAGTGTGCCAGAGGAGCTAGGAAGGGTTAAAGTTTTGTCTGTGACACTGAAATTGAGGCCAGCTGTAGGTCATATTCACGTCCCAGTCACAGGAAAATGAACCTGTGAGACAGAACCTAATTATCTGCTAAACCAAAAGCCAGTCTCAGTTCAATAACTTACGACAGAGCTAGCAGCCAGATACACTGTTACCATGGCAACTTTGGAAAAAGCTCCACTACAGTTGAGAATAAGGAGGAAGGGAAAGAGAGTGTAACCCTAAATGTGCTGTAGCCGTTTGATCTCCGACAAGTGGGTCCATCTAGGAAACCAGGTTATTCTGTATGTCACTGCCATTGTCTCTTCACTTTATTATCTGTTACAATTATTGAAAAGGAAAATGCAATTACAATGTCTTCTGGGCTTAAAAACTATTCCACTCTTTAACGGCTAAATGAAAATTAATTTTAAAGAGAAAAGTATAAGCTTTCTCTTTCTCTTCCTTCATGCCATCCCTAAATACAGATAAAGCAGGACACAAAGGGTGAGAATTCTTGAATACTTTATCATTGTCATGAATGAGGTGTGTGCCCATGAAATTCACTGTCAACCCTATTTTCTTCTGCCTTGCAAATGACAAGATATTTTGAGGAAAACCTTTCAGGAACTGAAGCAATAGTATTTGCTTTTCTAAGGGGTAGAAGTAGAACTGGAGAATGGAAAAGACAAAATGTTTTTCTGTGAATTATGCCTCAACTTTCAAGTGAAATAATTTCCTGGGATATTAGGATAAGAAGAATCAAACATTAGAGAAAAGGAAAAGCCTTGTCAGGTTGGTCATTTTTCTTCAGTTCACCTTCGTAGTTCTTTCTTGAATAGCACTGGAATTTCAATTTAGATGATGATATGGCTTTATGCACATAAAAACTTCAGAAACCAGTTACCACAAATACTGTGAAAACAGCATCTCACTAAAAATATTAGCAGATAAGAAACAAGAGCTTATCATACAGCCATATGCACTTTGAGGAATAATTCAGAAATACATTCCTCTATTTTTTTTTTCATTCCCAAAGGAAGCAAATCATGCTAAAGCTTGTCAGTTATAGTTATTGGATTTCAACATATTTGACAATTTTGGTATGTCATTAATGATGTAATAAGACACAGGTGGCACATAATGTTATCACTTGGGGTTGCTATCCAGCTGTAATATCAAATTTGAATCATATAGATATCTATGTATAAATATACAGATATAGCAGTGTGTTTCTTTATGTATAACTCATAAACCCATTGGGTTTGGAATAAGGAGAGAAAGGAATATGGAGATGAATAATATCCTTTTCATATGCATGAATAACTTTGCAGTAATGCAAATGAGAAAACACAAAATGGAAAGTAGGTTTCTTCTAGCAGAAATATGACTAAGAACGTAGTCTGAAATTTGCCAATAAATTAGAGTCACTTATGATATCTCTGGATTTTCTTTAAGATGTCACATCTTTTAAAAACACTTTACCCTACCCTATTATATTATATATTCAGTATATAATTATGTAAATATGGAAATCCACAATTTCAGATTCTTTTAAACTGCCATGATGCCTGAAAAGGAGCTTTAGGATTGTTCGACAGAAGGTGTGTTGAGGTGTGGGGGCAGAAGAGCAACACCAAAGGGCAAAATGAAATTTCTGATTAATTTCCAGGTAGAAGTAACCTAACCTCTGCTTATGACCCTAACTTATTTTCAAGTAAATGAAGCCAGAAAGTATACCTCTGTCTAATATAGATGTTTCTGAGATCAGATTATTAAAGGGCTTACGAAGATGCCAACTAAAGCAATGAAGTCCAATACACTCTTTGGATCCTGTTACTCCTAATATAAGTTTTTCTCTTAATCTTTCCACTTACACAAATTAGTTAGGAAAGTAAATGAAGCAATTTTATCAGACTATCATCTGAAAGAGCTATTGATTCAAATGCTTTTACGTTTTAGCCTTACCACACATGATTAGCTTGCAGATATGAGCTTAGTAATGATGCAAAGCACCAAATTTCACTGGATTCTCTGTTCCACATGAATTCTCAGGAAAGATATTAGAATCACTAACAAAGAAATCATACTTGTTTTCCTCTTGGTGATTTTAGTCAATGATTTTGAAAAGATGTGCCATTCCAGTCTTTCTGAACTGTTTCTTTAGCACCATCATCAATTTCCTACAGGCTTGTAGGTAGGTGTGTTTATGTGTGTCTGTGCTTTGTATTTTTGTTTTTGTTTTGAGTCTTGCTCTGTCACTTAAGCTGGAGTACAGCGGCACGATCTTGGCTCATTGCAATCTCTGCCTCCTGGGTTCAAGCGATTCTCCTGCCTCAGCCTCCCAAGTAGCTGCCATTATAGGCATGCATCACTATGCCCAGCTAATTTTTATATTTTTAGTAGAGTCAGGTTTCGCCATGTTGGCCAGGCTGGTCTCTAACTCCTGACCTCAGGTGATCAGCCTCCCTCAGCCTCTCAAAGTGCTAGTATTTACAGGTCTGAGGTACCACACCAGGCTTGCTTTGTTTATTTCTAATTATAATCCTAAAATATTAAGTGAGATCTGTGTGAAGCATATGCTCCAACCAGCATAAAGGTTGTGATATGTTCAATTAATGTTAAACAAATAAAATACAATAAATTGTAGCTGAAACTAATTCTACAACTTAAAATAATTTGCTTGCCATATGGAAGGTATTTAATGTATTTGTTGACTGAGTGAATGAATAAATGAGTCTATTTGCTAAGGACCAAGGACTTGATTATCTGCATAAAGACAAAGGAAGAAAAAGTCAAGTCTGAATGAACCTTAGGATAACAGAAAAGACTATGCCCTATGCTACTTTTGGATAAGCTATATAAAAAAAAGATTCCAGTTTTCAAGGTTTTTAATTCATTCACTGAAAAGGAAAAGAAAATATAGAACAATAGTTGTTACTATTGTATCTGTAATATTAAAATGGACTACAGTATTCTAGAATGTATGATAATTTAGTGTATAATAAAGGTGGAATTACATGTCTCTGATTTTCACTGTCTCCTCTAGAGGTTGTAAAACTAGGAGTGAAATAGGGAATATTTGCCTATATTCAATTTTCTCGTCTCTCTCTAGGACTAGTCTCTTTACTGACCCCAGTCTAGAAAGTTTCATGGTGTTCTACATGATGGATAACTACTTTCAGATCATATCCTAAAGTCTTCTCTATTTGATAGTTAACTATGATAAATTCTATGATCCAGGTCTCTAGGATTAGGCCAATATTTCTGTCCAAGTACTTTAGAAATTAAAAGCAAAATCATTTGTTTTTTATGAGTCCATCTCTTCCAAAACAGATCAATTTGTTTAGAGTTCATTATACTTCCTGTATGTTTAAAAAATAACCTAACAGGCACTTCACATCTTCTGTTTATCCTATTCTTGATTGCTTCTTCCTTCCCATGAAAGGAATAAATGTCATAGATCAAATGAGTAGAGAAAAACAGAGCAACAGCATAATGTGAGGAGGTAATTATTTTGGTTTAAGTTTTCCAGATATCATTCCACTCTACAGTCAATCACTTGGCTCTGTTAATTCTACCTCCTAAATCTTTCTCTGATCCCTCTTTGCCTTTCTAATCCCACTGCCATCATCTTCATTCAGGCCATTATCATCTGTTCCAATTAATATCCCCAGGGAATCATTACATATAATTATATGTAAGTGTATTTATCAACATAATACTGTTCATATTGGTTAAAAATAAGGTGGAAGTAAATTTAATGTACACTTGTGGGCTGACTGGTTAAATTACAGTAGTGTATCATAAAAAATAACATAATAAGCATACAGTATTCACTTAATATATAGCAACTGAAAAACAAGTTACAAAAGATTATTAAAATATTGAGTGCATGTATGTGATGAGGAAAGAGAGAACATATGAGTTTACATTGTATGATAATAGGAGATATTCTCTGGTGATTAGATTTAATAATTGTTTTTATTTTTCCATTTAGTCTGGAATTTTTCATTTTATAATTTTATAAAATGAACATTTGCTATCATTGATTCGTGAGACTTTATTTTGTTTCTTTTTCTTTTGTCCTTTTCCAGACTTTATTTTGTTAAAAACCTAGTTTCTTTAGACAGTGTGAAAATATCTTAAATTGTTTTGAAATGGTTCAAGACTAATTGGTTTAGAAACATTGGAATAGTAGGTTTAACTGCATTTGCAACCAGTAATACTGTCTTCCCAGTTGAACATGGAAGGGTTTTAATCTTTTCAGGATATGAATCACCTGAATAAGACAGGTGTTTAAAATGTTTCATAAAATATGTTATAAAAGAATTTGTACATCTTTCTAAGCAAAATATATTATTTAAGGAGAAAGTTGAGATAAAATATCCTTATATTATGGTTGGGTTCATTTATTATCAGATGCTACAAAATTGTTAATGTTCCTTATGACAGGTTGATAGTTTTTCTCCAATATCTACTCTCTTTTTTTCTTCTGATTTTTAGTTGGGTAAGTAACTACCTGGAATTAAGTCTGTATTTTCATGCACCCCTCTGCTCCAAAACTTTGTGTATCTTGTGATTAAGTTGTAAGGGCACAGTAGATTCTGTTTATAAAAGCTCCAAATTGTTTCCTTAAAAAAGAATGCAGTATGTTTTTCTCCTTTCATTTCTACTAGAGCAACAAGATGGAAGCAATCTGATCCCTAACTTGAAAAGTGTTCAACTGTTTCTAGGAGAATGATTTCCAAAGCTATGTAGTCATCTCTAAATTTTTCACCACTGCTTCAACATCTTCCTGTGGTGACACATTTCATCCATGCCTAATATCAAAGTTCTATTAACTGAAATACAAGTCCAAGGGTAAGTTAATGCTAATTCACAAAGGGAGTATGATGATTCTAATTATTTTAGTATCAATAGCTAGAACAACTTTATGAAATATTCTCTGCCTTTCTTTCTTACCACAGATTGTATTCCCATGCAATCTACTCTGTCATTAAATACTTCCAATTGTACATTCATGAAATTTCTCCTATTTACTTCATACTAACCGATCCTAATAGTTCTTAATATTGGGTGACTTTAGTCTCCTTTGAAAATATTATACACATGATTAGATCATTTTATCCGAAAAAAAGGAACATACACTCAAAATATTACATGTAATCTCATAGGAACATAAAACTCCAAAAGTCTGGGGGCATGTGAAATTCACATTAAGAAACCCTGGTTTATATCTTCATTTTTGTTCTTCCTACACATTGCAATAGTCTTTATTCCTATCTAATAATCGTTTACATCTTCTCATTTCAGCATTCTTCACCCAACTCTTTCTCAATGTGTGCGTTAGCCAGTCATCTAGGAGCTTTTACAAAATACACTTGCACATTCTCTATCCCACACCTAGTGAGTCAGAATTTATGGGGCAGGAAAAATGGTGTGTCTACATAAAGCTTGCTCAGTAGTTCTGCCAGGTCCTCTGGATTGGAGTATTAAGCCATACTGACTGGAAACAGATTAATCTTGCACCTTACATCCTTGTATCTGCCCCCAAATATTTAAAGGGTCCTCAGCGCTTACTGGATTATAAAATTGCACGACCTCCAGGAGAGCCTCTCTGAACTCTATAGGTACTCCACAAACTCATTTCAGCTTACCTTTTACTAGGCACTCAATTTCTACCTTTCCAACAAATGCACCTAACTTTGCAACAACATTCACTGCCAAACATAGCCCATGTTTCCTGTTCCTGCACATTTGTATATACTGTATATTCTCCCAGAAACCCAAGCCCCTCCATCACTTTCTCTAGAAATCCTTCCTATCTAGGGATGAGCTAAATGCAGCCTCCACCAAGGAACTGTTCTTGGTTTTCAATGACTAAAATAAATGCCATTTCTAGAACCCCAAAATATTGTGTTTTCATCTCCTTTGTGGATGAATCACATTCTGACTTGATAACTTTTTTGTTTTTTAAACAAATTCTCATAAGAACATAATATTTTGTCAAGAAGCAATTCTAACTTTATTTTGTATTTCCCACCTACCTAGCACAGGATCATGTTCTGTATAGATTATGAATGAATGGGTAGATGAATAGAAGAATGAATAAAAAGATTTAAGAGTTGGGAATCCTGTTTGTAACTGTCTATAAGTTTACTTGTTCATAGGGCTTTATAAAATAATGAATTTAACAATCAAAATTTATCTGTTTAGAATTATGATTTGAGACAGAGTTGAGGACTAATAATGAAGATGAAAAGAAATCACCACAAGGCATTGAGGTAATCCCTTCACACTTTTAAAAAAGAAAGAGAGGTAATGTCCAAATTCTCCATTAATATTGTGTCTAGAAGACCCAAGGCTTTACTGAGCTTAGATAACTCTTGGAGAGGGATCAAGACAAAACACCAGGAAAGAAGAAATGTCTTCCCCTCTATGCTTTTAAAGAAATTGTAGTATTCTTCTAAAGGGGAAAGATGTAACAGAATAAGTAAATTAAAATTTTTAAACATTCAATGTAAAGCTCCTAAAAGCCCTAAAAAGAATTTCTTTTCATCATGGTAAAGTACTGAATTATTTCTATGTCACTTGGGTTGAATGGTCAAAAGTTCTGATGCAATTTAATGCAAGGTCCCACCTAACATAATTAAGTACTTAGTCATACTTGGCTGTAGAACACTTAAAATTTAAAGCTTAAAACTTTCTCGTTATGACTAAGAACATAAAAGAGAAAATACTTATCAAAAGATTTTAAGTTTCATTGAGACCTGCTTGATTGAAGTGTAAAATTACTTGTAATTGATAATATTTATTATTAGGTGATCAAAGGTTAATCTGGATATGCAGGTACACAGCTTGTACTTTCACATCAGAGAAGATTTTACAAAAGTTTTGCAAAACTAAATAGCATTGGCTGCTATTGATTGCCATTTTAAAAACTTGCTTATTAGTAATTTTTCTTTATAAAATTTAAAAAATCATTTTTCTCATGTTAAGAATGAAGAAGGAAGTATGAATATGGTTTTATAACTTCAAAAAGTCATAATATAACACTCAAATAATCCTCTGATGATCATGAAAATCCCAAATAAGTCTCAAGAAGACACAAGAAAAGGCTTGGAGTAGTAAGCCAAGATTTGTGAAATGAAATTGATTTCCATTCAAATCAGGCCTTTTACTCTTCTTGAAAATGTCAAGGTGTCAGCCTTGACCATTACGAGACTGTGATTTATAGTTGAGACAAAGCGATAGTACCAGCTGACTGTCTGGAGCCCTGGTACAGTGTCTGGGAAGGCTGCCGATGACAGCCATCTCTTTTCTTAACCAATCAGCAAGGCTAAGTAAGACCCGAGTCTTTTTTCCTCTGTCTTGATAAGGGAATGATAAAGTAAATCTGGAAGATTTACTTTGTGGGAAAAAAACAAGCATTGTGAAAGGAAGTAGGTATCATTTTTCCACGGAACAAATTGCAAATATTACTTATGGCAATCTATACTTCAGCCTTTTAGAAATACATATTCATAACGGGACCATAAACAGATGTTCCAAATATGACAACTTATTTTAATATACTGGAAGCCACAGCATAATTTTGTAATTTGATTAATTAGTAAGAATTGTGAATGTTAAAATACATTTTCAAACTCTCTAAATTATATTTATGGCTTTGCTCATCTGCATCACAACAAAAGCCCAAAATGTTTTGCATTAGAACCATTATTCATAGTAAATTAATCTTTTTATCATTGAGAAAGATTCCTAAATAGTAGTTCTTGACAGTAAAATGTTAAAAGCCACTCAGGTCATACTACAATAAACAAAAGCAAAAAAGTAAAGGATAATAAATAAGAATCTAACATCCTTATTTTACAATTGTAGCCATCATATATACATCATACACACACACACACACACACGTATATATAATGCACGTATATACGTATAATAGTAATAGAGGAAGAAATTACTTCATAAACAAAAATAAAAATTTCCAAGAATCAACACATAATTATCTCTAACACTGGAGATAAAAGTGGGAATATAAAATTTGCTGTAAGAAAATGGCCTGAATATAAGGTAGCTAAGGATAAACACAATAGGCTACAGAAAAAAAATCATCAGGCTGGATGTGGTGGCTCATGCTTGTAATCCCAGCACTTTGGGAGGCTGATGCAGGTGGATCAGGAGGTCAGGAGTTCAAGACCAGCCTGGCCAACATAGTGAAACCCCATCTTTACTAAAAAATATATAAAAATTAGCCAGTTGTGGTGGCTTATGCCTGTAGTCCCAGCAACTTGGAAGGCTGAGGCAGGAGAATCGCTTGAACCCAGCAAGTGGAGGTTGGAGTGAGCCAAGACCACGCCATTGCACTCTAGCCTCAGTGACAGAATGAGACTCTGTCTCAAAAAAATAAATAAATAAATCATCATCTCTTCTTTACCCAACTAGTTCTAGTAATCCTAAATAATTTTTAATATTTCAAATTCCTAAATGAGACCAAATGCTGACTTTCATAGTATATGTCATATATTAAATGCTTATGGAAAGTGTTAATAAAGGTAATTAACTTCATGACACTTAAGGCTGAGATTTGCTGCAGAAGATGTTTTATAGTTTCCATGCTGTACAGAGGACATTTGGGAGAATAAACTAATACTGGCTGCAGATTGATAGCTACCAGTACGCTTACCAATACAAACATTTTCAAAAGCCTATCTATCATTATTATACTCAGTGATTAAAAATTGTGTAGTGGTGGTTGTGTGTTCCATTACATTCCCATCTGCTTTAAATTCCTTTCACTTTCTACCATGGACAGACCCTCACTCATCCTCATAACCTGGATAGGCTAGTCTTCTTTTGCTTCCCTACATTAGCCATCCAATCAGAGTAGCCCTTGCTTATCAAATAAGTGGATCCACAGATGGGCATGTCACCAAAACAGAGCCAATCCAAGATTTTCTGACAACTGAAACCAATGCTGTAAAGGGAATCTTTTTGTTTGTTTTTTTCTGGATTCACAGGCTGTAGGATGATGCACGATGCAAGTCTGGAGTGGTGGGTGGCCGTCTCTGCTACCACACTGAGAAAGCTTACCTGAGAATGAAGTCAACACTGGAGAGAAACAGAAAGAAAGAGGGAGAAATATCAGGTGAGAGGGAGAAGCAGAGCCAGTAGAGAGAACTTGGGGGAGGTTGTGAAGAATAGATGCATTAAAGAATAAGTATCTTATTTTAAGCTGACAAATTAGGAACTGATGAATTCCATGTGGGCTTCATTCTCAGGTAGAATCTCTCCACAATGGCAACAAAGATGGTCACTAGCAAGCGCACGCCTCCATTTTCCTTAAAACTTGCAATGCTTGAGGTCAAAGAAAAACTATCTTTTTTTCCAGTATCTATGTTACGTTTAAAAGAAGATATTAAGGAAAGCCTGCATGAAATTTTACTAATCAGTCAAGACCACACTGGCCTTGAATAAACTTTATAAGCAGTTTTTATAAAGAAAGTCAACATTGGGGTCAATAAAATATATTTTCTTATAAATGTGAGTATTTCTTACAGAAGCACATGTCTTACAGATAGGTAAATAATAGGTAAAGAGAATTTCCTGACTCAATCACTAGGAGATAGGGTAGGGATTACTTTTTATATCTTAAATTTAGAAACACATAGTCGTATTATTTATCAGAAAATTGCTCTTTCAGAGTTACATATAAAGTATTTTAAATCATAGAGCTGAATGCAAGAAAATGAACTGGAAAGAATATACAAGTCGAACATTTTTCTTTGAAGGTAAGATGAGCATTTGTTATATGTCCAATTGCAAAAAAAAAAAAAAAAAAAAAAAATTATCTCTTTGTCCCATGAATATATTTGGTTGTTTTTAGTCAGTGCACTAGGTGGCCTTCACTAGAGAACATCCCATGGAAAGAAAACACGTTTTCTTTAAACATAAGATACAATTCCTTTGAGATTCTATTAATCACTTTTCCTCTCTAATTGAAAAAGTCACCACATAAATTAGAGCACAAATTTCACTCTTCTAGAAAGAACCTTAAAAGTTGACATTTCTTTGAACAATTGTTTCAGAAATCCTTTTTTAAGTACATTTTCATTTTCTGGCATGGCTTGAATTGAATTCTAAACTTTCTGCTGCTTGTCCTCTAAGCCCCTCTGGTGAATTTAAATAGGCTTTCCTATATATTTAGTACATTCAAGAATTCTTTGTCGCAGTGCCTATTCTGCTTATTATTAGAGAGCTGCCTCGGAAGTACAGCAGCCAGTTTGTTTTCTGCCATTAATAAAGAGTCTACTTTTTTTTCCCACTTCTTTGAAGAAGTTGAAAAGGCTCCATGTTGGGTGGAGGGGGGCCAGGAAGAGAGGGAGAAATGGAGGGAACTGACTGTGGTATAATCCCTCAACAAAAAATGTTGTCTAAAGTAGAAACCTCCCCGAGGTTTACAAATGCCCAGGCTGGGCTTTAGTGTGATGTATAACAGAGTAATAAGTTAGCTACAGACTGGTCCCCCGACCCCCAAGACTAGGAAGTGTACTACCAGTAAGGCGCTGCATTTCAAAATTCTACAAAACCAAATGCTTCCATGGGCCAGTGTTTCAATGCCACCCAAACATTTTCCTGAAGATATCCAGATGCTGTAAAAACAACCACAATGTAAATCTATAATTTCTTATACTTCACTTAGATGTCTAGAACAAATACATAGAAGGATTTCAATAAGGACCTACCAATTTGGATGTATAAACTACTAATGTTGACTCATGGCCTAGGGAAAGCTAATTCAAAGGCAAGGACAGAGGATTCCACAGAGTAGTCACTTGATGCCCACAATCACCAGACACCTATTGACAAAGAGGGAGAAACTTCTTAGAAAAGAGGCAAAGTTAAATCTGCCTACACGAAAGACCCCCAAAACACCTCAAAAACCTTATATGGCCATGACAAAACCGAGAAGTTTTTATTCTTATTTACATGACCTAACAGATACAGTCCATGATTATTTTTACACTTGTTTTGTTTGTTTAGGAATTAATTATTAAGGTAACAGACTTAAAGTCACATTACTTATATCAGTAATGAAAAATTTAGTTCACCTTATCAGAAATTTTCACTTTTAAGTTGTCCATAAAATATGCATGAAATTAACTGTGTATATAACATGAAGCTATTTAATCTTAAATTCACTTAATCTCAATTACCTTCAAGTTCCACCTGCTTTCAAATTCCTACAAGTAAAATATTACATACAAGTTAATATTATTGGCTGATAATGTACTGCATCTCATAAAGTTTCATTTAACCTGCAGAGATGTGGGGAAAAGCAACATTTAATTAAAATTGAAGCTAGTTCATTGAAGAAATGGTGTGAATCATTTTATGAAGACATCTCCAATTTTATACTGTTTTTACTAAACCTTTTTAAAAAATAAACACATATAGGAAATATATATGTGACCCACTGTATTAGTTGGTCACTGAAAAATAAGAAAACTAAATGCGAAGGTGATAGATAATAATGGTACCTAAGTTTCTGCATACTAAATATGTTATTTCCAGAGCTACACTAAAAGTCTATTTTTCAAATGTTTACAAAGGCCCAGGAATTTTTTTTAAACTTTTCTATATTAGGAACTTCGTTTTCCTTATCCAAATGCAGTCTCTAAGGGATCAGTGGGATTTGAGTGCTAAGTTAAATGTCTAGTAAAAAATTAAACAAAAGAATCCAAGCAATCAAAATGATGCCTGCATTTGCTGCCTACAGAAATGTAGGCTGCATTGCATGTGTAAATGGCAAGAAAATTTGGGTGTTAGCTAACCCTTTATGTCCTGCTTTTCTCAAGACTCATCCAAACATGACAGCTTGTAAAACCGTTTACATATTTAGGGTGTATTAGACCAAGCCTGGGCACATGTACCAGCTTGCCCACTTGAAGAGGAGTTTAAGGCAGAACACACCCTTTCTAATTTCATTAGTAATTAACTTGTACTATAATTCCCCTGAGATACTTATTTCTCTTCAAGACATTATTAATGTAGCCTAATGCTTAAATGATTTAAGAATATCTCTACACCTCTTCTGTAGCTCCACTGGAATACTAAAATGTTTGGGACTTTTATACTGAAAAAGATATTGATCCCATAAACTCTGAAATGAAATTAAATCATATTCAGATTTGGCAAAATTCCAGAGTGGCTTCGTGGATGGATCCTAAAAGTCTTTAAAAATGCTATTTTGGAAAACTGATGTTTTCCTTACAGAGATTAAAAGTTAAAAGCATGAGTATCACAATATTATCAGAGCAATATAAAAAAGACAAAAGAAAAATACTTCATTGGTCTTTGGTAGATGTTTAAGTTGAGTGATGATTTTTTTTTGCTTAAAAAAGGAAGTTGAAGTTGACAATAAATTAACAAACAATATGGAAAAGAAAATGAATCAGGCAGGGTTAGTATATTTATGTAAAACAATGATTTGCCATTTCTAAATTAAAATGTATAAATAAGCTGGTGTCAGGAAGGAGATGATTCCTCATTTCTACCGCATTGAGCAAGCTCACATCGGCAGCAGACAGCCCTTAATATATGCGTCTGGCTCAGGCTGGTCTCCCAACCAGGAAGCCATCGAATTGTTAATATCACTGCTTTTTTTGTATGCAACACACATCATTTTCTCGCTCTTTGTTGTAGATCTCTCCTTTTATTTTAAGCTTAGTATGATCTGATTTTCCAAATCATATCATAAAGCCCTAAAACAATATTACCATGTGACAGCAGAGACAGAAATGCAGAAAAAGTGGCATCTGTCTATGCACATACAGCATAAAGTAGCTTATATAAACAAAGTCACCCACTTAAATCTCTACACACCTTTATCAAGTAAGAGAAGAGCTTTATCTATGAGGCTCTCAAAAGACAGTTATCATAGGAGGGTTACATAGAGAAGTTCCAATCATGTAGGATTATCAGTAAAAAAAAGATTTTATATGTTTATGGTGAAAATAAACAAACACCATTGCATTCTCAATTCAGCTTTCGTATATTTCTTTTACGAGACAGAAGTTAATATACAGTGTTCCTCATGAATATGATAACATTAAAACATTTTCACATTTGAATAACCTATATCTGATATCACTATAGCCAATAAACATCTACCCCTTACATTGTTTTGGAATTAAATTGATGGAAATTCTTATGGATATTATTTGTGATCACGTTAAAACAGGTGTCAGTAAACACATACTTGTATGTGATATTATTTTATATAAGAGGTACTTTCAAATTCATTGTGTGAACATTGCTATTAAATGTAATCAAGTTTCTGTGTACATGTAGATATACATGCATAGATTTCTTTGTATTAAGAAACTTATGGTTTTAAAAAATGCTCAATTCCAATGAGAATGAGGTCAAAAGAAGTAAAAGATAGATACAACCAAAACTCTTTACTGTTTATATTACCTCTTTTCATTTGGAGCTTCAAAACTTGTATTTATACATACCACATACACACACCTAAAATTTCAGAACTTCTAGATAAATGAAGTAGATGATATAAATAAAGAATCTGAATAGGTACAGTGTGCATACATGCTTAAACATACTCTTCATGCTTTATATAGATGCATGTTTATGATATTGTTATATTAATTTTTAATAACTATGACTAGTAGATGATTTCTATTCTGTAATATTTCAAGTAGGTATTACAATAATTTTTTTAAAATGTGAATAAAGGTTCCATACAGTATTCTAAAATACATTCATAAATTTATTTTAACAATGCAGAAAACACATAATTTGTGGCACCGATCTAAGGCAATAGTTAAAAGAATGAAGCCACTTTGTTGCTTCTATTATGGAAAGTCTGTTATCTCCATTTTGAATCTTGATATTTGTAATATTACTGTAAAATTTTAAAATAGATTTAGTATACTGATTTCATTTCCATGAAAGACATATCTGATGTGGCAATGGCTATTAAATGTTCAAATGTGACGTATTTCTTAAGGTTAGAATAGTAACCTCTGATAAAACTAAAATTATTACAAAACTAAAACTATGCAGTTCATATGCAGTTGCTAGTCAAAGCAGTTTGACTTCCTAGGTGGCGTTTACTGTTTTATCTCACATAGGTCCATGATATGTACACAGTAGACTGTAAAAACTAAAATATACCATATTTTCCCAAATTACTGATGAAACTTTCACTCTTAGACTCTCATAATAAGAGAATTGTCAGAATTGTTAAGACATATAAAGTACGTTGTTTGGATAGAAGACTCAGGAAAACCCTGGCAATAAATATAAAGTATAAAGCAGCATTCTTCTTAAATTGGTAGTAAAATCTAATAGGGTCAATAAAGAAGATTGTAAATCATGTTATTTCTAGGCCTCAAGCATGATTATAGCTGTATATGACATAGTTTAAGCCATAGTTATATGGAGACATACAGGATTTATTTCAGTAGCTAATGTATATATTTCAATGCATATGAAAAAAGTTATAAATATAATCCACTTTCTTCATTAACTTAAGAGCTATCCTCTTACACTAGCCACCTTAAAATGCACTAAAAGAAGCATTTTAAAACACTTGTATTGTAATTTTGCTTCTTACACAGATTTCTTATATTGCTTTTGTATGACTGTGATCATATAAATGCTATTTCAGTGCAACTGTGCAATCACTTTAGAGTACAGTTTCTGACAATCGTATTTTTGGGGGTGGGTCATGGTGAAAACATTGCTGATGATAAAGAAAAGCATTGTTCTTTTCTCCTAGGCAGAATCTATGTATGTTCTTTTGTTCTGGTGGTAACTGCAGACAATCAATAAGGTCCAAAGCTGCTGGTTCCCCTCCGCCTAGGTCCCAAGAGCCTGACTTGTGATGTTACTAAAATACCTCACAAGTTAGGGTCTCAGGGACTAGGAAAAGTCTGGTTTGATGCAGTAGAATTCTTCTTCCAGAAATAAGGATAGCTCAGAAATTACAGTTGGGTTCACTCAGGCTTTTACCTCTAAATACTATTTAAAACACATAAGTAGAAATATATATGATATATAAAAGTTAGGATGAGCTGAGTAATCACGACGACAATTTACAGACTAATTCCAGACCTTAAAATAATGAAGAATATGAGAAACAATGCAGACAATGAACAGTTAAGAGTCATTCCATTAGATCCAAAGAAAGAGACTAAAAATGGGTTAAAATCTGCTTCTAGCAGATTTGTACAGCAACACCATAGCCTCTATCACATTAAAGAAGGATTATATGCCAGTTAATGGGACCCTAATTGAAATTTTGCTTCTCATTACATTGCTATACGGCACAACTGTTAAGGTGGGCCCAGGACATACAACACTTTAAATCGGATTAAAATATATACCGTTGCAGTTAAGAACAAAACAAAAACTTTTCTGCATGTCATAATTTAATACCTCTGAAGCTTGATTTTTCTCTTTGAATCTCCAAACTATTCAGACAGCAAATATTTCCACGCATACTCTGTAGTTATTTGAGCAATGCCACTTAATAAACATGTAATTTAAAATGCTGGCAGCATCATAAAAAAAAAAAAACATGATTCTACTTCTTGAATAATTGCATTATAAAGCTCAGTACTTTTGAAAATACACAACCCCAATCCTGTATGTTCACTGAATTTCCTCCGATCTTTTAGCCTTGTTTGTGGTTCGAGAACAGAATTTGTACTTTAGGAATTATCCAAGGTTTAGTAGCATAGAACGCAGGGTAAAACAATCGGACCAGCCATAACATAAAAGTCCTGGCCACAGAAGTGGAATCTGGTTCTTCTGAGGTGGTTGATCTTAAAAGGGAAAAGAGGAGGAAAAAAAAAATGGAAAGAATTAGAACGTTTTCCTGTAGAACAGGTGAATCATCCATTTCCAAGTAAGCTGCAAGGAAAGCTATGCTGCACAAAATATTTGCTAGCTGGCCCCTTCCTCCACCCTAGTACCACACCCCTTTCCAACCAGCACCCCCACCCCGTCCAGGTCTTTACTCTGCCTTGTAAGACTTTAAACATTCGGCTCCATGATGTCATGCATCATTATATAAGATCTCTTTCTGTTTATCGTTTGATTTCCCATACTGAATCACTTATGGCTTAAAATAAATAGTTAAAAAACAAAAACCAAAAAAAAAAAAAAAAAAAAAAAAAAAAAACCAAAAAAAAAAAAAAAAAAAAAAAAGCAGCACTCACAAAAAGCGAAAAAATAAAACAGCCCTTAGATCTAAGTCCATGCTTCTCCCTAAAACTGAATATGGCTTTACAATTTTTGACCATAGCATTCAACCAATTATCAGAATGAAAACTCTCACCCCTCCATAAATATGACATTAACATAATGATACCACCCCCATCACGGAGCCCCATCCTCCTCAGGGAATACATCTGCTGCTCCAAAGATGGAAATCAGTCAGATTTCAGTTGCTCTCCAACGTACCTTTGCTTCGCACTGACTGACTGGCTGTCCCCTGCACGCACTCACACGCCACCCCTCCCCTGGGCTAGACACGGGTGCCCGAGCACGCGCAGGCCCGGCGCGGCGAGCATCTGCTGCTGACTCAGAGCGCTCCTGGAGCAGGGCTGGCGGCTGGCATTTCCACCGCTCATCATTAGCATGAACTCACAGTCTAGCATCCACCCTCTCCCAGACCTGCTGGACTGCAGCATTTGCATGACGCCGTCACTCTAGCCTTTGCAGGTCAGATGACTGAAGAAGGAAGGAAAGAAAGAAAGAAAGAAAGAAAAAAGCCCCAAGGCTCTCTCCTAAGAAATGCCTGCGTTTCTTCCAGGGTCTCCTCATTTTTCCACCTTTCTACTTCCTTTCTGGCTGTTTCTCAGTGGTTTGACATCTTTCCGGAAGAAAATGTCTTGTGCTTCAATGAGCCAGTTGTCAACTGGTCCTCCCCTCACCTCACACTCCTGATCCCCACCCCTCTCTCCCCCTAATCAATAAGACGGATCTCCAAATGCAGTTGTGGAAACAGGCTCCATCACAGTCTCATCCTGGATCCCCTACCTCAGGAAGCAGGCAGCCAGGCTCACACGTGACAGAGGGAAGTAATGCCAGCGATCCTTTAACAGCCCTACACTTTATTCTGCGCCTTCACTTTCCCCACCTTAGTCGAAGAAAGAGCAGAGAGGACTTTCCACTTCTGTATGAAGCCTCAAACAGCCCGAGAGACACACGAGTGACACCGATCTGTGTAGATCAATCATTTCTATGTGATAATGAAAAAAAACCCTATGATTTTAATAAAAGTAATTGCTTAATATTTTTATTAGCTGTGCTGTCATTTCACAGGAATTATAAGACCTGCCAGGATCTGAGTCATCAATATGATTTAAACTGTGTTGAAATCCTTAGTTGCTTAACAAAATCAACCAACAGAGATGTTAGTATATATATATTTTTAAATTAAGAACTTTAAAAAATAATAAAAAATAGCTGTGTGGGAGTGAATATGTAAGAGTCTTTGAGGTTGAGATGTTTGCACCCTAGAACTATGAACAATTGGCTACATACATTTAAATAAAATATAGATCCTTGTACATACATGGAGACAAGCTACTATATGCATTATTACAAAAGGAAGGAAAACATTTGGCTGAACACAGTCGTGTTTGTGCTACAGTGTGTCACAACATAAAAGGCAATATATAGGCATTCACACAGTGTCTTTGTTCTTCAATTGCTCTCTTTAATGACAGAGTGTGGTAAAGTGCCTACCTTTCCTTTCTACATGAACAGCATTTCGGAATTACTTGCCAGACAGAGCTAGCCATCAGTGACTCTGCAGCATACAAGAAATACATACAAAGAGAAGCAAAGTACGGCAATGCTCAAGCCAACTCTAATGCTGTCTGGTGCCGGAGAAATTTCAGTTTACTCACAGACAGATCCCAGCATGCAGTGCGGCCCTGCAGGCTCAACTAAGGTAGCAGATTGGCAACAGATCTGTGGCAGCAAACGAGAAGGACAACTGTTCTCAGAGGTTCCCAGGAAAGCATCACACAGCCCATCCAGACAGAAGCATCAGTAGGACGGTCTGTATCTCTAAGATCAGTTCCTACAGGCTCCTGATTTGAAAGAAAAAGGAAAAGGAAACCTCTCAAACACAACGACAAAAACAGAAAAGGAGTTGGCACCAGAAGGAAACAGAATTAAGAACACACTCTCATGAGAGCGAATGGCAAGAAGGAAAACAGTAACAGAGGGAAGAAGAAAGGGAAACACAGAAATGGGAAGAGAGAAGGGAAGAACAGAAAAGGGAGAGAAAGAAACAGATAGCAAAGAATCCCTAAGGATTGAAGCAACAGTAAAATCTGAAATTAAGTTTCTGATGTGGAAGAATAGGAATAGTATTCAACAAGCTTAGGATCTAATGAAAAACTAAAACAAAAATTAACACATGCACAGCATAGCTCAAAATACTTGTCATTAACATCAAGACACCTGCTGACTTCTTCCTGTCCTTCGTGGATTAAGTAAATTGGTCATCTCTTAATCTCTCTTTGCTCAGACCCAACTTTTCTTTTCTTCTTCAGCTCTCTGGCATCTGTGTCCTTTATGCTATTTATTTTTCTAGACAGTCGTCCACAATACTTTGGATAAATTAATGTCATGACCTCGCTATGGCTATCAGACATAAAATGTCGACTATTTTAATAATTGAACATGAGCTTACAGCAACTGCCTACTGATATCCTAGCCCTGTGGACTCCACATGAGCACTGCACTCCTAGCTCTGTGAATCAGAAACAACAAATGCAAATACAACCTTTTTTCCCCCTAATCCATGCTATCTCTTTATTACATACAGAGATAGACACACACACAGGCCTTAACTTTACAGAAGGCATAACAATGTTAACTGAGCAGTTTAGAAAATCAACAGGAATAAATATTTGCAAAAAAAAATCATACTTATACCTGAATGGCCACGCATTTAAAATATTTACATCCAGATAGAGGTTAGCCAGGTCTGAGTGCCCAGCCTTCTGCTAGGACTTCCATTGAGGCCAATGGAAATGCAGACTTTGATTAAATCAATATTTATTTGAAAGAAGATGTTGTAATCAATCAGTTCAATTACCACTGTCATATATACAGGTTTAAGGTCTCTTCTAATTCTTAACTTCTTATTATCAACACAAAACATCCCTCAATTAGAGGTCATACTTTGACTATGGCTAAAATATTTAAAGTAAAATTTTGATGCTCTTTTACATTTTAGTTTAAGTCACATAATGCAAATATTACCTTGCTAGATCAACTATTTTTATGTTTTGGAGATTTATTCTATGTTTTTGGAGATTTGTTCTATTAACTTTATATAAAATAAGCAACATAGATCTGAATTTACATCCAAAAATATTTTCAGTTAAAGGAAGTAATAACTAACTACCCTGTACAACCTGCCTTCTACCTTACTACGAAGGCAAGAATCCTTTATTTCTTATAAATGCCATTTGAAATCAGTACTGAGAAGGGGATGATATTTAGATTCCTTAGTGAGATCTGGAGTAAGAAGAAGAGAAAAGACAAAAAAAAAAAAAAAAAAACCACAAAAAAAACTACAGTTCAAATTTTGACTTGAAATTCATGAATGTACAGAATACACTGTTTATCACTTGCATATTTTGTTTTACTTAACCTCCATTCTCCAAGAAGCTGTGACCAGCCACGTGTAGCTATTTAAATATAAATTAAAGTAAAAATTCTTTTTTTTTTTTTCTGTTGCCTTAGCCATATTTCAAATGTGTAGCAGGGCATGTGGTGGTAGACACCACTGTGAACAACCTGAATATAAAACATTTTAAAACCTGCAGAAAGTTTTATAGGAGAGTGTTAACTTAAATTTTCCTTGTGAAAAGTATTATAACATAACTGATTATTGGATCCGAATAGTTTTTTTCAAGTCTCTTTTAAGAGAATAAACTATGTTGATTTATTTGAAGGTCTAAAATAAAGAGAATTCATTTTGACTGAAGAGTATCTATTGTTTTTATTTACTCATAGTCCGGAAATATGCACGATTACTTAAGGAAAAAGGGTGCACAGACACTAACTTTGAAACAGTTGATAACAAAACTATCAGAAGACACAAAAAACTACTGAAGCTAAAGTCTCTGAATAAATATGAGGTGTTTATTTGTCTAACCTTTCCAGAAATGAGAGTCATTCTCTTTTCAGAGCCAAATAATACATATTACATATTTCTGTTTTCAATAAAGAAGTGATGTAATAGCAGTGTGAGTAGCAAAAATTCAAAAAAAAATATTTTCTAAAAATCCTGTTAAAATGAGGAGCAATCAGCAATTAGGAGCAGGTAAAACTATGTGGGTTTTGTTGTTGTTGCTGTTTTTTAAACAAAGAAGAGTAATTAAAGGGCAGGAAGGACAAAAATTAGATGCTGATGGACTGGGATGATCTAGTTGGAAATTTTCCTTTTTCTTTGAGATGGAGTCTCCCTCTGTCACCCAGGCTGGAGTACAATGGTGTGATCTTGGCTCACTGTAACCCTGGCCTCCTGGGTTCAAGTGATTCTCCTGTCTCAGCCTCCTGAGTAGCTGGAATTACAGGTACGTGCCCCCACGCCTGGCTAATTTTTATATTTTTAGTAGAGATGGGTTTTTTACCATGTTGGCCAGGCTGGTCTTGAACTCCTGACCTTGTGATCTGCCCACCTCAGCCTCTCAAAGTGCTGGGATTACTGGCATGAGCCACCAAACCTGGCCCTGGTTGGGAATTTTCTACGTAATTAACTGAGAAAAAAAACCCAAATGATATGAGTCTGTGAGTGTGCACATGGGCGTGTGTGTGTGTGTGTGTGTGTACACACTGGTAATATAATTTTCATTTACAAATGAATTCTAGAACTAATTAGTTTAAGCAAAGTTAAAGTAAAATGTAAATTCATATGAGTTATTACTTTAAAAAGTTCACAATGAAAGAGAGTGGTTTTTAACCAGGAAAAAATAAACTTGACTTATATTTTCTTTTAAGATTTTGGTGTTTGGACTAGAGAATGACTCAGTGTTAAATTTAGGCACTTTATGACTGGGATACAATAGTTCGTCAACCTGAAATTACTCTCTTTCTTTTTCTCTTCATATATATAAATGTGGAGTATCACAACTATCAAGGAAAAATAAATCATCACAGAGATTTCTCTTCCTTTTAGGAACGATCCTGGCATATAAAAATCTATGTTCGTTCTTGTATTTAGTAATACAAAAAAAAAGTGATTGTAATTCACTGTAGCAATCACTTTTTCATGCCCCCTCTCCCCTGTTTTCTTTCATCCTGCCCTCCCCTCTTCTGCTTTCCAGAGGTGTACAACCCGCTTTCCATACGGTTTGTCTGTCATCAGTATCCACAAGCGGACCTCATTCAATGCACACTACAGAGATGACACCGAGATGAGGGAATAGAGCAAGAAGAAGAACTTGAGGGAGGTCTTGAGCTGAAAGTGATGTGAGCATTGCTGTTCAGCCACACATAGGAACAAGCAGGTCTTGAGGATGCTGGCGGAGTGTTCCTCTTTCAGGGAAAAGGCAGGGAATGGTAATGAGGGGCAATTTGGAGAGCACAAAAAAGTATATTCTAACAAATTATACACAAATCTGAGGCTGGGCATGGTGGCTCACACCTGTAATCCCACCACTTTGGGAGGCCAAAGCAGGTGGATCACCTTAGGTCAGGAGTTCAAGACCAGCCTAGCCAACATGGCAAAACCCCATCCTACTAAAAATAGAAAAATTAGCTGGGCATGGTGGTGCACACCTGTAGTTCCAGCTACTCTAGAGGCTGAGGCAGGAGAATCGCTTGAACCTGGAGGTAGAGGTTCAGTGAGCTGAGATCACGCCACTGCACTCCAGCCTGGGGGACAGAGCAAGACTCTGTCTCAAAAATATATACATATACGCAAACCTGGAAGAGTATTTTTCAATAGTTTTCCACTTTGTACATACTAATAAGTAAATGTTTCTGCTGTGTTGATGTGCTTCCTAACAGGTGAGAGAGAAAATAATTAATCCTGGTTTTTTAAGAATGAATATAAGTGAGAGGGCTTCAAATGACTTCAGAATTACTATTGTATTTAGACTCTGAATATTATAATACAGGATCAATATAAAAATTTATGTTTTAAGTAACATAACTGTAGAAAAATACTATTTTTTCCATACGGTAGGTTATGTACAACACCATGAAACAAAGTGAGGAAGTAGAAAAATAACTGATCTAAGAGTGAGAAAAACTGGTTCTAGTATCAGTTCTGTAATTAATAATGTTTGTCATCTTAGATAAGTCATTTAACTTTTGGAATCTTAGTTCTCTCTCTCTCTTTTTTTTTTTTTTTGAGACAGAGCCTCACTCTGTTGCCCAGGCTGGAGTGCAGTGGCGAGACCTTGGTTCACCGCAACCTCCGCCTCCCGGATTCAAGCAATTCTCCTGCCTCAGCCTCCCGAGTATCTGGGATTACAGGCACCCACCACCACGCCCAGCTAGTTTTTTTGTATTTTTAGTAGACATGGGATTTCACCATATTAGCCAGAATGGTCTCAAACTCCTGACCTCAGGTGATCTACCTGCCTTGGCCTCCCAAAGTGCTGACATTACAGGTGTGAGCCACTATGCCTGGCCTAGTTCTCTTATTTTTTAAAATAAAGAGAGAGGACTAGATTATCTCCAAAGCCTAATTCAGCCCTAAAATCCTGTGCAATGGAAGGGCAGTACAATTGGAAACATATGTTGGTAATTACTATCTACTATTTAGATATCTCTTTATATAATTATCTAATTTAATCCTCACAATAACTATCCAGTTGCATTTTTCCCCAGAAAGGCTAATGACATATCCTCTTTCTATATCCCTGTGATATCTCACCTCATAGCTGAATTTTGAAAATTGGTATGATCTCAGGCCAGGCGCAGTGGCTCATGCCTGTAACTACAGCATTTTGGGAGGCGGAGGCGGGTCAGTCACCTGAGGTCAGAAGTTTGAGACCAGCCTGACCAATGCGGTGAAACCCCATCTCTACTAAAAATACAAAAATTAGCCAGGCATCATGGTGGGCACCTGTAATCCCAGCTACTCAGGAGGCTGAGACAGGAGAATGGCTTGAACCCGGGAGGCAAAGGTTGCAGTGAGCCGAGATCATGCCCACTGCACTCTAGCCTGGGCAACAGAGCAAGACTTCATCTCAAAAAAAAACAAAAAAAGAAAAAAGAAAATACAATTGTATCATTTCATATTAGCTGCATAATATGGCGATTTCAAAATGTTATAGTAGATCTTTTATGTGGATTACTTTATTTCCACTGAAATTTTTAATTATTTGAAATACTATATAAAATATTTTCATTTTAGAACTAGAAAGATAGTAATTTTCTAAGATTTAAAAATGTATATACACAGTTATGACATGGGCACTGCGGAGAAAACCTCATAATTTCTTTGGAAGACTGTAAAAATTAGCCTATCTGGATTAAAAAAAAAACATTTTAGGGTTCATTGATCAAATAGACATACTTTAGCTTTAATGAAGCATTTAAAATCTGTCAGGATAAGGTATCTAGTTTGTAAAACCTTCTTAAGTGGATTTTTGAAATTTGGAATACAAAGGAAACCAGAAAAACAGGTGAATCATAGGTTAAAAATTCTCTATCATCAACTTGCAAAAACTTTAAAAAATCTTTTTTGGTTTTAAAAAATATTCATTTTCAAATGTTGCTTAATTAAAGGGGAATAAAGTTATTAATGGATAGTTATACTGACTGTGCATAATCATTTTTATTCTAGATTTTTAGAGTTTTATTTAATGTTAAAAATATGCTAATTTTGTAGGGTTCTTTTCATAAGAAAAGAAAATGCTTTATCTACTGATCACGACAGTTAGCAGGAGCATAAAATATAGAGTAAATTATTTTAAATTAAAAAGTGTTCTCTATACTTTTTTCTTTCCTAAGTTTTTCATATTAAAATAATTTATACACATTCTTTTCCAGATTGAATTTCACTTTGCTCTCTCTATGCTCAGTGATAGAAATTGCTCCCACTTTTAGAAGTTTAAGTAATGTGAGATGATTTTAACTTTTACAAAAACATGTTATTCCATGAAGGATGCCATTCTAGCATATTCTCAAACTCTATTACTCAGGTCCTCAATCTAGATTAAGGAAGCTTCCATTACATGGAGTTAGTGGAAAATGCTTCTAAGCATTATGAACATCATTTAAATATTTCTGCAATGAAGGTTCAAGTGTATCCCACATCCTCATGCTTTGTTCCTATCTTTTCCAATCAATTGTATTGATTTTGTTAAGGGTTAGAAGGTATAATTTCATTGATCAAGGAAACAGCCTAACATAGCAAAACTGTCTTTCAATTCAAGACAGATTAATCCCACCTTTGTCTCCTATTAGATCATTATGCTTATTTATTCTGCATCTTTAAATTCTATAACATATAGCTGTTTAAGAAAGATAATATACAAAGAATTTCCTATTTTCTTGGAAAATATAACATATTCCTGGGTGTTCCCCACACTGAACTGCTACTGAACTCAGGGGACCTTGTGACACCTAGTCAAGTGCTTGGCCTCAGTTTCAAGTTGACTGAAGAATGTGGGCCCTTTTCAGGAGCTTAGAAAGCATTAAAGAAAAAAAAAACTTCCAAAAATACTAAAATCATTTAGCAAATCAGTGTTTGAGAAAATAATGATGAAGACATATCCTTGTAGCTATCTTTTCCAGAGCCACCACTCACTTTTTTAAATGACACCATGGAACTGGGTGAACTACAAACAATAGATTGGTTCTGACAGCTTATAACTTAGGAAACAGAATGATCCAAGTTAAGCTACCTTGGAAAAATAATGCAAGAGAACAAACAAAAAACCCCTCACCCAAGATAATGTTAGCATAGTAGTCTCTTTGAGAAGGTATTTTGTTAGACTCTGTATACCAAAGCTCCAAGAGTTAGCATTTTGACTAGCCTAGAAAGTTATATGCTGATTAACACTCTTACAAACTCTCCATATAAAACTTTGATAACAAAACATTCACAAATTCAAAAGCCTCATAGCCCAAGTGGCCCATAGGCATGTTAATTTTTTACTGTAATATTTGACTATATTTCTTTATACAACAATTTAATGTATTTTCTCTTATGTGCCAATAGCCATAACTCACTAAGGAAAAGGGTTAAGTTAGAACTTATGTTCAGATACTTTGCCAGTATAAAAGATTGAATTTAAGAGAAAATGTATTCCCATTCTCGTGCCTGACAAAGACATGGTTTAAAGTACACATTAAACAAAAGAAAACTGCTTTTCAATTACTAAATGCAGTGCTCAGTAGGACAGAAAACGTACTGCTTCTCTTAAATGCTAGACCTTTAAAACATTTGCTGGATGACAGCACTATAAAAAAAATAAAGTTTCTTTAGTAAATAATTAAAGCTGAATATGCAACATTTCTTAGAAGCATTGAATAAGTCTATTTGTCCAGCTTACTTTGCAAAGACTGCGTAGAAAACAGCACCATAAACACTTTCAGTCCCCACACAAGGGCTAAACAAAGAGTCCTCTTTCTAGCCATCTAATCGGGTAATTTATTTTTTCAACCATCACATAAATCGAAACACAGCTGTAACCAATGACTTGCAGATCCAGTTCCCAGCCAGCTGGAATCAGTTCTGCTGAAACAGCAAGATTTTTACATTGTTCACTTCTGTACATCTGGAGAAATCATTGAGGTTCAAAGGTGACCAGAACAGCTCTTTAAATAAATTCAACTGACAGTGAAGATTTGCCTAAGGATCTACAAACTCTACATTCACTTCTACAAAACGTTCATGTCATGAAATTAATGCTTATAAAGGCTATTTGCATCCTAGTCAATATAGACTTTATGAGTTGCTAATTGAATTAAGCACTGAAATGCCAATTTCTTTGAAAAGAACTTGCATAGGTTTCCTCGAAACTTTTTCCTAGGAGTTGTTGCTATTTAAAGACGGTTGTATTAAAATACTACATTACAGGCAGAAAATCAACCATAAGAACCTGTAACAAAACCAGATACTAGAAATATACCTACTCATATCTCAAGTTCAATCATGTTTAGTTAATATAATCCTCTATTTAGATAAAAATGAACAAGAAATACTATCTGAAAGAAAGCAGAGCTGGAATACCTCCCTCAAGCTAGGCAGGCAAATCCCTCAATGGAGTCAGAGTCCTGGGAGAAACAAATGCGGGTTAGGAATGTTCCATATGCAGTCTTGCAGGGAGGTGATTCTGGCACAAGCAGGAGAGAAATCCAAGAGCAGCAACAACTTATGCTGTATTTTAGAAGCACGTAATTGCACATAGGGCAAAAGCTAAGACTCCCCAAAACAAAAACTGACACAGTCAATCTTTGATGCCAAGAGCCTCCATAATAATTGGAAAAACTTAGAATAAAAATCTAGAAGAGTAAATGTATTATTGGCATTTATATTATGCATACTATATCAATTCCAATGCATCATTTTCTTCACAAAAGCCATCAAAACGATACCTATTTGGGAAATAAATACATATGTCTGACAAACTTCTCAAGTCAGTTTTTATTGGTATTAGAAAAATAATATATAAGTGAATCACAAATGCATTTTACTTTTAATATACAGAGAAACAAGTTATTTTCATTATTTAGCCATCTTTTTCAAATATGTGGGCATTTCAATTACAGTGGATCAATAATCAGTAACTTCCTTAGGCATTGTGCCTTGAAAAAGATTGAACCAATAAATAGTGATAATGTATAGTCCTCCATTTATACTGATTGACAGATGGCGATCACGTAGTGAGTAGCAATTCACAATTAGATATTAAATTCACATAAAGATGTTTAGGTTCATGCACTTGTTAAACATGACTGATTTTTATGTGTCAATCACTGTGTACACAGGCTATAGAAACGTGGTCTGGAACAGTTAGAAATGTGATTTAATAAATAATAAAGTATTCAATACAGTGAGAATTACCTTTAAGAATTTCAGGGTTATGAAAAATTATACCTACCCAAAAGGCAGGTGATCTGCATGCTTTTATACCACTGGTTATTAACTCACTGTGGGATGTCGAAGAAGGGGATCTAGAGAGGCACACAACCTCTATAGATCTCCTATAGAACAAAGATCTAATGTTGTTTCCTTCTGGAATATGCACATTTTTGCAAGGAATTTTTAAAATCCTGATATACATCTTTCAATACTATTATTCCTGAAATGTAAAATCCCAAATTTTCTTCCTTAAAATACATTCTTACTTTCAGAGTAAACACCAGTTTAAAAAATCTCTCCTTTTAAAGATATGAACCAAGCAATCCAAAAATAACTGGAGTCTACTAACTTATATTCTTGATTAGTAGAGGGAAAGTTAAATTTATAGGGAAAAATTTGTGAATGAACATTGCGTAAGTTTATGAATATATCATTTAAAAGTAAGCAGCCAGTTAAACATATCATTGTTTTAAAATTAGACTAAAATTAAACAACTCTCATACTCTGTTCTCTTCTGTAATATTAAGGTATTCTTCATAAGCAAATTCATATGACTGAGTTTTCAGTTAATAAATGTTTTAATGATTTTAATTCACATGTATTCCATAATCCTGTGGTCCTGTGATGTACATGTAGTTATTCAAATATGCAGTGTTTCTAAAGTATCTGTAACATATGACAATTTACATATATTATATATGTGCAATTTATATATATTAATATGAGTGAAGATATATTTGTAAGACTAAAAATATTCAAGAATTTTTATTATTTATGATAGAATGTCAACTGAACCTATAGCAGTAGAAACTATCACACAAATACTTGCTCAGAAAAAAAACAAACAAAAGCGTCTTCCCATAACAATTCAGCTAAAAGAAAAAAAGGGGGTCGGGGAGTAAATATTAGAAAAAAACTTGTTTTAGGTGTTTCCCAACAGATGATATCTTGAAATATGCCCAGCTAATGTGTAAATTTCACAAGTTAGTTTCTTACTTAAACTTATTATCAAAGTTTGATCTAATACTTTTTACCCAGTTTCTTTTCTTATAATTCCTCTAGACTGTAAATTACAAAATAAACATTTAGTGTGTGATCCATGTAACACAGGCTATGAAAACTCTATAGAAAAATGCTATCTTTGTGTCACCATGAGCTTGCTAAACTAAAAATGGCTGCCAGGCTTTATTCTTCTACAAGAACTAAGAATAGGTTTCTCATCTAGATTTGAGCTGGTAGACTGAAGGAGAAAGTTCTAAGATTGGCAAATATTCTATGTTTATTTGTGAACATATTTTACTCTTATTATTTAGGACACTGATATTAGCTTGACTCTTTTTAAAGAGCAAAAAAAAAAATTGGAATTTTAGTAATACAGCAAGTCTCTTGTTAATCATATTATATACACACTATTGTGATAATAATAGTCTTAATTTCTTAGAGCTAGGTGTTGAGTCACAACACAGATTTTTAAAGTACGTATTTAAATATAATTGTCATTAAACTAGCCCTAAAATTATGTTTGATTATTATTTAGTAAAGGCTTTTAAATCCTAATAATGGTTTTGTAATTGTTAAGGCAGATTTTATTTATATTAGTTATTTGTTTATGTGCGTATTTTGTTTGTAATAGCAAATAAGTCTCCATGGGAAATGATAGAATTTTAGATATTTAAAAGTAGTTTGGAATTTGGCAGGGTGGAAAGCAATAAAAATGCATATTCTGAGAAGGGTGAAAAGATGAGTCTTCTCGAGTAAAGTAGACATGATGAGAATATTGGAAGGTGGGGTTGGAGAGAACCATGGAGTGAAACAGCGAAGGGGCTCATAGACAAGGTCAGATTCTTAATAGGCATTCTAGAATCTTCTACATTCAAACAAGACTTCCAAATGAAGATTTAATAGGAACTAATTTGTCTCTTTTTTATTTAAAGAAAAATATGTAATATTTAAACAAGTTTTTCTCCATTTCTGAAGAAAGAGAATTAGACCTTATACTGACTTGCAAAATTCTCACAGATTAAGTTCACCACTATATACAAACAGATAAAGATTTTTCAAAGTCTACTCTGACTTTGACAATTTTTAAATTTGATAGGTTTTCTTTGCCAAACTCTGTCAAGTCTAGCCACTTTATTATTACCATTATTTTTATTGACTGATTGACTGATTGATTGAGACGGAGTCTAGCTTTGTCTCCAGGACAGAGTGCAATGGCGTGATCTCTGCTCATTGCAACCTCCACCTCTCAGGTTCGAGCGATTCTCCTGCCTCAGCCTCCCGAGTAGCTGGGACTACAGATGCATGGACTACCATGCCCAGTTAATTTTTGTATTTTTAGTAGACACAGGGTTTTACCATGTTGGCCAGGATGGTCTTGATCTCTTGACCTTGTGATTCGCCCACCTTGACCTCCCAAATTCCTGGGATTATAGGCCTGAGCCACTGTGCCTGGCCAGTCCAGCCATTGCTTTTATCAATTTTTTTTTTTTTTTTTTTTTTTTTTTTTTTTAATTTGAGACAGAGTCTAGCTCTGTCACTCAGACTGGAGTGCAGTGGCTCGATCTCGGCTCACTGCAATCTCCGCCTCCTGGGTTTAAGTGACTTTCCTGCCTCAGCCTCCTGAGTAGCTGGGATTATAAGCGCCCACCACCAAACTTGGCTAATTTTTGTGTTTCTAGTAGAGAGAGTGTTTCACCATGTTGGCCAGGCTTGTCTCAAACTCCTGACCTCAGGTGATCTGTCCCGCTGGGCCTCCCAAAGTGTTGTGATTACAGGCGCAAGCCACTGCGACCGGCCTATCAAGTTGGTTCTTGGTGATATTCAATATAAACTAACAAGTGAAAATAATCAGAATATTTAAAAATCCTAAGATTATTGTCAAGTATTTTGAGTGTTTGATTGGATTATTGACTATACTGACTCCTTGTCAGCAGGTGGATATCACTAGACATTTTAGAATGTTTTACAACAGGGTTTAGCCAAAGTTTTTGTCAAAAAGGAACACACCATTAATTTGGGTGTAAATATTTTGTGAGATTATGTGTGTGTGTGTGTGAGAGAGAGAGAGAGAGACACACACACACAGAGAAAGAGAAACAAAGAGACACACGCACACAAAAAGAATTTTTTAGTTTAAATCTTTCAAGTCACAGACTTGAAACTCTAAGAGGGCACAGAGATTCCTGTAAAAATAGTTCATAGGTTTGTAAAGATATGAGTAAATCAGACATCTACAAGAGGAGCTTTTCTTGTCTTTGAAGGCCTAATTAATATTATGTATCAATGAGTGAAGCTATTAAAAAATGTTATTTCAATTATGCTAAAATTAGAAACTCTTTCAAGATCTACTGACACTCATCTTCAGGCCAAGTTTTGGCCTTTCTTTTCCCCCAATCTTACCATCCTCTTGTAGACTTAAAGACCTACAGTTTCTTTCTTTCTAAAGAGAGAATTACACGACATTATATTTGAAAACTCTCGAGTTTATTTTCTTTGCAGAGGATCCATAAGTCTTCCAAATCGACCATGTAAATCAATTCATTTATCACTCCCTCTCTTGAACTAGTAAAAATTTCCCAAAATGTTACAGGTACTATTTTAAGCAAGCCAGGATAGAGCTTATAAATTACCTAATATGCTTTGCTTATGAACTAGCCCAGATGGAAAGAAGATTATATCTATATAACTGTACCCAACAGCTTTCTATCTGTGCAATACATTAAAATGAAGTGTGGGGGGAGTGATTCTGTGTCAAGTACACCAATACATTTAGCCTTTCAGAACCAACTATATGTAAGTACAAATTCAATTTGTAAAAATTAGAAAAATCATATTCAAATGGCACTTCTGCGTCAAGAAGGGTTACACAATGTTATTTCTAGAGCTTTCAGTCACTTGAATTTAATCAGACATATATTTTAAATATATCCACTGTGTGTAAGTGACGAAGTTGCTAAAATAATTACAAAAAATGAAGGGAGAAATAGCTTCTGTCTTCAAAAAGTTTAATATATGGTAGAGAGTCAGACATAGAAATGATGATCTATGGAAAGTGTGAAGAATTCTATCAAATACAAAGTGCCAAAAAAACACGGGGGAAGAAAACAGTAAATACTGAGTGCTTTGTAGAAAGCTTCCAGCAGGAAGCTCCACTTGAGTTAAACCTTGAAGGAAAAGGACTGTTCAACAAGAAAATCTATTAGAGGGAGAAAAGACATCGTCTATGGGCTGAGCAGGAGGAAAGACTGAGGGTGGGAAGTGACACAGTTTTGGGAAAATGACTAGAACCGAAAAAATGTTACTAGGAAAAATGGGCATGCAGCTGGATTGGGGGTTTGGTTATAGAGGGTGTTTGGTGTACTAAGAAGTAATGCTTTGGGCATAAATGACCAACTAAAATCTTTTTGAGTAAAAGTTTTAGATTAGCATAAGACACTCAACAACAATGCTAACGATTACCATGTACTTAATAGCAAATCCATACCTAGCTCACTGCTAGTACATATAATGCCATTTTATCATACACTGGGTAAACAGTATAATTATTAGCAATTTATTGACAAGGAATCTGAGCTTCAAAGAAGTAATGTACCCAGTATGATACCACTAGTAAGTGGCTATTGTTCATGGCCTATTTGATTCCATTCATTCCTTTCTTAAGGGTTTAGTCAGACTACCTCTCAAAATTAAATTGGTCTCTTAGCAAGCATGGTGTTGAATCTCAGTACACAATAGGATAAGTAGTCTACGTCAGGTCAGGGAGGATCCTACAAAGAAACTCTAAGATGGCACAGAGATTCCAGGTGTTTCTTTATATTTGGAACATTTTGGAAGTGACAGAGGACTCAAATATAGACTTTTCTGATCCCAAAGCTCATGCTCTTTCCTTTATGACATGCTACTATTGATCTAATCACTATTTTAAGTAGCTGTAAAAAATTTCATCTCGGGAATGTATTTGCTTAACAAATTCCCAAATGTTGAGAATCTCTAGGGCTTCAAATTTGGGATCATAATGTATAGTATTAAAATGAATATTTTTTTTCCCATGTATCTTTTTCCATTTGAATTTTCTCCTTTGTATAACATCGTAGACGTCAGAAGGTTATAATGATTTAAAGCAGCTGAATAACTTTGGCATAATTGAATAATTGATATCCTAGAGATATTTTCCATTTTTATTTGAATTCTATAATATATCAAGCATAAAACAATAATAGCGAATATGAATTCATTAAAGCCTTTGCTTGTCAGTTTCATTCATTCATTTTTCCACTGGTTCATTACTTAACTGTTTTGTTGTTCATTCACTTCTTATCTAACTACACATTATATGACTGAAGATTCAGCTAACGATTAGACTTACCATTACTTAGTAAGCCTGTGAGAGTAGTGACTGAATACCTTAATGTTCAAGAAAACTTTTAAGTTATTAAGTTCAAGAACTTAAATGATCTATCCCATGTGGTACTCTCAAGTTTCACAATAAAGTAGACTGTTTAGTAATACATTATTATATCAGTTCCAGAGGAATAAGATCAGTTCTTGGAACAAAATTTATAACAAAACTTCCATGAGTGTTTACTTTTACCAAAATAAAATCTATCAGTTTGGCGGCTTTATTTGCATTCCTATTTCATTCATATTTCTAACTGCTTTTTAAAACTTTTTGAAAATAATCACACAGACTACAGAAAAGTAAGCCTAAGTGTATCACAGAACAAGTATTTTTGGGGGGGTCTAAATTAAATTTGAAAGCACATAGCACTTCTAATTGGAGAATTTAATATGTAAAAGAGAGATAAATGAAAGAAAACAAAACTTAGAAACAGTTCTGCCATGTTCATTGTGCAACTACAGACAGGATACTTAACACCTCAAGGCTTCGGTTTCTTCCTTTGAAAATGCATTGCACTACCACAGTGGAATGGAATGTCAATTTTGTAACTTCAAACCCAGTGAAAACAAAAAGTGCCATATAAACATAAAATAACATTTCCATGTGACAGATTGATCTGGGGTTATTTTACCTGCAACTTTTAAAGTAAATTTTGTTAAACAGAAAAAACATCCCACTTCGTGACTATTTCTTAAACTTGGCTTTCTGTGTCTGGAAGGCATTGACAGAGTTGTTGACTTTTGAAGATGGAAATGCAGCAAACACAACAGGATGAAGTCTGAACTCCTACTGATTGATGCACATAAGGTGTGGCGGGGTGAAAAGAGACAACTAGTGAGTTTTCAGGGTCTGAAGGCATTGTTAGTTTGAGTCGAAGAAGCAGATGAATACAATTTCCAAACTATAACAATGCCATCTCAAATCACATATCCCTTTCAAAAGAGTTCGAAGTTTAAAGAAAACAACGACAAATACCAAATGCATTTTAGACTCCTTTGAAAAGGAAAGTTGATGATCATTTTTAAAAAAATAACTGCTTGTACATAGATCTTAAAAATAAAAAGGGCCATTTATGGGAAGGAGGAGGAGGAGGCAGGTGAACAAGTCAGAAAAATCTAATATTTGTAGGTGCGTTTACTCATTTCTTCCATGTACCATGATGATTTCGTCCTGAGAAGCGGCAGTTGAGGACTTCTTCACTAGAGCAGGAGCAGATGCATTGAATGCACTCTCAAAAACTCCAACCAGTTTTCAAGGAACCTGATCTGCGAAAGCAGTAGTGCATCCAAATCTCAGGCATCCAACTTCTACAACTGTAAATTGAGAGTATATGCCCATATACCTCGGAATTTTTTTTTTAGTTTTGAATTTTTTGTGGATACACACTAGGTGTATATATTTATAGATTACACGACGTATTTTGACATAGGCATGCACTGCATAATCACATCGGGGTAAACAGGCTATCCATCACATCATGCATTTCTCCTTTGTATTTCTCTTGGATAGTTTTCATATCTTCTTTTCCCCTTTATTATTTAGAAAATATTCAACAAATAGTATGAGACAATAGAAGATATAGCTGTATTTCTGACTGCCCTGTATTCCCTATTCAGGCAGCTTTGAGGGCATTTGAAAAGATTTTTATCAATATTCTAGAAAACACTAAACTAGACCTCTGTTAACTCAAAGAAAATCTCAAATATATATGTCACATTGTTTAGAAGTGGAAGTATTTTAGTGAAGCTTATTTCTTGAAGAGAAAGAAAACATGTTGGGTATTGCAGGAATTAGAAGCATACATTACAACAACAAAGGGACAGCAGCAATGGAACAAAGTCGAGCTTGTTTAATAAAAACTGCTTACTCATTCATTCATTCTTTACAGTCAAAACCCTTTTCACAAAAAGAATCGTGAACAAGTCACAGAGGTGGAATTTCCAAACAAAGAGGTAGTATTTGACCTCCCTAATTTTTAGTATAGCTACCTAAACTGCATCTGTAATTCACTAGGATCCAGGTACTTTAGAGTTTTTACATACTTGAAACATGTCCGAAATTTTGCGTTCCTTTATTCAGAATGGTTTGCCTTGAAAAAACTGAGTTAAGAATTTAAAGAAATCCTAAAATTTCTTAGAGATTTTGTACAAAATGTGTTAGGTACTATTTTTAAAAAACGAAGACAAGAAAGGTCAGTCTATTATTGAGGAGAAATAACAATGGAACACAATAATTTTAAAAGATGAAATTTCTAAGGGCTTTAGAACTTAACAACACGTGAGGTTCAAACATATTTCTATCACATTCGTCGCTCTCCTGTTTCATGGCTTATATCCTCTTCCATTTAGGATTACAAGACAACCTCCATATCATCCACTACTCATCCACTAAGCAGATGTGTTGAGATAATGTGAAAACCATGCCTTCTGGTCTGCATTCCTAATCATTTAACTCAGCCTTGGGATAACAGAACTCCTACTCCAGTTGGCCAGTTGAATGTACCTCTACTTCTACATTCAGGTTGCTTTTTTGCTGCCATTCCTATCATTTCCATTGGCTTTTAATTGCTCTTTTAAATAATTCATTTATCAGTCCCGGTAATTTTTTGACGACCCCTTTTTTCTTTGACACCCTTGTGATTACATCAGAAAACATCTTATTCATTTTACTCAGTTGTCTTCATTTGAAGCTTAAACGGTGGTAGTTTACCTAGTGTTCTGTTTACACATGCTGATTCTATTTAATACAGCAACTTTAAAAAATATGCTAGACCTTGGTTTCATGCAATAATGTACCTCTACTTCTTTCTCCTTACTTGTGCAAAATTCATTTTATATTTTCTGATTGTGACTAGAATCAAGAAAACCTTCAAGTCCTTCCCAAGAGGAACAATGAAAGGGCTCTAAGGAAAGATAGCTTAAATAAGAAAGCGCTGGCTAGCTTGGGTCCCATGTATGTAATACTAAGTTGGAGCTTTAGGTCACGCTAACCACGTTTTCAATAATGAAAGAAAATTCTTATACCTTGAGATCCGGTTATTAAAGAACAAAGCTTAGTTCTAGGTTAAGAGTGTTGTAGAAAAAAAAAAAACATTGTCTATTAGCCTTATCTGAAATTAATAACCTAATTTTGAAAAATTATTAGGAGACAATTTACTAGTTTTAAAATTTTTATTGAAGGATAGATAATTTACATATGATTTAAATAATGTATATATCTATGGAAAGCTAACATAACAATGCTAATATTATAAGGCCCTCTCTTCCCTGGTGAAAATAGTAAATGGAAAAGAAAATGCTGGAAATGATTAAAGATATATGCATCAAGAGGAAGGACAGCCGCCCATAGTTCAAACTGCTGACTCAATCACTTGATGTAGACTCACTAATCAGTTTATCTGCCAACCACATCCCTGTTCTTCCTGAATGAGACTGGACTCACTTCTGCTACTACCAGGTAAAAGGTGGCTCAGAGGCAGATGGAATAATGATTAATTGTAATAAATACTGTAAGTAGAATTGAACAAACCCTATAATGTGAGCTTCATAAAACTATTTGAATATTAGCATCCTAAGTAGTCCAGTGAAACTGAATTTTATATAAGCAAAGAAAAGATAATTAAAGTTACAGACATTTGAAAAGAAAAATACATGAAATAGATTCATTAATAAAGTGTGAGGGAAATATGCCCTTCTACTAATGCTTACTAACCTGGTATTTTGGGTCTGTACATTGGTGAAGAGGTGTGAATTTTGGCTGCTCCAAAATATATGACTATCCCTGAGAGGAAGGGCACAAAACAACTTAAGCCACTCCTAAGATATGCATTTCCTCTTTTTCAGGTTGTGTATTAATGTATAATAAGTGTAAGGAACAGGAACATTATAATTATGAGCACATTAACTTTTTAAAGATTTTTGTATCACTACAGTTATATGAATATGGTGATTCGTAATTATTCACAATTTAGGAGTTTTATTTAAATAAGTAGACTCAATTAAAAAGAATATTCATTATTTCAAAAAAAAGCAAGATGAATGCAGAAAAAAACCATTAAATAAACAACATGAGAATAAGTCATTCAAAAGAGACAGCTAACAAAGACTTTCATTTTGAGAACTTGTCATTTCCTTGCAAATAGATAATGAATGTCAAAATGCCTATTCAAATCCTCAGAGTAAAATAAAATCACTTTTTCCTCTCAAAATCTATGACTCTAAATATCCTGAGTAGAAAACATTTCATATATAGGTATATTAATTATGGAATTTGAAATAAGTGTTATATGTTCAAATACAAACAGTTTATTGTGCCAGTTTATTCTTGTAGCCCTCACCAACTCTTATATTTATAAAAGCACAGCTAATGCATAAGAAGACCTTTCTTATTGCTTTCTTGTATTCATTTAGTTTTAATTCAGCTTATTAGACAGATTCAAGAAGAAAATGCACCTGTAATCAGATTTTTATCCCAAGATCCACCAGAAGGAGAATATATACAGGCAACAGTTTTTGAGGCATTAAAAGTAGCAGCTTCAGGATGGATAAACACAGACTAGGAAAGTTCACACTACATATTGTGAAGCGTTAATTGAAGAATGTTTATTTGGCACAAGAGACATCCCTTTTTTGTACATTCCATAAGATGGTGGTGTCATGTTTATATGGCTATGCCACCTTGCAGAAATGCATTCTTCAAAACAATTTCTAAATGTTTTAATTACTTTTCTTCCAATACTATATGATATTCCTACACTCAATTCAACCTATGTTTTGGAACACTAGGTGCTGATAGTGTATTTTCAAAAAGATTAGTTATCTTTCTACAATGCTGAAAAATAGACGTCATATATAAACTGAGTTCATTGCAAAAGATTGGATCGATATGATGCATGTGTGCACATGCGTCAACTACCCAAGGGAAGAAGTGGTACAATTTGATATTTTCTTACTTTTCTTGGTTTTCAAGAATTACAAAGCCTGAAGCCTTTCTTTTATCCAACTGAACAAGAAAATTAGCAAAGAAATTAATCTAAGTCAACTATAGAGACACACATAAGCAAGAGAACCACATAAACATATAAGGAAGATTTTTCCCCCCCAAGGAAAAACATTACTGTCCACTGTTGGAAACATTACAATTAATCATTTTAAGTAAGAGCTCCTGGTATTGATGCACAAGGTCGGTGATTTTTACAGCCAGTGAGTAAATGAGAACATCAAAAATGTTAAGAGTAAGAATCTTAGAACACTGAAGACCGGGAAAATGTGAAAAAACATGGGAGTCTTGTATTAATCTTAATAGTTCAAGGTAAAACTTGATTTTTTAGTACACATTCAATTGGATTTAAGGATTATAGGATGAAAGTTGCCAGATTTTTCACACACACAAAAAGTTTACTTATAATTGACTATTTTACAATACAATCCACAATTTTCTTCTTAAATATTAAAGTTTTATGACAGTAGTCAATCATCAGAGGAAGTAACTGAGTATGATGAATGCCTTTCAAATTTAAAAGATCTAGATTCTCTCTCTAAAGCTTTCTTTGAGAGAAAGAAAAGTAACAAACCTGCTTTTTGGCGAGTGACAAAAGAATATTATAAAGTTACAGACTCATAGTATTTAACATGGACAAAAACCTCAGAATCATCTAAAAACAATTCCTAGAAACCTGCTCATCCATATTCTATAAAAGAACTTTCTAAATAAAAACATTTATTGATAAGAACCTAAAGCAATGATTAAGTAGGCTCTATAATCAAATTAAAAACAAACCATTCTATTTGATGAAAAGTGTTGATTTAAAAAATATACATTTTATGAATCTAGTCTACAAAGTATTTGGCCATAAACAGCACTGGCTGACAATGCAGGATGCAATTCACTACTCAAGTAACTCTTTTCTGACTAATTCTATTCAATATTTTGTGCACTGTTCAATAGGCATAGTTTTAGGTTCAGGTTGAAATATTATTATTTAGAGTTTTATATTCACTTTTTAACTTTCAATTTTGAACATATACAATAACTCTTTTTATGTTTAAATTACACGTAGAACAGTTAAAATACATTTTTCATATATATATTTTCACACTTGTTCCCCAATTTATTATTTTTTAAAAAGCCATCACATTCCACACATACCCCATAAGAGGAACGTGGGGGTAGAAAGTTGAGTAAAAATGGGTAAAGAGTATTTTAAGTATGAGTGGTAAGGAGTAGGCACCATCTTGAGTGGCATGCAGGGGGCATCAGACTAACAAGCCATGTTGATATTAACATCAAAATCTTATTCAGAATGTTGCAGGTTTACTCCTTCCTTACTCTTGATGTTCCTCCACTGACCCACAGAGGTAGATAAATTCTCTTTGAAGATATAGTTTTCTAATGTATCATATCTTCTATAATTATTAATAAAGGCAAGACATGAGTTATTCTACCTGAGAATGGTAAAAATCACAAATGCCTAGAATAAGTAGCTTTAGTATTAAGAAAACACTATCCAAGTAAAATCCAGAAACTGACAATTTTTAATTGGCAGAATGGCATAAGGAAATAAAGACATTTTGGAAAAGGTCTATTTCTAATTTTTTTTTTTTTACTTGACTTATTTTGTTTTCATGGAGACAGAGATCTTGCTATATTGCACAGACCGGTCTCAAACTCCTGGCCTCAAGTGATCCTCCTGCCTTGGCCTCCCAAAGTACAGGGATTACAGGAATGAGCAACCATACCCAGCCTGTTTGTAGCTTTTGATCCCCAAAAACTAACTTGCTTCACTAACCCTATATCATATGGAAAATGGACTAGAACTTAATGCCTTAAAAATTAGAGTCCATTAAGTATAAAATTCACTTTTAATAGAAAATGACATGATAGGCAATGATAAAAACCATTTATCATAAAATATTTTATTTAAATATTTACATAAAGACAGGTTTTATAAGCAAGACGGAAGTATATCCAGGGTTTGTTCTGTGGCAAACACATACTTCCATACCTCCTATATCTATACATCAGAAGAGATGGAGTGTTAAAAGCAAGATTATGACCTCAAGTTAATATGCGATCAAAATGAAAAGTAAATGTTACATTTGGTTCCTTCTAGAACATGAAGCTGAAAGATAAAGACTTTTTTCAAACAATATTGAAGCAGTATACCTGTCTAATGAAACTGTGATCAAATATGTCTTACAACAGGTGTTAATACATAAGGACAATGTAAAAAAAAAAAAAACCCACAAGATTTATAATGAAATCACAGTAAACAGGTAATTAGATTTCACTACAATTAACTTGCTTTATTAAAGTAGAAATTTTAGTTATGTGAGGCTCAGTTTTTAAGCAAAACACAATTGATATTGATAAAATATAAAAGAATTGGGAGGAAGTAATTTATATATATGAAGTTCTAGAGTGATATCCACAGATATCTATATAGTAAAAATTAGTGACATAGTACAATTAGTCCACTTTGCTGAATTATTGCTTCTGGTTATCAAAGGTGGGATGAGTTTTCTGACTGGCTTGAATTGCATGCAGCCAGCAGATGGTTGATGAACACTGAGCTTTTTGTTTATGAACTCTATTCACCTTACTAAACCACAGGTTTAACTCTAGTCTCTCTAGAGTTAAACACCTTCTCCTCCATTCTTGAGCTGAGACAATATATGCACAATAAATTGGAAGTGGGAATTTAAGCAAACAATTCTAAATAATGGCCAGAAGAAAAAAAATATCTAGCAAATTCTGGAGATGTTCTACATGGGCTACTTCATCTATTCCTGCTGCCCCTTCCACTTCCTTTATTAGAACTTTTGGGTTCACACTTTTCCCCTTTTCACAATGGGGTTGCAACTTTTTGTGTGTGTGTGTGTGTGATAGAGTTTCCCTCTTGTTGCCCAGGCTGGGGTGCAATGGTGTGATCTCAGCCCTGCAAGCTCTGCTTCCCGGGTTCAAGTGATTCTTCTGTCTCAGCCTCCCGAGTAGCTGGGATAACAGGTACCTGCCACCACACCTGGCTAATTTTTGTATTTTTAATGGAGACAGGGTTTTACCATGTTGCTCAGGCTGATCTCAAACTCCTGGCCTCAGGTGATCCGCAGGCGGAGTGCATGGATCCCAAGTGCTGGGATTACAGGCGTAAGCCACCGCGCCTGGCCGCGACTTTATCCTGATTACAAGAGAAAGGGGCACCAGTGTGAAGCAACGTGACAAATTCAGAAAGGCATCTCTTTTGTTTTCCTACTAATTTTTGTGCAACGTGGCTAGAGGTGGAAGGCTGCTGGCCTGAGCAGTCAGTCTGCAGCGGGGGAGGTGCGCTTGGAATGTGTTGAATGTGCATTTCTTAGATGCCTGAAAGGGGTGAATGCCTCCTTATTGGCTCCTACCCATTTTCACTGGTATGGCTGCTTTAGTAGGGAACAGGTATTACTTTAAAACACCCATTGTGCTTCCTAGCTTTTAATCACTGATGACTTGCTGCTCTTGGGTTTTTGGAATTAGGATTTTAAAGCGGAGTTTTCTTTTATCCTCATATGGTTTGTCTGTTCAATTTTTGGTTTGTTTGCTTATTTTTTAAAACTGAAGTCTTAGGCCTGGCATGTTGGCTCATTCCTGTAATCTCAGCACTTTGGGAGGCCTAGGAGGGCAGATCACTTCAGGTCAGGAGTTCGAGACCAGCCTGGCCAACATGGCCATATCCTGTCTCTACTAAAAATACAAAAATCAGTTGCGCATGGTGGTGCATACCTGCAATCCCAGCTACTAGGGAGGGTGAGACAGGAGAATCGCTTGAACCTGGGAGCTGGAAGTTACAGGGAGCCGAGATCATGCCACTGCACTCCAGCCCAGGTGACAGAGACTCCGTGTCAAAAAAAAAAAAAAAAATGAAGTCTTCAGTTGGGAGTCTTCTTGTTGTGGTTGAAGCCTTTCAACCACGCATGAGCCATTGTGCTTAGTACGGGCGATACACAGATTGATAAAACAAGACCCCTCCCTCGAATTTCCCAGTAAGTTCATGGCTTGTTCTTTATGAGCTTCTGACTGCTCTCAGTTTGAATGGCTTGGTGATTATTAAGAAATGCAAATAGACTTATGTTGTTTATTGACAATTATTTTGTTTTTATTCATTTGGTAAAATATATATAATAGCCATTATTAAATGCCATAATCTGTACTGGCTATTTTGTCTGAAGAATAATTTAAAAACTACGAAAAGTAAAATAAATCTATTCATCCAGACATTCAGCTATTCTTTAAAAGATTTTCAAAAACAGCAGATGAACTTCTGATCAAAACTCAGGCACACAGCTGCTTTCTAGAATGGTCTTGCTAGTTCCCGATTCACCCTAAGCCGTCTTCATGCCATATTGTACTCCTACCCCAGTTCTTCATTCATCTATTCTGGTAATGTGCTTATGATCATTCTCTTCTGAGAATCTTCTTTGGATTTCAAGTTATATAAATGACAATAATAATAATTTTTCTAAGCAAGCCACTTAAAACTATTGTGGATTAGGCTTTATATAGACTTCTGTTTGATATTCAAATTAATGTACAATATGAACAATCATGAAAACTAATTAGTTTAGAAATAATATTGCAATATTTAAACTTTCATTTAAATAGGCCTTTGCCCACCTTCTTCTAAATGAGGGTAGTTATATACCAAACAGTCAGACATAAAAGAGTATTAAAAGAATATTAAAATAAAATGGAGCAATTTAATATGCACAGACATTGATTCCTTCTTTAGAAATTCTACAGCACAGAGTATGTGGTTCTGTCAAAGTCCTTATCACATTGAATTATAATTACTGTTTATAGTCTATCTCTGACTAGGCAGGGAGCTTCAGGAAATCTTAACCTATTTATCTTTGGATTCTCAGCTTTGACATAATGTCTGACACATAGAGGATGCTCAGCATAAATCTGTTGAATAAAAGAATAAGCAAGGAAAGAGAATGGGCTTGATTTCCTCACTCCACCATTTATAGTGTATGACCTCTTAGCCTGCCTGAGTCTCAGCTTCCTCGTCTGTCATCTGAGTGAAATAAAGTGTAATAAAGAGCTTTAAAAGAAAGCCTGAGACGCTAAGCTATAGGGAATTGCACGGGGCCTAATTAACTTGAGTATCCCTTCATTCAATCAGAGTTGATTACTTACTATGCGTGAAACCCAGCTAGACCACTAGACACCCATTTTCTGTCCTTGGGAAGTTGATGTCCAGGGAAATGATGACAGGTAAACAGGTCACAGCATTCGATGTGCTGATTGTATTGTGACAAAGGCTGACAAAGTACAGACTGTAAAGGGCACACTGGATTGTCTCTCCCACAGACACCAGGAGTCTGGGGAGGATTCTTGGAGAACCTGACATCTAAGACCCAATATACATCAGATAAATATTTCAGGCAATGGAACAGGTAATGCAAGGTCCTGGAGGGACAGGCAAGAACCTGATGCAATGTACGTAAGGGGAGAAATTCCTCATATCATATCCTTGTTCCAGAGATCATTAAGTAATGCTTTGTAATCTGTGGTTCATCTGTTTCTAAACTGTACAGAAAAATAAGTTAACTCATTTTTTTCTTCCTTCATTTAGGAAGTTTTCTTTCTGGAACTGCATTCTAAAAATTTCCTAACTTATACCTTATCATTTAGCACATGTTCTATCAACAGAATAGCCGAGCTCAATCTCTGTGGTGCAAAAAAGGCCAACTTAAAAATATTCCTTAATATACTGCCAATTACTAAATTAGTTTTTAAAAATCTGAAAGTATTTTACCATTGATTGGTTTCACCCTTCACTAATTACTGGTATTGTATGGCTTTCTGAAGGTGAAAAGGATATGCTCCTCAGAAATATTTATATTGACAGAATTTGCAGTTTAATAAATATTTGTCACATTGTATTGCTTTTTGTGGTTAATCATTACATACTGGGCATCTCATTAGCATTTATATTTTGTATATTTTATCTAAACACCACAATAGCATGAAGTGTATTTTGTGTTGACAAGCGGAGATACTGAACTATGTATTGAGGTCAGTTATCTTAAAATCTTGGCTTCTTTAAAAGAGCAGTGAACAGAACACATGGGCAAACCAGAAAATCTAAGTCTGATTCTTGGCATAGCTATGAACTAACTCTGTGGCTGCAGGCAGGTCACTTAACCTCTATTTTATTTAATAATTGTTTCCATTATCCTATTCATTTACACTTTAAACAACATAGAAACAGTGTTTGAAGAAGCTTTCAGTGGAGATTAGTTAAAAAAATAAATACTTGAAGTTTATTTAAGTATGGGTAAATCCTAGATCTTAAATTTTTTAAAAAAATATCCAAATCTCCTTGAGGACTATTTATGCTTTCAGCCCTATTTAATTTCGTTTTACTGAATCACTGCTGACTTCCTAATTATCTTCAGGTATAAATGTTTGAAATAGACTGTAGCAATATTAATAGAAGAAATTTTTTAAATAACTTTAATGGATCCAGATATGCAGTATATTGCATGAAAATAATATAGAAAGAATGATGATGCTGTTACAATATAAGGTCCTTAGGTATCTTTTAGAAATTTTGATTGCAAAATATGCTAGAAAGATCAATTCTATGAATTAATGGGAAGAAATGAACTACAGAATAATTCTCATAATATTCACACCATAAATCAAAGAGTTTACTTTGTTCAGTTTGACCCATCAAATATTATACCCACAATTTTCTACAAAAAGAGCATCCTGTGGAAAAGTCTGTTGTCTTCCTGGTTCCTGAAAATACAGAATTGCTAATTACCTTGGAGGATGAACATGGCTTCAGATCATACATTTATTACACAAATTATTATTTTTCCATCTCCAAATTTCTTAAAGATATGAAACAGCCAATTTTAATCAAATTGGTTTCCCTCATGCTCCTTAAGTGCAAGAGATACCCAACTGGGTCGGAAGATAATGATGCCGTGAAATGGAAATCGAAGTTTTAGACCACAGTCAGGGCAGTCTTCTACTAAAAATAAGTGGCCATTTAAACGCTACCACATCTTGTTTTGCAAGTCTGTTCTCACACAGCAAATAATCGCGTTTGGTGCAGAATTCAGTCACAAAATTATCCATTAGTAGTTAGTAATGGACCATAATTTTACATGTTTTTAGAAAGTGCATTTGGAAAATGAAACACTGAAAATGATGGCCATATAAGGAATATTAATATTCATATAAAATAAAATTTAGGGACACATACCCTTTTTTACTGACAACTACTGGCACAGAATATTTTCTACTTTCTTGAGGAGAAGGGGAATATGATGTTTCATCCAATGGTAGAGATAGACATTAAGAAATTCTACAACTTCTAGAGTATATTAATAACCTGCTTTGCAGTATGCTAGCTTTAATGGAAAAATGAGAACGATTAATAACTAACTGTAAGTTTTAAGATAGATAAGGTAAATCAGAAAGCAGTTTTGGAATGTTAAATATATTATAGGCAAACAATATAAACCTGTGTCTAAATCAAATGTAAATGCCTACAGCAAATTTCTGCCCTTCATTATTAACATTTAACCCAAAAGAGATGAATTTGAGGCAAACGTCAAGACAGAATTATACTTGTAATTGAACTTTCAACATAAGGTTATATACATTTCCAGTGTGGTGCCAATAATGACAGATGAGTTGTATTCAGTTTCCAACATGGTCAAACTGATAAAGATGGTTTTGTTGAAAATCGAATTAACTGAAATCACCTAATTATAAATGAAGAAAGTAAATTCCACTCCATTTATTTCTTATTTGTGAAGAAATTTTTTTTAGCATAAAGAAAAATATGCATGTGAGCAACTCAGATTAGATGAAACTGTGACGTGATTTTCACGAAGTAATGAATAATAATGATTAAGAGCTAATATCTATGAAGCACTACTATGAGTCAGGCTCTGTACTATTACATTTATTATTTCATTTATTTTTTCCAAGAAACTCTGAGGTTGACACTGCTTTGAAGATGAAGCATCAGAAGTACAGAGAAATGAAAGAACTTGTTTAAGGCCATACACCCAACAAATAATTCAAACTCTGACAATCTGACACTAGAGCACACTCAGTCTTTATCTGTTGATTTTTTCTCTCTCAGGAGCAGGAAAATGAGATACTCATTGAAGGTTATTGCTAGGTTCAAGTGCTAATTACTAAACACAGACTTTGCAACCCTAAACCACAATTTGAACTAGCCAGCTGTTTAATTTCAGGACTCCATGGGGCTGGGTCGGGGGCACTTTAGCATGGGCATTCAATGGTCCTATAGCTCAAGGCTGCTCTAAGAACTTTGCTAGAACTTATGGGGAGAAAGGTTAGATTTCTGTCAGTGTTGTGGAATATCTCAGCTATAGTCCTTTTTTCTTTTTTGGGGGGTGGGGGGACAGGTCTAGGTTGGAGTGCAATGGCATGATCTCGAGTCACTGCAACACCCACCTCTTGGGCTCAAGCCATACTCCCCACTCAGCCTCCTGAGTAGCTAGGACCACAGATGTGTGTCACCACACCCAGCTAATTTTTTGTATTTTTGTATTTCTGGTAGAATACAAATAAATACTTATTAACCTTAGAGATCATCTGGCCCATTTTCCAGATTACCAAACTGAGGCCCAGATTCCTTTTCTTTTCTTCTTTTTTTTTTTTTGAGACAGAGTCTTGCTCTGTCGCCCAGGCTAGAGGGCAGTGGCAAATACTGGCTCACTGCAACTCTGCCTCCAGGGTTCAAGCGATTCTCCTGCCTCCGCCTCCTGAGTAGTTGGGGCTACAGGCATGCACCACTGTTAGCAGGTTTTCTCTTGGGTGCTGGTGAGGTGCAGCTCCCCCGAGAGAATGCTGTGGGTTCTTGGTCTCCAACCTCTTAAAGAATAAGCAATGGGACCACTGAAGGTGTGTCCTATGTTCATAAAAGTAAATATCGGACCCAAGAAGTGTTGCAGAAAGGTGATTTTATTTAGGGAGAGAAAAGAGAAGGAAAGGAGAAGAAGAGAAAGACTTCCACGAAGTGTGTGGAAGGGGATTCCAGAGGGGGGAAATCCCAGAGGGGATAGGGAGCTCCCACTGTGTGGAGGGGATTCCAGAAAGCTGGAAATCCGGCGTGGGTGAAGAAGCAGGGGAATTTATCCTGGGAAAAATTCCCACCTTCCCAAGTTCCTCTGGCCAATGAAAGGAGTTCCTTAGAACTTCCACTGGAGTGACTGACTTTTAGTTTCTTCCCGCGCCCGTGAAATTTAAACATAAACTGTTAAAACTTCCAGATGGAGAGAGATGGGAGGAGGGCATGGCGCTGAGAAATTCTTACCCTTAAAACTATACCCCTCATGGACCTGGAAAGAGAACACAGTCCCTCACCACCAAGCCCAGCTAATTTTTGTATTTTTAGTAGACACAGGGTTTTGCCATGTTGCCCATGCTGGTCTCAAACTCCTGACTTCAAGCTATCCACATGCCTTGGCCTCCCAAAGTTCTGGGATTACAGGTGGGAGGCACTGCATCCTTAGCTCAACCATAGCTCTAAGGCAGCCCCCGCCCAGTGAAGGGAGGCAAAAGTGTACAGTGTAAAAGCAGGATGATGGCAGAGAGGGTATCTGAGTTCAGATGAAGTCTTAGTTCCCTCATTTATAAAACACAAGTCTTTTTTATAAAACATAAACTTTTCTGCTTCTCTATCAGTTATTATAGAGTAGAAATAAAGCAACAAGAATCAAAGTAGTCTGCAGATAGCCAAGGATAACACAAAATTGGCACTACTGTGAAATTAAGGTTGAAGCAATTAATTGTGAGACACAAGAAAGGATCACTGAATTTGATGCCAAGGATAGAAGACCCACATGTGTAGATCTTCTTAGCCAGGAAAAAGCAAATAAATGAAGAAATAAATAAATTACTGCTTCAGCTTTAGTTTTTCTCCTTGGTCTGTCTCTAGGGGTATGCATCATTAGAACTCCAAAAACACGTGATCACATTATACAACCAGAAGCGTTCCTGGATCTTATAAAGATCAGTTTTATGTGAGCTACTCCAGGATGCACAAAAAGCTTTTTTAAATAAGCGAATCTGCAAAATGAGATGAAGTTTGAGTGAAAAGAAATGTGGTATAGCACAAAAAGCACCAGCCAACCATTCAGAAGTCTGGCCAGAAGTAGTTCCACAACATTCTTTTATTTCAGAAATATTCACCACTGAGAATTCACCCTATATCAATCATTGTTGATACTAAGCCAATCAGACAGACATAGTTTTCTACTTTTTGCAAATTGACAGACTACTCTGAGGGCAGATATTATACAAACAATCTCACAAAAATATGTTAGTTATCAATGAGTTTGATGAGTTTGAACTTCAGTTTTATTATTAGATGAGAAAATTGGAATAATTGACTGACAAATTCTCCTTCACTCTGATTACTTATGACTATTTTTTTAGTGTCAACCTGGAGAAAAGTTAGAAAAAGAAAAGATACAATGTCAATTAAGAAATAAGAGTATCATGCAACATAATTAACTACATTTTAATGTGAATATAAAGGTTAGCAGATTTTAAAGATTAAACAATTTTGCCAGAAATAAAAATAATTCAAAACTTTTTAGACAGAATAATCAAAATAAGCAAAAACTTTCCTGTCCATCTTTATTGTATCACAATAACTTACACTTATTGCCTTCCCTGTACCAAACAATTTATACCATAATTTAAATTATGTTGTATCATTTAATCCCATAGGAGCTCTGTGCTGTGTTATTATCTTACTTATAGGTAAAACAAGTGAGGTTTACAGGGACAGGGACAGAGACAGCCCTGTAGCTACAGAATGATAGAGCTACATTTGGGCTCTCTTTGCCTCATTTCAAAGCCTACATTTACGAACCTTTTTGCCTTCCACTACACACCACTGCTCATGTGCTATATTGGTGCATGGAGCCTCATTGTGAGTGAAATATAAAGTAATGGTGCACAGGTAGGGGCTGGGAAATGGTGGGCTCAGGAGATGAAGGGGCAGCCTGATATGAGTTTATGTTGGTGCGATGGAAGCAGATTGTAAAGTTCCTTACTCTCCTACAGAGGAATTTAAACTTTATTGGTGTAGGCAAGATTATAAAACCTTTACAGAATACATACTACTCTATGAATACAGCAGGAGAGAGAGAGAGACAGAGAGAGGAGAAATTGCTTAAGAAGATTACAGAAAGCCAGAGGCGCAAATGAGGGTCAAAGGGAAGTACTGTGCTGCAACAGTGTAAAGAATGTAACTTAGATATGTGGGACAATTTTAAAAAATCCAATTACTTAAAAATGTCCCAGAATTTACTTTAAAATATCCATAGAAACAATAAAATACCTATGCCACTCTCAAATGTGTCACGAAACAACTGGAAAATAATGTATTTTGTATTATTTGTTATAAAGCACTGGATACCACCATTTACTCATATATTTATTATCTAACGATTCTTGACTTGCTATATGCTAATTATTAGGTCAAATTTTAAACTGAAAATATGATAGAATCATATAATCACAGAACATTCTTGGGTTAAAAATAAATATGTCCAAGCGTAAAAAGAGTTAAATGAACTTGTCAGTGACTGGGAAACGAATGGAATTCTTAGCCTCAACCAGAATTAGGTCTCACAAATTGTCTCTCACATATCATCTTCACTTTAGTGAAAGCTGTAGGGAAGAAACAAACATTTTCTGAAATTCTCCTATAAGCAGTTCAGTAGGTATTTTAAGTTCAAGTTTAATTCCGGGACCATATGATCCTATATTACAGAGGAAGAACTTAAGTCTCAAAAATTTGATTTGATGGCGCACTCGGGTTTCTGCCTTGAGTTGTGACTATGCAACTTTGAAAGTAACCTCTTAATCTTCATGTGCTTGTGTCCATCCAAATAAAACAAGAGAAATGGTGCCAAATTTACATAACGATTCCCTAATTCAGTTAAAAAATTCATTATGTGTGAATATGTGGTCAAGCATATGTGTGCACGGTGTGACTTTAGGTGACACCATGAAAGCTTCTGGGTTTGTTATTCTCTGCTCAGGCTGCAAAAATAGGAGGGAATTGGTGGTGGGGGGGAGCTGATGGATGTAGGGAGAAGAACTGGCTGGAGAGCTTGGCTCTGGTGAGGATCTGGGCAAAACGGGAAATGGGGAGAGCCACTCAGCTGAGGATGGTTAGGATGGTCAGGAAGGAAGAGATGGGGATATGGGAAAGGGTTAGATTGTGACGTGAGGGAACACAGCCAGAGCACCGTTATCACAGATCTCTAGGTGCCATGTAAAACGTTCACTTGAATCTGGGGCAAACACACAGCACAAGTAATGTGCATAAGATTTATCTTTTTATAGCAACTGATGTTTAAAAAGCTAACAAAGATTTTAAAGGAGCTAATAGCAACAGATCATGTGAGAAACACATGATACTTTCTATTAATTGAAGAATGAAATTCCTTTAATCAGAATGTTCATTTCTTAGAAAACTTTCTCTCTAGAACTTGCACCAAAAAATACTAATGCAAAGACCACTTAGAATATCACAGAAGGCTGGGTGCAGTGGCTCACGCCTGTAATCCTAGCACTTTGGGAGGCCAGGGAAGGTGGATTGCCTGAGCTTAGGAGTTTGAGATCAGCAAGGGCAACACGGGGAAACCTCCTCTCTACTAAAATACAAAAAAAAAAAAAGAAAACAGCTGAGTGTGGCAGCATGTGCCTGTAATCCCAGCTACTCTGGAGGCTGAGACAGAGGTTGAACCTGGGACGGAGGTTACAGTGAGCCAAGACTGCGCCACTGCACCCCAGCCTCGGCGATAGAGTGAGCTCCCATCTCAAAAAAAAAAAAAAAAAATCACAGAAACCAACTGGAAATGTGGCTTAGACACCGTAACAAATTTTAATCTCCTAACATTTATGCTAATGTTGTAAATCTAAACCATTTAATCATATAAATACAGTCAAATACAAATTTTACATGAATCTAACGTTTAGAAGAAGAAAATCTTTTCTCTGATTTTCTATTAATTTAATATAAATTGTTATATTAATTTTGTATTTTTCCCCTGATATTTCATACATAAATTTTATTCTAGTTAGCTTCTATTCCTTTACTTAATGTGAGGGGAAATATATGGAGAAATAGGAATAAGGCATTTCATTATGGAAAATGCTACCTAAATAAAGTCGCCAAATAAAAATATAAGATGTTCAAATTTGATTTTCAGATAATCAGTAAAAACAACATGATATATTGGACATACTAATACCCTATCTAGCCTAGGGAAAGAGGGAAAAAGAACCATGTTTAAAACCTCACAAACTCATAACCCAGTTCAAACACCTCCTGGCCACTATCTAAAGTGAAAATTGGTTACAATAAAATTACTGAATGTGCTCTCACTGGACCAGTATGGCACACTGAACTTAATTTCTACCAAGTGAAAATTAAACATGAAACATAGACTCATTTTCCTGCGAGAAATGTCTAATGTAATCAATCTTATCAAATAGATATGGAGTGCATACCTAGCTCATATGGAAATAATTGGCTTTATTTTAAAAAATTAGGAAGAAATTACAGGACTGATCTAGCTTTCTATGGCATCCCCTGACCAAGATGATGACCAAGCTTGACAAACTATTAATATGTTAATTACAATGTAGCCAGTACCCTTCCGTTTCATGTGAACTAAAATCTACGTTTCTGTAGCTGCTCTTGTTAATTGATTTAATTAAAAAATTAATTCATGTATCAAATATAATGTTATTTTGGCACTTGGCTAGGCATGAAAAAAGAATTTACATACATAAATGAAAATAGTCATGCAAAAAGTTAAGGAGAGAAAATATAAACAGGATCTAGGCACACAGAACAGATGCAGGTAGACAAAGAGGGAAAGAAAAAGAGAAGTATTAAAAGACTGAGAAAGACAGCTTTTTCTTAGGATATCAACAATTAAAGAATACTTTTCCACTTCTTCTCTGGAAGTCTACTTATCAAACTTCCTGTATATAAGTCTAAATGGCTTAATTTTCTATTTATGAGAATACTGATGCTCTTTTCTCTACATTTATTTTCTCAACTGTCTGGAAAAGTGCAACAGGAAGAGATTATGACCCCTATTCTACAGATAGAAAAACAGAGACACTTAAGCAATTTATTATTTTACTTTATTTGCATATATACAGTAGTGACAAGATTGTTCATGTTTGCAAAATAAGCGTGATACAAAAAAGAAAAGAATTAACTTCAGATGAATGAAGAGGGACTGTAATTTCAGAAGGAAAAGGTAAGACTTAATATTTACCATGATTTGACAATGAAAAGAGTATCTGGAGTGTGGCCTATTCAAACCAGCAAATCCAGGCAGCAGTGCCATGATGTTTTGAAGACAAGAGGTCAGTCAGAAAAACAAAACAAAACAAAATAAAACAAAACAAAAACACTTCCCAATGTTTCCTGTGATTGGCTCTGCCTATATAAATTCTGTAGCACTGAGCATGCAGGACCTTTAGTAAGTAAACAATACACTGCATCATTTAATATGTCTAATGATAATAATTACCTTTTATTCAACTCCTGTTACCTACTAGTCATCATGGTTGCTAAATGTCATGTGCATATAATCTTTTAACTCTCTCAAAAGTCTTGCAACATTGGTGTTATAATTTTCATTTTACAGATAAAGATCACAAAGCATTGATAAAAAGGTCAGCTGTGATAGTCGTTGTTGACCCAGACTCGTTATAAACTAGGAGATCCTGACTCCAGGGTGGAATTCCGTCACTATATTACTGGAGAACAAGGGATAGTCAATCATTGCGCTCTAAGATAAATGTGCACAAAAGATCAAGCTATTCTGAAGGAGGGGTGGCCTTTTCTGTGCCTCTGAAATCATATTACAGAATGGATTCTTACCGAAATAGGTGCCCATGCAGAGGTAAAATCTGAATAGTATTGAAGACTTGTTCAACCACACCCACCTCCCGCCTCATACTCCTCTCCCATTCATGCCCAGTTGAGGGCCACTGTTCTAAAAGGTCTTAAAACCCAGAGCAGGGAGGAAAACAATAAGTAAGGGTCAAGTTATTTTTAATCATTAGAATCGGGGAAAGGAAAAAACAGAGTCTTCCCTGGGCTCCTATATTCTGTAAGAAACTGGGTTATTTAGATCTTCTCAAATATTAGTCAGTCAGTCTCAAGTAGTCTGTGAAGTTTATTGTTCTCCTATGATTTGAAATACTTAGAATTTTTAAAATGGAAATAATCTTAAGTTAAAAGACTGAGTGATATTACACAATGTTTTTTTTTTTTTAAGTTAGAAGCAAATATATTTGTGTTTTAGATAGGTTAGGTTTGGTATTCAATAATTTAAAAACTCCTCAAAAGCAGCAAACAGCTATTCTGTAATTTAAAAACTCAGAAACAGAAAACAGCTCATTGAACTTTTATTGTGTGGATCTCCAGATTGTAACACTGGTCTAGCAAAGGTCTCTGAAAGCATAGGAAAGGCTAGCTAGTTGGACTAGGGAGGCTGCACATTCATTTTAAATAAAACAGAGAAAATTCTTACTTGCAAATTTTTACTGTGGATACCTACTGCTTTCAAGTTTCTAATCCTCTGTCATAGGAGACATTATAAAAAAAATGGTTGAAATCAAATCCCTTGGAATAAGATACACCTGCTTGAGTCCTGGGATTTACCTTTCATGTGAATTATATGTATAACTCCCTGACCATGGTTTTCTCACTTTTGTAAGATGACTAATACTATTACAGTAGAAGCCATCCTACTTGATGTCTTTGGAATTGGTAGGTGATAGATTACAAATGCTACAGTTGACTCTTGACCAACACAGGCTGGAATTGTACAAGTCACTTACACGTGAATTTTTTTCAATGAAACTTACACCGAGTGTGCCTGCCTCTCCTGCCTCTGCTTTCGCCTCTACCACCCCTGAGGCAACAAGACCAGTTCCTCCTCTTCCTCCTCCTCCTTGGCTTAGTCAACTTGAAGACAATTAAGATGAAGGCTTTTATGATTACCCATTTTTACTTAATAAGCAGTGGAATATTTTCTCGTATAATTTTCTTAATAACATTTTCTCCTCTTAAGTATACTGTATAGTAAGAATATGGTATATAATACATATAACTTACAAAATATATGTTAATAAACTGTTTATGTTATCAGTAAGACTTCTGGTCAACAGCAGGCTATTAGTATTTAAGTTTTTGAGGAGTCAAAAGTTATACCCAGATTTTCAACTACGTCGGGGGTGAGGATCCCTAACTCCTGTGATGTTCAAGGATCAACCGTAGTTAAAAAGGGAAACATAAAAATACATTGAAACAAATATTTTATTTTAAAAACATATAAGAGTACAATTTTCTAATTTTCCCAGTGTTTTGATGTGAGGCAAGTTCTCTCATGGAGCATGAAACTGGCGACTATCTTTTTATGTTACATAAAACACACATGATGCACCATTTTAATGACCCTGTTATTCATTATTAAAAATTAAATGTACTTATATTGTAAAACAGAGAGATGGCTCAATCTATTTTATTTTATGTAGAGTGGGCTCTCCCTCCATCACCCACGTTGAAGGTGACAACTCACGACACCCTCAAATTCCTGGATGCAAACAATCCTGTTGCCTCTGCCTCTTGGGTAGCTGAGATTACAGGCACATGCCATCATGCCCGGCTTCAGTCTATATTTTTATGATATGTCCAGCAATTTAGAGTTAAGTGTTCAAACTTAACATGACAGTGATTTTACCTATCCAATTTAATTTGTTCTTCTGAAGAATTAAGCTACCCTTTTTCTTATGTCAACATTGTTACACAGGTTTAGCTAAGTAATTAAATTATGAATACATTATTAAATTACATATAAATTATATATTGTGAAATACCTAAATTTCTTACAAATTTAATAATGTATACATTATATAGCTTAAAATATATATGGATTGATAGATTTACAATATTTATAAATGAAGGCTTTTGAATCTGTCACAGTTTACTACTGAATTAAATTCAAGCACCTCAAAAGGTATTAAACAACAACTTCATGCAGTCATCATTAACTTTTTGAGGAAATTATGCACTCCTTTGAAAAATCTTACAAGATCCTGTGTTTTTCTTAGAAATACGAGCACATTCACATACATTAAAACTGTTAATATAAACATTCCAAAAGTTCTAAAGACTCAACAAATTCATCCTATGGCTCCTATGGATCTACTATCCTGAATTAAGAACATTTTTTTGCCAATGTGATAAGGAATGCCATTACTTTCTGATTAGTTTTCTGATTGTATTGAATGCTACAGAAAGAGCTATAAACCTCTGTAGTGTTTAATGCTTTACTCATTCGCTTCCTTATTTTGAATAAAGTTTTAAAAATTCCTCAAAACTAAATTTAGATTCAAATAGCAACAAAATAGACAAACAGAAAAGATAATAAAACAAAACAAAGCAAAACAAATACATTCCAAATCAACGTGCATTTCCTAAGTCTATCTTAGTTCAACTACAGTAGTATTCTTAACCATTAGCCACTTCACAGATTATCTGATATTTTTAACAGGTGCCACAACAGCTAAACACTAAATGCAAGTGGGCTACTCTCTAGAACTGCACAGCCTACTGCCTTAACTACAAATCACATGTAGCTATTTAAATTTGAGTGGACTAAAATTAACTAAGATTTAAAATTCATTTTTTCAATCACACTAGACATACTTCAAGTGCTCAATAGCTTTATGTGACCAGTGGCTATTGTTTTGGACAGTGCAGAGAGAACATTTCCAGCACCATCAAGATTTCTAGAACACCCAATTGAATATGTCTGCTTCCACCAAGTGGTTTATATGCTTCCCTGGAGTTCATTATGTTTGCTCCCAAACCAGTTTATGCCAGTTTTGCATATATTAAATTACATCATTTAGTTAAATATCACATAAGCAAATTGAAATATAATTGTAAAAAAATTGAGAAATGTTCTGTACCTCTAAGTTGAATGTTTAGAAAAGATTTAATAATATCCCTTAACAAAACCTATAATACTATAGAATAACATATAGGAAAGACAATATCAGAAGCTTAGAAAAAATTAGAGAAAGTAGAATTCTGCTCTTAGATTTCTTTGCATTGGATTTGAACTTAAAGATGTTCATGAAGCAACCAAAAATTAGAAATCATAGATGATGCATTATAGGATTTATTGAAAGGGAGGATGACTATAATTTGTAACCAATAACCTAAACCCCCAAAAAATGTTCTGTTTATATAAAATTATTGGCAAATGAATATATAATCAAGTAAAAATGTAGGTTGTGTGTATGTATTCATTTTTAAGATTAATTTATTTTAAAATCTGGGTGTTATTAGCAGATTGACTATTGATTCCAATTATATTAAATAAGAGGGCTTCTACAACAGACAACAAAATTGCCAATACATCTTTTTTTTTACTATTAGAAATTTTGTGTTTTCATAAGTGGTTTTGTCATTTCTCTTTCACATTTAGATTCACTGGATTAAATTATACTGAAAATTTATGGACAGGAACCTGATCTAATTTTAGATTTATGTATAATTGGTCTTTTAATTATATAACATAACAAAATATAATTAACAATATCAATGTTTCTTTACTTTTGAACTCAGTTGCCTGAGTGTAAGATGTTGGATGGAGATGAGAATGTTTGAACTTAGTGTTTATTCTTTTTAACATTTTGATTTTTCTGACTTGACAATGCTATATATTTATCTATCTACAGCACTAATTGCCTGAGCATAATAATTACAAGAATTTCATTTTTTGTACATTGAGGTTTACATGCAAATACAAACCTAAAATTATGTACTCTTACTAAGAATATTACAAGTATTACCACTACTAGTATACTTCTTTTATTAAAATGACATCAAAACGATATCATAGTTGCTAATTATTCCTTGACCAATGAATACTTTTCATTAGTTAAATATAAGAAACTATGTAGACTGTCATGAGCCATACATATCTTTTTGAAATGACAACAGCAGCATAGAAGTTCTTTTTTTTCATGAACTTTACAATGACTTGAGAGTAGCATAGATATCCCACACTATTTAGTTCAATTTTATGAAACAATGCTGTTAGCTTTATCAAAATAACAAGTTTTTTGAAATTTTGCTTTACTATCTGATACCTTCATATCAGAAAGGGAAAACTGGTTCCCCTTGAGATCCAAATTCATATTGACTAATGAGAGTTATTTTGAAGAATCTTTTTTTTTTTTTTTTTCTTTGCAATAGAGTCTCGCTCTGTGGCCCAGGCTGTGTAGTGCAGTGGTGCAATCTCAGCTTACTACAACCTCTGCCTCCTGGTTCAAGCAATTCTCCTGCCTCAGCCTCCTCAGTAGCTGGGATTACAGGTACCCACCACCACACCTGGCTAATTTTTTGTATTTTTAGTAGAGATGGGATTTCACCATTTTGGTCAGGCTGATCTTGAACTCCTGACCTCAGATGATCTGCCCACCTTTGCCTCCAAAAGTGCTGGGATTACAGGCGTGAGCCATGGCACTGGGCCTATTTTGAAATATCTTCAAGGTAAATATGTATTCTTTGGTCTACCACAGTCCCCATTACTCCTTTTGTCTTAAAGTCTGGCTTATACCACCTGGACCCAGAGGTTATTTAAGTTTATGATCCCTGTGAAAACACCTTACATAATACCTTCCGTATCTCATGAAGAGCATGAACAATTGAACCTTGAAGTTAGATTTAGTTACAGTTACCATTTAACATTAACGTTCATTTTTCTAAGCAACACACTGCTAACAGATTGAACAATATATAGGTTTTTTTTTTTTTCTTTTTGCTTAAGATGCACCACCAACTGCTAGGCCATACTCTCCTCCCTTGGAGAAGTGTTCTAGAAGGAGGAGAAACATCCAAATGAAACTGGGGTAGATAACTTCCTCTCTGTGCCTAGAAGGGTGAGAGTGCAATTGAAATTGGAAAAAAATAATTGAAGGGATGAGCTTATTTTAAATCATTTTAATTATATGTTTATCATATTTGAGCTTGAAGCTAAATTACTGTGTTATTTGTAGCCTTTTGGAAACAAAAGTCTATTCTCCAATTTCAATTTATTTATTAAAAATTTGTTTAATGACACATTAAAATTGAGTACTAACTAAAAATCTAATGACAACCATATTAAAATATTTCTTCTTGGATAGATCACTGAATTGGATTGAAATCTGGCCTATGTCCATAACTAGCAGATTGACCCTGACAGAATCATTAAAGAAACTGGGCCTGTTTGGTCATCTGGAAAATGGGCCATTTTATCTCAAGGTTTTTACCAATAACAAATCTCAATTTTATTTTTAATTTCAATAAAGCACTATTCGTTAAGTGCCTATTGTGTAAAAATTCACACAAATTATACAGCTTATGATTTACCTTCTTATATACCACATGAACATATAAAAAGTTAACAAGAAAAGCAGGTTGAATATGATTGGAGTCAAATAAGTATTCTAAGAGTTCAGATGAAGAGAAACAAAATTGAGATTTAAGAGATATCGGATGTAGGAGAGAAATATGATTTAATTCACACCTTCACATAGCATAGAATACAGTTAAAAATTAAGGGACACATAAGACAATGCCAGTTTTAAAAGATCAAGAATTATCATCAGAATTCACCCAAAAAGTGATATTTCTAATTTCTTTTATATTCTAAACTTTAAAAATTCGAAGAAGTCTACTTAAATATAGAATTGCTGCATTCTATCACACTTTTCATTTTGTTTAAAAAATTTTTGCTGATTCAACAAAAAGTTCTTAAATCAATCCTATAAGCTAAACATTATGGTAGGAGCTGTGAGTTTGAAATGGACATGGATTTCTTATATAACGGGGGTTAGAATTATTACAAATTATAGTGATTAGCTAGTTTCCTAAATCATTTCAAATGGTATATCACATGCTTAATCAAGAGTGGCCTGCAGACCTAGACACCATTAGCAACTCCTAATATCATAATAATATATTCCAGAGAATCTAGACGTATCTTGGGTAACACAGGACTTTACTGCTGAAGCAAAGTTTATTGTAAGGCGTGTAGAGGTTCTCATCCTTGCCCATAAATGATCTAAAGTTCAACTCAAGATGATAGGCATTGATCCAATATATCTACAGTTAAAAAAGTAAAGCATGTATATTATAAGAGGTACCAAGGCAAGTCACAGTCCCTTTGGACACTTGCAATTACTACTTACAGAAGTCAGAGAAATCCCCGTGAGAGTGAAAGTGGCAAGGGTCTTGATTCAAAACTGGGAAATTCTATCTTGGAGAATCAGTAAAGGATTTGTAGATGAACATGGTATTATGAAGTTAAAAGGCATGATAATAACAGGAACTAGTTTTGGTTGGGCAGTAGGAATTAAAGCAAGAGTCAAGTATTCTCCTGGTATATCTTGCACAAGCATTCTCAAAGGGTTTTAGAGGTGAAGCATAGGTAGAGTCAAGATCAGTTACCTCAGGAGTTATTCGTCTACTCTGTAGCAGAGAAACTAGCCATGGGTGTGAAATAATGCTGAGGATGATGGAATCCTGCATCAGATCATTTGAGTAATCTTGAGAAATCACCTGTGCTCGTTAGTCCGCATTTGATAACAGGGAATAAGAGAATCTAAATTATTATTTATAGAAAGTCACTTATTTATTCTAATAACATAGTTCACGGACTGTTGGATTGCTTTCAAAAAGACTCAGTCCAATTGCCAAGTAATTTATCTGATTCTCTCATAGTTACTTTCTCTCATTAGTTCTTATAAACTAATAACGGACTGTTCTAGTAAGGCTCAATTTATTGCTTTGCACTTGGTTTTACTTTTCTGTTAAGGCTCAGTTTATTGCTTTGTAATTGGTTTTACTTTTCTTCCCTCCTTCTCTCCCTCCCTCCCTTCCCACTCTAAAACTCCTTCCTGCTTCATCCCACAAAGCATTTGAGGTAAATCAACCAGTAAGAACATAAAGATATACCCAACTTTGTGCCCCAAAATATCAAAAGAAATATTGGATAAATAAATTACGATTCACTGATATTTAATAATTTCCTGAATTGTCATACTCTGTTACCAGATGTGAAAACTTCAGTCTACAGTTAAACCTGACCACTTAAAATTCTTAAGGGAATTATTCAGTGTGGGTAGTTGTTTCCCCATGGCTGAACGAAAGCCCTCTATATGAACAATCTTTCCCTTTGATTTCTTAGACATAATTTAACTATTTTTAATTATTGACATTGGTAGTAGTCCTATATTTTGGTTTCTTTAAAAATCCTATCAATTTGTGCTGGCCACGATGGCTCAAGCCTGTAATCCTAGCACTAAGGCAAACTGCCTGAGGTCAAGAGTTCGAGACCAGCCTGGCCAACATGATGAAACCCCGTCTCTACTAAAAATACAAAAAAATTAGCCGGGCGTGGTGGCGTGTGCCTGTAATCCCAGCTACTCAGAAGGCTGGGGCAGGGGAATTTCATGAACCAGGGAGGTGGAGGTTGCAGTGAGCTGAGATCGCACCACAGCACTCCAGCCTGGGTGACAGAGCGAGACTCCCCCATCTCAAACCAAACCAAACCAAACCAAACAAAAATCCTATCAATTTGTGTATTTAACATTTGCCATTTGTTTGTAAGTATGTAGCAAGTTACATATTCCTCATACCTGAAGTAGCAATATTTATTACGGATCCAAGGCAAACATACAATTCTTCCACGTATTGTTCTCATCCTACAGAGAAGTTTTAATATTTGATTCATTGGTACTAACTATATCCTCCACCTTGCAGATTTTTGTTTTTGTTTTGTTTAGTGTTTTTGAGAATGGAGTCTCACTCGGTCACCCAAGCTGGAGTGCAATGGCACAATCTCAGCTCACTGCAACCTCTGCCTCTCGAGTTCAAGTGATTCTCCTGTCCTAGCCTCCCAGGTAGCTGGGATTACAGGTGCGCACCACCACACCCAGCTAATTTTGTATTTTTAGTGGATATGGGGTTTCACTATGTTGGTCAGACATAGTGACCAACCCCTGACCTCAAGTGATTCACCCACCTCAGCCTCTCAAAGTGCTAGAATTACAGGTGTGAGCCACCATGCCTAGATTTTTTTCTTATGATTTCTGCATGACTAACATAATAAATCATAGCTACATCCTCACCATTCTTCAGTTATTCTTCAGTTATACTCCTTCACCTTAGATGATACTATTTAAAAGAGATGGTAATTCTAACAATTCATTATAGTACTTTTAGAAGATTATCCTTAAACTTCACATCTTACTTGACCTTTGTGAGGAACTTAACTCCATCACACTGTAAGAAAATGGACATTTATTGGCAATCATATTCTTTTTGACCCATCAATAGATTTGGCTTCTAAATAAATACACCTAGTATGGGGAGACACACGTATATATAAAACATATAGGAAAGGGATCCTAGGCTCTCAAGGAAAAAAACTATTTATAAAGATGTAATTGTTTACCCATTTAGTTGTCCCTTTCTTTCACCTGTGGGTTGAACTGCCATCATTAGACACAGTGGTGTTTCTCTTTGCTATGGGTCACTTTCCTTTTCATCTCTTCATGTCTTTTTGTTTGTTTGTGTTAGGTCTATGTCTATTGCCTCTTATCCATTGCTTCTTGATTAGTCCTTCACAAAGAGGAATAGTCTTTACTACTGGACACCAGTCAAATGATTTTGGTTGAAGTGATTGGTATTCACTTTCTAAGGCTCACATTTTCTACATGTTGGGGGTAGATGTTCCTTCTTCACTACACTGCTAGCAAATTCTAGGTAATAAGATATTTTGGATGCCTGAGTATTCTAGAAAGGCCATCACCACATAGCCAGTATCTTAAGATTCATTATATATATTTGCACCTAAACATCTTTTCAATGTATTCCATGTTTCATACTTGGAGTTTTAAATTAAAGTTCTAACATCAACAACTACTTAATACTGGGTTTGAAAGATGATCTATGTAAGATAGCATCACTACACAAATTATACCACTAACTGCTGCTAAAGTTGACAGCAAACTAAGATTCCAAAGAGATACATTTACTTTGTAACATAAAGAATATTACAAGTTGCCTTTCCTTTAAAGAAAAATGTGTTCACATCCCCAAATTATATTTTATATACATATTATTAATTTCTTGACATGTTTCTACTCATTTATTCAACAGACATAGCTGTACAAAAATAAAGGGCAGGCGATGAGGGAAATATACAAAAGACAAAAATCTAATTTTAAAAAATTATATTGTTAAATGAGACTTAGAATATTTAGCTAAAATCAATGCTAAAAGAAAATTCATCTGGAAACGAGTATGTAAAATTCAACAGAAATATAAATTATCTAAATTTAGAATTATAAACTATCATGAACTAATTAGTAAAAATGAATTTGCTCTTTTTTAATTTAGGTAAAAAGTACTTCTTAATATTAAATTATCTGATTAGGATGAATGGACACATTCAACATAGTCAAAAATTGTCACATATATTACTGATGTGGAGCAGTCCGGGAATTAAATTTAAACAATTTTAGGAGCAATAAATAAAACTCAGATGTTTGACCACTGCCATAATTCATTCAAATATTCAATAGAAACTCATCACAGAGTGAGGTCTTACACTCCATTCATTTATCCAATAAATATTTAGTGCTTATTATGAGTAAGGCATTGCAGGGGATACAATGAAAAATAAAGCATGGACTTTGCCCTCAAGGGGCTTACAGTCTAGTATGGAAAAAACAAGCAAGCACATAAATAGCCATAACATAAGGTAGAAAGTGATGTGTCATAACAAAAACTCAAATAATGTGCTATGGGAGCTATTAACTCTGCAGACATTTTTTATTATAGTGTTTAAGCAGCCAATATAAATAGACCCATGATCCATTTGAAAATTAAGGGCTGAATTTTAATCTGTAGATGATAAAAAGCTTTAATATTAATGCAGTTTAAGTCACTAACCACAATTTTCTTAAAATGTTTGAATATGGAGTGACAACCCATTAGAAATACCATTTTCCCATTGTTCATAAGCAGATGCAAATGGAATAATCTAATAGGGCTGAAATGATCATTTTAATGTAATAAATGCTCAAGTCAATGATCCAAGATACTCATGACACATTACCTTCTTGCACAGAACTTGGCTCAATCAGATTAAAGTGATGAAGAATTCCTCGATGGCTCAAGTGTGCTCCAAGGAAAGCTAGAAGGTTGTACAGTTAACTCCCAGGGTGTAACTCTAAACCATACAACCTACTACCTCAACCCGGATGCACACAGCTTCCAATGTTGCTTCAAATTCTTTATCATATCTTCAGTCAGCTTCTCCAAATATGGCAGCCATATACCTAAGGGCTTGGCAAGGATGTAGATATAATATTCTAACATTTTACTAGTAAACTTTAACTGTTTCTTACAGGATTAACCTGAACATGTGGCTTTTCAGCATAGGTCACACAAAATATCTTCTGCTATCTCTCTTGCCATAGTTCTACTAGCAATTAATATTAAAAATCAACTGCATTCAGCCTCATTTTTTCATGAGAAATAGGCTCAATAAAAACATATAAATCCAGTGGTAGTCTTTAATTTTCTTAGTGAAGTTGAAGAGCTACCCTAACACTATAGTATGCACTGAAGTTTCTGAACAGGATCTATTCAGATCTTGGTCGAAACCCTGCTATAAAGATTCAACTTTATTATGCAATTTACTGCACATGGAATCGAACTTGAATGGCTGTGCTATAAATGCTTCCAAGTTGTTGAGAATTGAAGCCTGCCTTGTAAGACAGATGACGATTAAAATATACATGAAAAACAAAGGAAAACATAATTACTTCAAAAGTATATAATCAACTGGAGTTTAACAGGATTTTACTGAACTGATTGAATGGCATTGTGCATAGCATTTTGTCAGATTACCACACTGACACAGACCCATAGAAGCGAGCTTGTGCGGTCCACTTCACCACAAGATCGGATCTACGGGTTTATGCCAATGGGCAACATCTTGCCTGGGCTCCCTATTAATATAGAATTTGCTGTAAATATCTGATGCAATTAAGAGATGAAAATAATACTGATCCCTTAGTGTAAATGTTTTAAATGCTTAATTCTAAGGATGCATAATTTCCATGAAAGGCCTTCATAAATATTCGAAACTTAACACAAATTTATATGCATGAGAATTTAAAAAGTAGTCTATTGAAAAATTTTTCACGAGTTGCTTTTGTTTCAATAGTAAATATTTTGGAATTAAACTATCCTAATTGATGATGAGTTTTAAAAGAAAAAAAGAATCCATACATGCATGTATGAATTATGTAATTGTGAGGCATGAATGTAGTATTACGAGCCTATAATTAAAACCAAATTAACTAAGTGAATTGTGTATGAGTTAGACTGTGCTTATTTTAATTTTTATAAAACTAGTTTAGTTAGTGGTTTCAATGAATTGGTAACATTAGAACTTTCTCATAAAACAAGTAAGATCTTGTTCACGAGGTAGAGAACACAGGAAGTTATTATCAGCCTTAAATATATACATCCATGTCTATAGTTGGAATGGTGCTAAAATTTACAATATTTGGATGAGTTAATACACAACTAAAATAAATGGCACAATAATGGCATCATTATTAATACTCCACACTGACATCTATACTCCAGATATATTACATGACATAACATGTCTTCTTTCCTAAATAAAACATATTTAAATTTATTGTTCAAAATAGATACACTTAAAATACACAGCTACATACAATTCTCATCTGGTCAACAGGTTGGGCAAAAATAAAATGTAACTAAAATTTTTTTTAAACCATCAGACAACAAGCAAACACACAAACAAGTAAACATAAAGCCAGCCACATGCACTTATTTTTTTAAGATTCTAAACTCAACTACAACAAAATTATAAGTTGTACAATCATTAATCATTTCACTTACATCTATAATCATTTAGCATTTCCTAATTATATCTTTATTGTGTAAAATACTACATACTAATTACTTAGTGATTTTGCATACTTTGAAATAAATAAAATGTTTTATAGACTTTATATAGCTACTGTGTTCTTCATGATTTTTCACCATTATTTATTCTTAAACTGTCCTTATAATTACTAAAAACTATAGTAAATAATCAACAATCTTATATTCAGTTGTAGTAAAAATATTTCAACATATATTTATAAATGCAAATATGACATAAAAGGCAGCACTGAGTTTAGTTTTACCATAACTACAAGAATGTATTATTTTGATTTCATTGTCTTTTCAGGTCACGTAAAAAAGATAAAAAAGCATGACCTTATTCCCCTCCTCCTGATTTCACTTCCTTTGATATGGTACAACAAATAAGAAAATATAATTTTTTCTTTTCTTAAATAGCTTTCTAGTAAACCATATTGCACCTATCTTAAGCGTATGGATACACAGACATATATTCAATGGGACGCAAACTGCCCAACTGACCACAAGAAATTTTTCACAAAGGCAGGTCATATTACACATTTTTAAATGAAAACCATCAAAAAATTTCAACAGCCAGACTCATAAAGAATATGAAACGAATTCTTAAAACACCATCAAAAGAATGTTTTTCTTTAAAGTATTAAACATTAATTGCTCTTTGTTTGTTATTTTTACCTGAAATGGTTTTCTCCTATGATCACCTTCTTCATTTTTCATATCCATTTTAAGTTTTTCCCTAAAACAACCACAAAAGGAGAAATATCAGACAACTGCTGTCTAGGAGCATCTGAGTGGATGGTGGGAATGAGGGAAGATGATCGAGAAGAAAACATGGTATCAAAATGGGCAAAACCTTTTAAAGTATTTTTTTTTAAAGGCTTGGAAGACTCATAGGGCCCCACCCAGGTTACTCATATGACATATAAAGTGGTTTCATAGTTTGCATTTATGCGTTCATTTTGGTTGGTGTTATTTTCACAGTAACAGTTTTAAAAGTGAAAGGACGATGGCTGTTAAGGAAGCGACCAGGTTTTGCACAATGAAGTAGTGAAAGCTGAAAAGAGATTTGGATTTGGCATGGAGCTTAATAAGATAATTAAGAGTATAGAGATTAATGGATGCTAAAATAACATTTAAAATAATGTTTTTAAACTAAAGGATCTTGAAACATGGAAACAGGTTATCAATATTAATTAAGCCTGTGAAAGTTGGTGTACCATTAGCTGAGGCAGCATGGAGGAATAAGAGCTATTTTGTAAATAACTAGTGAATAATAATCAACAAAATGCTTTATTTGAATGTTATCAGTATATAGGGATTTTGTAATTTCTTGTAATTGTTCATAGAATAGCAAACACGAAGGTAGAATTATTCGGTTCTATATTTCTCATTGCTTACCCTACATATATTTTTAATATAATAAAATATGATTTTAAAATCATAAGAGTACCAAATTTTTTTACCAAAATATTATAATATCAATTCTTAGTATGAAAATTATAGTCTTCATTGATATATGCTGACTTTTTCAAAAGCATTCTTTTAAAAATATTTTAAACACATGTTTAGAAACATTTTGTATCAAAATTAAAATAACCAAATGCATCTCCTAATCCTTTCACACTGAACCAGACAAAATGGTTTTTTTTAATAAAATGCTTAAATCGCTTAGCAATTTACTTCTACAAACAGACACAATAATTACAATGCAATGCATTTATCTGCTGAGCAATATTGCTCTGAACTTAAAACAAGTTTGTATGTACTTTTTCTACTAATATACTTAATGGATATTTCCAATGCTTTTTGCAATTGCTCTAGGACAAATACTTCTTTTAAAATGTATTTTAAAAGACAGTATTATTACAAAAGAAGCTTCTTTTCTACCTAGTAACCAAGAACATGCTCTTTTCATTACTATTTTTGTTTTGCTGAAATCTTCGTAAATAATTTGAATATAACTTCCCCAAAAGTAATCTTATCAGTAATTTAATGCATATTCTAATATAACCTTTTTCTACAAGTTTAAAAAGTTTCTTTTTTCACATTTCAAATTATAAGTCACATAAAAGATTTACTTTACCCACTAGATCTAAACATTCACTTTTCTTACATAGCAAAAACTAATACTGGACACAAAAAGCACAGATACGTTAATGTCCTTCCAAAACTTCTGTGTATACCCCACATAAAAACATGTATTGTCTTTTTCATAGAGATTTTTCTATGTTTACGAAAGTTTCTATTCTAATCAAGATTAGAGCAAGAGAGGAAAAGGAAAAAGTTAACAAGAGTAAAGTGGGCAATGAGTTAAATAAGAGTAAATGGAAAGTTCAAGGATTCCCTTTCATATAACAGTAGTCTTTAACAGAAAAAAAAACAACAAAAAAAGTTATACCTGATATGAAAGGTGCGATTTCACCAAGTGCAATATATTGCTAATTATGCCATATTGTTTGAAATAATAAAAATAAAGAAGGCTCATTTGGATATATTGCCTTAAAAAGCTGCTTTACAAAGCCCGATGTCTCTGTAGTTATACAGCCAATGTTTGCTTTTTTTTGGTTTGTTTTGGTTTGGATTTTTGTTTGTTTTTGTTTTTGTTTTTGAGCAGGAGCGTCTTTTTTTTTTTTTTTTTTTTTCCCCCAGCACTCTTGCATGTAGTAGGACAAACTCAGATTTTTTTCTTCAAGGGCGCCTGTAATTTCTTAGAAAAGGACCAGGGTGCTTGTCTTCTTTTTCCTCCTTCTCAGTATTCCAGGCACAAAGCACTGCGCAGAAGCTGCACCAATCCTTGCCGTCACTGGCAGCAGAATGGTAGAAGGTGGGAGAGACCAGGAATCCTTCCAGGCTGTGCTGACTTTAGAAATGAGGATTGCACACGTTTGTCTCCTGAACCAAAGGGGTGCAAAGGCAGGGTGCCAGTTTGCTACACTACTGCAATGCAATGA